>JAGFJS020000019.1:0-393372 GCA_017580825.2 Aureobasidium zeae | reverse complement strand
GGCCTCACTAGTCTAATGTTACTAAAACTCATAGGCGCGCCCTTTTATAATACCCCCCTCCTCTGTCCTACCCCTCTCTAACGGGCTATACTAACGCGAGGACTAAAGCAAAAAATCCTAGAGACGGCCTAAGAGTATAGTAGTTCGTTAGCTACTCACTAATGTATCGCCGATTAGCGCGATATTATTTAATATAGGTTCTGGAGTAGCGAATTCCCTGTCGTTCGCGCGTAGTGTCCTAGGAAAAGCGCCTAGAGTCGGATAGTATTCCTCTTAGCGGACCGTTCGAAGGCGGGTTCCTTTATTTACTCTGAAGTATAACGAGCGCCGGATCTAGCTTGATAACACCTACTTGTGTTACCTTTCCTATGTGTCGCTAGCGTAAATAACTTCTGCTCCACTCGCTTCTTTCCTTCTTCTCCTTTATTAATAAACATTAATAGCAATAATAGTAATAATAATAGTAAGTAGTAGTAGTATAGCGAGTAGAGCTTTCTACTAGTCTCTATACGTTTCTAACTAGACGTGTAGATGTCTGAACCTTATAAACTATATCTCCTACCGCCCTCGCTAGTAAGGACGTATATAGACTAGTCTATAAGTTCCTAGTGCCTAGAGCGTTTTCTTAGACCGTATTAACCGAAGCGCGTAGTCTTCCGTTCCTATACTTACGCCGAGTACGCTGTTACCGTAAGAATTATAAGGACCTATAGGTTATACCCCGGTTTCTCACGGGAAATCGCGCTAAACGTAGAGAAGTCCTACGCTAGCCTACTATTTCTTACGCCGTTTAGAACCCGTAGTACTACTACTAATATATAAGTACTCTGTAAATCTAGGGATTTTCGCGCGGCTAACGGTAATTTTAGGTAGATACCTATTCTAACCTCCGTAAGGTCCTTAAGGCCTAGAAGGCCCTTAAGCCTCTTTAGGCTTCTAGCCTAATCGAGGGGTATTTCTATTATACTTCGGGTCTTTTCGGCGCTAACTACGTATAGTGTTTTTCCCCTAGTGTTACTAATACTAGTGTTAACACCCTCGCTTAGTAGGGATAGACAGTAAGTAAAATTCCCTTAATCCTATGCGTTTTCCCTTACTAACGTAAGGAAAAAGCGCGTGGTAGCGTCCCCTCCTACCCTCGTCCTAGGTAACTACGTAATAATAACTAAGTAGTCGGGCGGTAGCCCTTAGGTTTTCTTCTAGGGTCTAGGTGTTTATCCCCTCTAGGACGTTAAGATATAGTTTCCCCTCCTCTTCTTTAAGATTAAATTTTCCTCTTCGCGTAGAAAAATGTACTCTATCCCTATAAAGATTCCTTCGATGTCCGCGATATATCTTATAGAACCCCCCCTCTTTGTTTATTATTGTTTTATACCTTTATACTCGTTTTTTTTTTTTTTTTTTTTTTTTTTTAGTATAGCGCTAGGCGCTCCTATTTATCGTAGAGAGATGTCTTTTTTAGGAACCCTAAAGGATACTCTAGTAATCCGCGGCAGAAGCTCTAGAGGCTATTACTTCTTACTACTTAGCTTCTTTTCCTAACGGGCTCTTAGCCTATCGTTAAGTTCCGCGTCGCCGTACTTGTCTTTAAAATCGTCTAGGGCGTAGTTATCTAATAGGTTTTCTAAGGGTTCCTATATAGGCTCGTAGAAGCCGGCCTATTTAACTAGGGCCTCTTAGCCTTTACCCTTATAATAGGGTTTCTACTATACGTAGAGTACCTCTTCGACCTACTATTCTTTATATAACTCGAATAGTATAGGGTCCGGCTAGTTGTTATCGGTCTCCTAGCCTAGTAGGGGGTCCTTACTCGCTAGTCGAAGGAGGTCGGTATAGAATACTAGGTGTATATCCCTAGGGATACCTAATAACTATACTAACACTAGGGATAAAACCTTAGATACTATATATTTAGCGTGTCTAACGTCTAAGCTCTTCTTCGGCCTATTTGTCTTATAATTCCTTAGGTCTAACTATACTTTGTTCCCTACTTTATAGATAGGAGCGGAGTTATAGGTCCGATTTATAGTTTCCTCCTAGTTTTACGCGGAGGTCGCTATATTAGTCTAGTAGAGGGACGAGACACTCTTTATTTTCTCTACGAAGCTCTATACCTAGGCGCGCGCGGTTAATAGTAGTAAGTTAGTAGGTTCTAGTTCTAAAGCTATAGGTAATAGAGCCTTATACCTATAGGTAGCGAAAAATAGACTTATACTAAGGCTCGCGTAATTTCGACTATTAAGCGCTAATTACGCTATAGGAAGCTAGCTAGCCTAATTAGACTACTCCTAGTTAATATAGTTCCTAAGGTAGGCCTAGACATCTTAGTTTAGGCGCTTTAGGCCTTTGTCGGTTTAAGGGTAGTATCTAGAGCTAAGCCTCTATATTACGCCTAAGAGCCTATAAAACTCCTTCTAAAGCGTCCTAGTCTAATTAGTACCCTTATCGCTAGTAATCGACGTAGGTACTCTATAATGTTTTATCTAGCACTCTATAAACTTTTAGGCGTAGTCCTTAGCCTTTATAGTAGGCATCGCTTCTAATACGACCTACTTACTAAGCCTATCTTTAATTACCTATAGGTAGCGGTTTCCCTAAGAATCTAGTAGATCCGTTATAAAATCTATAGAGATCTCCTAGAAGAAACGTTTAGAGACTAGTAAGGGGCGGAGGAGCCTATGTTTATACTCTCTCTATACCTTATTCCTTCTATAGTAGTCGCAGTTCCGAAGGAACTGTCGTACCTACCTCGATTATAGCGGCTAATAGAAATCGCGACTAAGTATAGAACTAGTAGCGTCTCGGCCGGGGTGTCTATAGACCGTAGAGTCGTATTTGGACTATATTAACTTAGTCCTTAGGAGGTCTAGGGTAAGTAGCTCGGGCTCTATAGCTTTATACTTAGACTCCGTCGTCGCTAGGGCGCCTAGAATCTATAGTTTTCCCCTATAGCGAAGACGCCCCTCTACGTCTAGCGCGTAGTCCCCTACTTAGATTTTTATATAGACTTCCTAGGGAATTATTCGGGCTCCGTTAGATATAGCCTAGAGTACGGTGTTATAGACCTAATCCCCCGCTACCGCCGGTCCCTAAAGGTTATTAAGCTTCTAGTCTTAGAAAGGCCCTCTAAGAGCCGCGCTAATTTCTATAGGGGCTAGTCGTACCGCCGCGGGGACCTAGGGGTTTTATAAACCCGCTAGCTCGAGGAATTAGTAGAAACGTAACATCCGGTCCTCCTCGCCTAGTATATCCTACTCGCGCTAAGAGAGGGCGTCTAGAAGGACTACCTCGGCCTCTAGGCGATATACTAAGGAGAACTAGAATTACGTAAGGGTCTTATACTAACGAATTTGCCTCTCTATAAGCTGTCTCTTTACTATAAAGTACTCTAGGTTTTTATAATCTGTCTAAATAGTAAAGGGGCTATAGGCTTTTAGCTTAGGGGCCTAGAACTTTATATAGGAGACTACCGTAAGCATCTCCTTATCGTAGATGTCGTAATTAATCTCTACCTTATTTAGCTTCTATAAGAAGAAACCGACTAGCCTCTAAATTCCGTCGGACTCCTAGATTAACGCGCCGCTAAGCGCGAAGCCGCTATAGTCGGTCTCTAGGAACGTAGGTAGCGTTAGGTCCTAGTTAGCTAGGACTAGGGAGCCGTAAAATTTAGTCTTTAGCGTCTCGAAGGTAGTCTCCTAGGCTTTTCCCTAGGAGAACGGGATACCCTTACTAGTAAGTAAGGTTAGTAGCGTCGTAATGTTAGAGTAGTTTAGGATAAACGTCCTATAGTAGTTTGTAAACCCTAAAAACCGCCTAACCTCTTTCTACGTCTTAGGGGGCTACTAATTTCTTACGGCCTCTACCTTTTCTAGATCGGTACCTACCCCTTTTCTATCCGCGTAAATAAGGAAGCCGAGGTACTTAATCGACTTCTAAGCAAACTCGTATTTATCGGGGTCTAAGTAAAGGCCTTTAGCCTAAAGGGCTCGGAGTACGGATTCTACCTTAAGGAAATAGTCTTCTTACGAACTATTCGAGTAAATAATAACATTATCTAGGTAGGCAAAGGCGAAATCGTCTAGCTTATCCTATAGTAAAGTATTAATATACCGCTAGAAAGTCGTAGGAGCCCCTAACAAACTAAACGGACATACTAGCTACTCGAAAGAGCTAAAGCGAGTTTAGAAAGTAGTCTTATGCTTATAGCCCTCCGCTATCCTAATCTAGTAAAATATAGAGATAACGTTTACCTTAGTTAACTAGCGTACCCCTATAAGGTTTCTTAAGGTCTCTAGGATTAAGGGTAAGGGGTACCTATCCTATTTTGTAATAGCGTTTAGCGCCTTATAATCGTAGTAGAACCTAAGACTACCCCTAGGTTTCTAAACGAAAAGTACTAGGGCGCCGGCCTCTAAGGTCGACGGTTATATATAACCCTTCTATAGTAGATCGTCTAAGGACTTCCGTAGGATAAGGAGCTCGTCCTTCGACATACTATATAGCGGACTCTAGGGTAAAGACGGCTAGGATCCGTCGGGTAGGGTCTAGAGTTCTACTCTATAATCGGTACTAGGGCGATAGGGCGCTAGCTTCTCGGCTTCCTACTATATAAATAGTAGGGCTATATATTAAATCTCTAGGGGAAGGCGAGCGCGAAGCTCGTTAATGTTAAGTAGAGGCTTTCCTCTAAGGGCCTTCTTAACGTCTTCGGCGGAAGCTATAGTAAAAGAGGTAGAGTCCTCGTCTTCGATTTCTTCTAGATATATAGAGCTTTCTAGTATCTACTTATCTAACCTACCGTAGTAAAACTAGCGCTTTTCTAGCGCGGTCCGAACCCTATTATAGGCTTTCTACGGGTTTCCTAGTATAAGGGGGAATATAAGGTTAGGTACTACGTACGTATAGACTATCTATATAAACCTAGAGATCTCTATATTAAACCCTACGACCCCTTATATAGGCGATCCTCTTATAGCGAAGGACGCGCCTTTTACCTCTCTATTCTCGCGACTAATTATACTAAGTTCGAGCCCTTTCGCGAGGTCTCCGTTTATTATAGCGTAGTATTAGTAGCCTTCGTCGATAAGAGCGGTAGTTCTAAAGTTATTTTCGAGGACTACGTTAGTATATACTAGATTGCCGTTTATCTCCTTCTTTACCTCCTCCTATCCCTTTATTAATGCTTCTATTACTCCTACGCCCTACCTTTAGGCGGGAGTTAATCTTTTCCCGCGTTAGAAGGCGCGGGTTCCTACTCTTCTAAATCGGTCTCTAGTATAGGCTTTACGCTAGTCGTATTAATTCTAGTAGAGGTAGGGCGTACTACTAGGGAGTACGAGCACTTCCCGATCTAATAACTAGAGGTACCGTACTAAAAATATAGCCCTTCCTCGCGACGTCTCTCTTTCTTAGTCGCGTCGACCTAACGCGCTCTCTTTCCGCTACTTTCGTTCTAGGGAACGTTTAATTTTCCCTAGGGACCTTAAGTACGCGCTAGTACTATAATAGTGTTGCTATCGGCGTCGACACGGGTAGCGGTAGGTTACGCCTAATTTTGCCTAGGTACTATAGTTAGTAGACTAGTGTTCTTATTCCTTCCTAACTACTTCTTATAGGCTATATAGAATTAGTTCGTAGTCTCGAGGTTAGTTATAATCCTCTCGACTTCTTCGGAGAAAGCGTAGTAGTTATTAGTTTTAGGTACGGAGGCCGTATAGATTTTCGTAAAGTTCGAGAAGGTGTTCTTTAGGTAACCGATTTTAGTGGCATTAGTCTATAGGTCTCCTCTAGCGCTTAGGAGGAGGCTATCGAATTCTAGCTAGTAGTCGTACTAAGGTTATCTTACTACGTGTTAAAGGCTAGTAAGCTGTTCTAAGGCTTTTACCTATTTATTACTATTCGCGAAGACTAACTCGAGTTACGCGAAAAAGGCTTTAGGGTCCTTACCTTAGGTTACACTTCTCTTCTCCTAAAAGTATCTTATTTAGGCTCCCTCGTAGGCTAGGAGGGTGTCGTATACGGAGTCCTAGTAGTACTCTACGAAGAGCGCTAGTTTTATAGCGGACTATATATAGTAGGAGCTTCTAAGACGTAATAAGTAGTTACAGAAAGTTTCCGCTTAGCCGTCCTAGGAGGGAGGTTTCTATTCTTATAGGCCTAAGGCTTTATTACTAAGGCCCTATATAGAAGAGGCGGTAAGCGTTTAAAGAAGGGCCTATAGGAGATCGTTTATAGATGCTAAGTCGTATAGACTAGTAGAGGGCGCCGCTAAGTCTCTAGAGCCCGCCCCTTCTAAGGCGGCCCTTATACTATTTAGTTCGGCTTCTAACTATTACTATTATACGAATATCGTCTCGAGAGCGTATCGCATCTCCGAGATAGTACGTTCTTATAGGGAAGCGGGGGGGTCGCTATCTAGCTAGTTAGCGCTAGGGTCTAGTTAAAGGTTTATAGTAATTAAACTTAATGTTATAGGTAAATAACGTATACATAGGGGTTTAATATAGTACTTAGTAAGTTCGATAAGGGAGGGAGAGAGTTTCCCTATAAGGTCCGCGAGAAAAGGTGTAGGCGCTAAGGCTCGCTTATGTATAGGCCTACTAGCTAATATACTAACCTAAGGGCGCGCCCTTTATAGAGACGCTATAGCTCCTCTATAGGCTCTATAGGTCGCTAGCTTCTAGATAGAACAAATAGAATTATAATAGGAAGGGGTATAGTAATATATAGAGCGCTATAAGCTATAGCTAGACTCGTATAAAGACTATTCGTTATCTTTCTTAACTAAGGATAGATCCTTAGTTATATAGAGAGGAGCGGGGTTTCGCTTATAAAGCCCTTATAACTTATAGGTAGGGCGTATATAATAAGTAGCTATAGCGCCGCTACGTCTCTTATATTAAACCTATTAATTTCTAAACTATACTACTTAACTATATATACGTTATCTATAATATAAATGTTATCTTTAATAAAAAACACTTAATGTCGACCTAGTTTTCTATATTTAACCTTATTATATAATTTCTAATAAAATAGAAGAAATCTCTTAGTATAGACCTCTTATATTATAACTATTAAGTTAGGAAGAACCTTATAATTATATAGTTTATCTTATTACTATTTAGTATATACCTTATAAAAATCTTTATAATTTTTACGAGGTTTTTGCTTTTGCTACTATTTAAATAGATTAACTTAATCGAAGTGTTCGTCGTAAAAGAATTTAACATCTATTCGGCTATAATAAGAAACACTAGCGCTAAGATAAAGGGTTATAGGTTAATAATCCTTCTTAGATTTACTATTATATAGCTATATTTGTCGATTTAATAGGTTGTTTTAACTACTAAGTTCTCGATAAATAAGGACTTTATATCGTATGCCTGTAATTATAATTTGTTTATCGGTAAATACCCCTTTATGCTACTATAATAGGAGTTTATCCTTATGTTCGCTAGTATACTTTTGTCGTAGAGAAATTGTTTCTAGTCTTATCTCTCGATCTTAAGCCTTAGTACCTCGAATAATTAGAGGCACATATTGTTGTGTTGCTCTTTAAATTGTTTGTTTAGAACAATTATTCATCTCGGCGTGTTTACGTCGTAGTTTTTTACGATGTTCTTTAGATATACCGGCTAGTTCGGCGAGAGTATTCCCCGATATAACGGGAGGGCGCCTATATCGATTAAACCTCCCTTGGCGACGAGAGGCCTTACGAAAGGCCTCTTCTTCTGTTATATGTAGTCCACGTCGTAATTGATCGTATTAGGTGATCCATCGATATAGGGTCGCTTGTGTTAGGAAGTTTTCATCGTCTCGTCGCGTAAAACAGAGTTTTTTGATTGAACCGCCGGCGGCGCGATGATCGAGTGTAGTCCGGAGGGCGAAGCCCTTTCGTAGAGTCGTCCATTCGAGAGATCTAGTCAACAATGGATGAGAGCGTCGATGGATGAGAGAACTCGTTAATAGATAGGGGGGCCCTCGAGATAGTGGAAATTTGATGACGTATCAAGATCGACAGCCTCAAGACTTCTAAGCCCCATGGTGATGTTATGTACGCCTCGTAAGCGAGGCGTATATATAGACATATATATGTAAGAATTCGTCCCTATGCAATAATAACAACGAATAGTCTTTGTACGAGTCTAAATACTATAGCTCGCGGCGCTCTATATGTTGTTACACCCTTTCCTCTTACAAGTACCGAGAGAATCGAAAAAAACCATCATACAGAATCGAAAGAGTTAGAAGAATCATCTGATCCAGTAGAAGGCTGGTAGTCCGGGTCAACCCGCCGTCCCTCATTACTGGAATCCGTTCCTCCGCTAGACACAGAGACAGCAGGACTAGAGCTTTTAAGGAACGCCGGATCCTTAAGAGGAGGTGTTTGAAAACGGCTGAGGATTCCAGGCCAATAGATGCGCTTGCCCTCGCGGGACTCGTTAGCCTGACCGGCAAGATGGCGCGCGATAGTGAAGAGGTTAGCGAAGTTGATACTACAGCTAGGCTGAGGGGTGTCAAGCGGAAGTTCGGCACCGTTGCAGAAATCAGGCCAAGTGCCAGAGTTTGTATCCGCCCATGTGATTGTAAATGTGTCTTCTGGAGCAGGCCCAGGGAAAATCTTGACCCTATCGATAATGCTAACGCCACTGAGCATATCAGGTGGAACTGTAACTGACTTATAGACATGGACGTGGACTGTGTCATGATAGGGAGAGAGTGTGTCGTCTTCGGGTGGAGCTATAGCGGGCTGAGACGGGCCCGCCCCCTTCTTTTTGGGCTGTTTGGTGACGACGACCAGGACAACAAACTTGATCTTGCCATTGCTGTCAAGGATGTAGTCTCGAGCTTTGCGCTGTGCGTGCTTTTCTGTTTGGGAATAAGCAACCTCGAGCACTAGAAAAGTGTTTCGAGTGTCAAAGAAGGAGATGGCTCCATCAGGCACAAGAACCTTAGAACCATACTTGTGTTCGGCACTGCCTGACTGCAAGATCGTGTTCCGCGGGTACCAAGCTGGCAGGAAGTTCGAAGCAAAGAGTTGGTCGGCTATATTGTGAGTAAACGGGATGAAGGCCTCGTGCAATCGGGTAGGCATGGTGATGGTAAGATGACCTCTGGTCCGTCTTGAGGATCGGATAGTTTTGGTCGGCCTGAACTCGGCCTTCCAGGCAGCGGTAGCAGAAATGGATGGCAGTAGAGACTGAAGCGTGTCGAAGACGTCTTTCGGAACCTTCGGGACGAGGATGGTATTGGCAACGATCGAGGCAGTGGGATGAATGCTGAAAGGAAATCAGCCTTTTGATGGAATTTGATGTGACCATTTGGACTTACTCAGATGCGCAGGGAGAAGGAGATTTGATGACTGTTGAAATGAGACGCCGCAAGACTTGCTCTGTCCATCGCCCACCTTTTATTCTTGATGTGAATGCATCCTGACGGTGCGGTTGCTCTGAGTTGCAGAAGCGGCGTTTCGCTTGCCGCCGCCCTTGCTGGCCATCTCCCACGTCCACCTCGTTATCGACATGATCATGTCTTTTCCTTTTCTTGTCTACTGGGCACGCCTGGTTGTCATCCTGCGCTTGTTGCCAATCATCACAGTGCTTCGGGGTTGGCTGCATGCCGTCGTGAGCTGCGAGTGTTTGGCGTTGGTAACCGGAGGCTTGCGCTGTCGTCATCGCTGATATCTTTGTGTTTTATGTCACGTGTGCTAAGGTGTTGTTGTTGTTCTGATCCACAACGATAATAATAAGAGTGGGGCGCGGCACAGGTGTGGCTATCGCGATTTCGCGTGTCCGTCGCGACTCGGCCGCGAACCGCGTCAGCAGCCACCAACACACGTCTGTACAGTACCATGTCCACATCTCCTTCCGCATAAGCTTGTGCAGTGTAAGGAGTCATCGTCAGGTCTCGCATCCAGGAAGTGGCCTTACTCAGCACGCAAAGCGGTTGCGCCAAATAATACGACGCCTAGCTTAGTACATGTAAGGACGTACGAGAAGTATTATTGAATCGCGTGGAAGTTATTAGATTTTAGGCGAGAAAAACCATGACTGTTTTATTTACTAAATTACTACCTTACCTGAAACTGGTTTTATACGTGTGTGCGCTTACTAATCATCTAGACGAGCGCCCTGACCACGTCTCCATTCAACAAGTATTATGAGACAAACTGCCTAGCGTGGGTACCCCTTTATTCAATATATGTTAATTTACACAGACGAGGCGCAGCCGCAGTTCCTCAGTTCAAGAGATCTTTTGAGGCTGATACCTTTGACCATGATCACTCCGAGCCAATCCTACGTTATGTCGTCCAGTTCCCAAGACCTCGATGTAGGTCCTGTCACACGACGTCTCATCACCCTCTTTATTGCCGCCAGGAACAGTAAAGTCCTCCATCGTCTGCGGAAGGAACCGTCTGGTCTGGTGTACGTATTCGGCGTGTGTATTAAGGCGAAGCCCTACGCAAGTCTGGCTGAAGCCGATGCCATGCGCTTCGTGGCGAAACATACAACCATTCCTGTTCCGAAGGTGCATTGCGCATTTGTGCACAAAGGCTGCACCTACCTTGTCATGAGCAAGCTTCGCGGAACAATGCTCTGGAGTGGCTGGGGAACCCGCACTGAACAATCAAAAACAATGATACTAGAGCAACTACGTTCGATGCTCGCCGAACTCCGCTCTGTGACGCCGCCGGCTGGAACACACGTCGGAAATGTATCCGGAGGTCCGTTGTACGACTGCCGGCTGCCTTCAGATTTTTCCCGGGGACCTTTCCATACCATACGGGAATTCCACGAGGCACTCGTCGGCGGCGCCGACTTGGATCTTGAATATGCCAATCTGCCGCCTGACGTACACCAGCTCTTCAGTTTCTACCGCCAATCGGACACTCACCTTGTCTTGACACATGGCGACCTGAGCAGCTTAAACATTATGGTTGACGAGGATAGAGTAATCGGTATCGTGGATTGGGAAACTGCAGGGTGGCTGCCCACATATTGGGAGTACACTTCTGCGAAGCAAGTCAACCCCAGGAATGAGTTCTGGGCATCAGAAGTAGACAAGTTCTTGGATCCCATGCCACATGAGTTGGAAATGGAAAGGATTAGACAGAAGCATTTCGGTGATTTCTAGGATAAAGAGGCTGATCAAGGCATGATTTCCTTTCTTGACAACATATCCCACGTTGCCACCTGATTTGGTTTGTAGGATCGTACCCCATCGAAGCGATGGGCGCTCTTCTTGTCTTCGACATACCACATTGCTGTATCTCTCACCGACTCCCAAGTTCCGATGGGCTTAGCCAACGCTCTGCTATCCTCTGCGACAGCAAGCAATGCCTCACGGACCCACGAGACACAATTCCATCCTTGAATTTCCGGTCTGACAGGTATCGTCCGAAATACTGACCGTAGGTGGTCTGTACTTCTAACCTTGGCAACCATGATACGGATAAGTAGCATCGAGGTTGCTTCCATGGATGTTTCGACTTCCTCATAACGCCATACCGATTTGGGTTGAGGTGGATTGCCAACGATAATCAATTTTTCCATGGCATGGATGCGATATCCTTTGCTCAGAGTCGACTCTATCTTTGGACCAATAATCAGAGCCCAATGATACCTACGTATCGTCAGATTAGACTTCTTGGGATTAAGTTGGATGGAACTGACCGGTCTTCTAGGTTCGGCATAGTGGCGTCGCCACCTCGAGCGTACAATGCTATATACAAGCGATCTTTCCCGGAAGGCATGTCGTGTTCCGGATGGTATAGTCGATAAGGAAGACCAGAAAAGGTGCAAGTTAGATCTGGCGTGGAAATTGTGCTCGTAAAAAGGGATGAAGAGCAAATATATATACCATTCGAGCCTGCGGTTCAGGTCCAGTTTGTCGAAGTAGAACCCTGCATACATAGGCGCGCGCGTACACCCCCGCTCACCCTTGATCCAGTGATGACGCTGCAAAGTGCGTCATGTTGGTGTGACAGGATGTCTGGATAATGGGGCTCCATGTCTAGTCTCGCGCTTGGTTGGAACCTGATCTGCACGAGGTATGGCACAGTGGAGAGGGGACACTCACATCAAGTGAGCAAGGGCAAGGGAACCGGAAGGAGGGCTCCCAATTCCGGGTTCGGAGTCTCTTGCTATGTACAGCATTCATGTAAGCCAACCCATATTTATCCCATCGGGTCACGATTGCGGCTGTGTACCATGATCCCACAGAGCAAGTAGCAATTGAATCAAGCTGCGATACAGGGATTGATTGACCGATGGAGTCCGAAAAAGAGGACGGGCAGTTCACTCGAGGATACAAGAGTGTTGCAACCCGATTCGCTCAGCACTAAATAATGATAATAAGAGCCGAGCGACAACACCGACTTGAACGGCGCGTAGAAAGAAGCACGGACCCTCTTGCATTGTTTATCCCGCCAGACAGCAGTCGAGACAGGGCAATAATTATTCTGTCACGGCGCGTATGTGTGCTGCAAAGTGCGATGAAGCGCCAACACATTGAGATTTGGCTAGTTGGAACTGAACTTGAAGAAGGAGCAGCAGCAACAAAACTCGATCGTGTGCGATACGAAAGAGAAGATCAAGCGTATTTAACACCAGGACCTCCTACAAAGCGGATCAAGGCGGGCGCATCCTCCCTCAACGTCGACATGAACGCCCCTCCTGGACTGGACACAGAAGCGACGCCTCGCGCACGAGGGCGACTTTCTCTCGTTAATGATGACCACTGCTACTTCCAGTCACCCCAGTCTCCTAGTATGTCGTCGGCCACCACCGGAAGCTCGACAAAGAGATCGCGCACTTCAGGACCGCCCAGTCCGACAAAACGAGCCCTCCTCCGCACCATCCCTCATTCCGTACGAGTGGAAGAATTCCAGAAACCGAAAATTCCAGAGAACGCTCCCTTGGATTTCAAGAAGCTAGTCGATGGTATTCTTGACTCGAAGATGGGCCTCCATACAGCTCCTGTCGCGCTCCAAGCGGAACTACGCAACTCGGACGAACACGAATTTGGCAGAGACGACGTCTTTTATGGTCCTTCGCATCCACGCGCTCGACTAGGGTTCGCGCCGACAATTGCCGAGCTCGACCGTATCATACGCAAGGCTAACGAGTTTGAGGGTACAACGGATTCCGAAGCAGCATGGAATTGCTCTGTCCATGCTCCCATACTAGCTCTCGCAGAAGACTACTCAACACACTCGGCCTGCTTATCTGTAAAGAATATGTAATACATGTCGCCAAAAACCTGGCCTCTGTCCATCTAGCTAATATGCCTATGTGTAGCACTCACGCCACAGTAAGTCCTAGCAGTCTTCTCCCAGCCAAACAAGATGGAGGCACAATTAGCAGTAAACCTGTCGACTTCGCCGTCACTCTAGCTAGGAATGACAATCTGTCCACGTTACTATCCAAGCTACCACAACCTCCCGACGGTGATGTTCCTAGTCTCAACCATACAAGATATGAGACACTTATAGATCGCCCAATCGCCATAAGTATCGAAACCAAGCCCGAGGGTGGAGACATGAGACATGCAGAAACGCAACTGGCTATCTGGGTTGCCGCGCACCTATCACATCTGGAAAATTTGGGCTTACAAGCAAGACCAAACACTCCTTCTATCCTTCCCTGGTTACCCCTCTTGATCGCCGTAGGTCCGCGGTGGTACTTCCTCTGCGCAAAGAGGACAGAGGATAGAAGGACCGTAAGGAACTATGACCAAATCCATCAGATTTTCGACCGCTAACTTCGTCAGATTTTGTATACGAAGATAGACATCGGCAGCGCGAGCACAAGGTCTGGCATTCTCACCGTCTTGTCCGTACTCCACCTACTCTTAGACTGGTGCGAAGTAGAGTATCGGCCATGGTTTGAGAATCACGTTTCTACGGCCTGATCGGCTACACATTTTGCGACTAGCAAAGTGGAGAGTCGACCGGCGAGAAGACTTGATCTCAAAATAGTCCACGGATATGATCTCGATCCCTAGATGGTAGCTGAATCGGGCTTGTTATGGCATTGGGAATCAGGCTGATCACGTGTCGAGTGCTGCTAAGAATTTCTGATCATCGTGCGACACGAACTCGAGTTCTCACAACTTTTCCTATGCAGATGCCTATGTTCTCTCGTTTTCTTAAGGCAAGCCTGCGGCCCCCATGTCGCGGTGTGGTCAGAAAGATCAGATTTGCGCCTACACCTCGTACCATAGATTTGGGCTCTGCCCAAATGAATGCGCCTCGCCCACTGAGCTTTACCACGCGCACAAGCCGAGACCACCAGCGAACATCGACGACAGATAACAGCACTGTTATTTCTGAGGATGAAACAATAGAAGAAGAAGAAGTTCCAGGTTACAATGCTCAAGATTTTTATCCTGTAAAACTCGGCGATGTATTCCATTCAAGGTACCAGGTTCTCGCGAAGCTCGGTTTTGGCACTGCGTCGACTATCTGGCTCGGCAAAGATATTACGTATGTGTTCCATGACCAGTCTATTGATCTACATGTCATCAATCGATCGGCTGACTGCTCTTAGAACAACTAACTTTGTTACCCTAAAAATCTGCATCATCGGACAAGCCACTACGAGCGAATTGGCTATCTCGCGACACATTAGAGGCATCGAAGCAGAACACCCAGGTCTCGAAAGGATACGAGTAACGATCGATGATTTCGAGATTGAAGGACCATCTGGAAACCACCAATGTCTTATTTATGCCCCGTTGGGTATGAATTATACCGAGTTCAGAAACCGAATGCCAGGCCAAACTCTCCCTAAACAATTACTGCAGCAAAGCTTACTCATGATTCTGTTAGGTCTTGACTTACTCCATCAGGCAGGGGTTGTGCATACAGGTTGGTCTACGTTCTTGTCTTGAACCTAATTGCTAACATTATTCTAGACATATCACCTAATGACATCCTTCTTGGTGTTATAGATACATCAGCCTTTTCGAAGATTGAGGAGCTAGAAAGAGAAAGCCCATTTCCTCGGAAGACCCTTAGAGATCGCGATATCTACCTTTGGTATAAGATGCCTATCACCTATGGCGCGCCTATGATTTCTGATTTTGGCTCAGCACTCCTGGGAGTTCTAGGACAGAAGTACTCTGGCGACGTTATGCCCGGATTTTACAGAGCACCAGAGATTATTCTTAGAGATCAAAACAGCATTTATTTTGTCCAATCTTTGCGCAGAGAAACCTTTAAGACTCCAGAGACAAGAGAATTGGTGTCAAGCATGAAGACAGTCTCACCTATAGGAGGCTTCATTCGTCCCTTTTGAATTCTAAAGGGTAGTCACTTCAAATCTGCATTTTCCGCACGACACATCTGATTGGTATTATAGCCATACAGAAAATGGATGGATGAAAAATAAGAAGGTAATTTTATGGCATTGAAACTGCTCCTTGCCTAAAACAAGGCCCTTAGATAGGGCATGGCGTCTTCTCATTATGGATGGCGATGGTAGCTATATAGCTATTGGTTTTTTACATCCATAAAAATTTATAAAGGTCTAATGCCTCTTCTTACCTGCCTATACCTCTCGTGTGTTATAATCACGTGATTTAGGTGTTTTTGCTCACTAGTATCTCTAGATAGACTTAGAGAGGTCTAGTTGAATAAAGGAGCTAATATAAGAACCGCGATAATAAGAAAGGCAATTTCGAGTACTTGAAGTAAAGGTATATAGATTATATAACTACCTAGAAGTTGACTGATTTAGGTAAGGATTTAGCTCATAGGTGGGCGCGATATGCAAAGAAATGTTGCAGACTTTACCGAGGTAATGAGCCGCGGCGAGCCGCCATCCAGATCAAGGACACTAATGAAGCTCGATGGCGGTGTGGCTAGAAGCTCGATGTTGCTGCAAAACGTCTCTAGTAGTGTTAGACGCGCCTCGCTACTCTACTCCCACTTCCCTCGTGACGGACATGGTCGTTACTACACCACGATGTAACGCGTTACAAAGTGTGTACGATTTGAAGAACGTTATCCATTTGCTAATTGACTACTGCTGGCTTACTTACTTCCACCTCGTTGCGCGAGAATGCCCTCCGCGAGTGCCTGCAAATTCTCGGCCTGCAAGATCGCACTCAAGGCCAACTCCACGCTGGTCTCACGTCGGATCCAGTTGCGCAACTCGACGGAAACAAGCGAGTCGAGGCTGTAGGACGCAAGAGGAACATCTGCTCGCACGTCCTCAAGCTCAATCATGGTCATCGCAGAGACCTTGGAGATGAGAGCTTTGATCAACCCCGTGAGCGGATCTGCAGCAGCAGTCCATGATGTCGCAAGCGCGTTCGCATCTCCAATCGCTCCAGTCTTCTTCCTCTTGCTGGCCTCGGCAATCAGTCGCTCCTTGGTGTGGACAGGATGGAAGTATCTCCAGGGCCCATTCTGCACAGCCTGGCCATCGAGGTACATCTTGAACGCGGCAATCTTACCATTGTGATGGAATGGCGAGACTTTACCGAGGATAGCGCCCTTGACGGCAGTACGGATGTCGGCCATTGTGAGAGTAGCACCGAGAGTCTGCTTGAGTGACTCGCTAAGGTCGTTCTGGGCCACATAGCCAACGTCGAGCACCACGGGCAAAGCGAACGATACGGTGTGCTGGCCGCGAGCATTGCGATATTGCGTGAAACCGTCGTAGAATGACTATCGAACACACTTCAGTCAAAACGATTCAGCAAAAAAGATCCGAGCATGCTTACCGCAGTGCCTGCATAAATGGCTTGTCCCACATTACCCGTGTCACCCAGGAACGAAGAAAGATTGATGAAGAAGTCAAGACCTTCGGAGAAACACTGATCCAAATTCCAGGCACCTTTCACTCTGGGTCCGGTGATGATGTTCCAATCTTCGTAGGTTGCGTTCTCGAAGAGTTTGTCCTTTTCACAAAGTTAGCCGGTATCTCGAAAGTGTACATTCTTATCACCTACGCTGAGAAGCAAAGCGCTATGGATGATGCCCTTGACGGGAGGAAGGTCGTTGCTGATGCTGTCAACGACACTCTGGAGCTCGGTCAGAGAGCCCACGTCGCACGCGAAAGCCTTGACCCGTATCTCGGTCTGTTCGTACTTCTTGAGCAGCTCTTGCACCTCTGGACTGGTGCCACCACTGCGACCGAGCAAAACAATGTTACGAGCACCCATCTCAATCATCATATGAGCGAGATCTAGCCCGATACCGCGAGTCCCGCCAGTGATGAGATATGTACCATCAGTCCTCATTCGCACTGTGGTAGGCAGAAGGTCACTCTCGGCAACAACCATGTCATCTGCACCCAGACTGAACACGATCTTACCAGAGCTCTCTCCAGCCTTGATTTTGCGAAGACCCGCCGAGAAGTCGGAGATTGGCAGGACTGTTATAGGCTGACAAGGTACTGCAACCTGATTCTTGACAAGTCTGGCAACATCGGCGAAGACATCTCTGACTTGTTCGGGGCGGTTCTCAAAGAGATCGAGGATGTCAACGCTGCTGAAAGTGACATTGCTGTCGAAAGGCTTCATAGGGAGAAGATGACTCTGGAAAGCGTTCTTCTTGCCAATCTCGACAAAATGACCACATTTGGCTGTGAGCGTCCAGCTCTCTGTCATGAGTTCTCCGGAAAGCGAGTTCACAATAACGTCGATACCTTTGCCGTTCGTGGCACACAAAATGCCGTTTCGAAACTTGGTGCTGCGGCTAGAGAAGATTCTGTTTGCAGGAATGGCAAAAGTCTCATGCAGGAGAGCTCGTTTGCTTTCGCTGCTGGCTGTTGCAAAAATTTCTGCACCAATATGTTGCGCAAGAACGATGCATGCCTGCCCAATCGCTCCCGTCGCTGCATGAATCAGCACCGTCTCACCCTTTCTCAGTCTTGCCGTGTATTTTAGGGCCAACACAGCAATTGTGTAGGCTAGTGGAACACTCGCAGCGTCCGTGACGCTAATCTCGGAGGGGATCTTGTATGCAAGCGAAGATGGTACTTTCTTATAGGATGAAAAGGCGCTGTCTTCCAGAGCCAGGAAAGCAACCCTGTCGCCTTGCTGTAGGCTTTGAACTCCACTACCGACAGCGACAATCTCACCGACACCTTCGAATCCAGGAGCGGCCCAAGGAAGAACACCGAGGATGAGGTCCAGATCTCTTGAGCCAAGACCAGCTGCTTGAACCTTGATTAGAACATCATCCTGCTTGACGGCTTGCTGTAGGACGTCGGTCCTGCGGAAGTAGATCGAATCAGGGCTACCAGCTGTGTCGATGGTCATTTCCAATGCTCGCTTTCCTTCCCACAGGCCGCGTGTCTTGCGGAATGCGATGCCCCTTTCTATGGCAAACTGCTCTTTGACTTCCTTCAGCTGTCGCATGCGAGGAAGATGAATTGAGCCATTATGCCAGACAAAGTCCTGGTCTTGTGTGCGTGTGACCTCAGGATCGCGAAGCGTCTGAGCTAGCTTCACGATCCCAGCATAGCCTTCTTCGCTGCGAGGGATGCCTTCAATCACCAGGAGATTTTTGGGATCCGTCTCGAGACGAAGGGTGCGAAGAATGCCCTTGATCGATTTGGCGTCTGGGAAGGAGCCATCAGGAATGACCCACAACAGTCCGGCGTTGTGCAATAGCAGGTTCTGTAGCGTGTTGAACTTTTCCGCAGTTACGTTCTGTATAAGACTGTCTGTCAAAGAGTCGATAAAGACATAGGGATTTCCACCACCATCTCCGATCTCAGCGATGGGACTGATTTCCACCGAGGTACCGAGCTTCGTGGATAGAACGTCGGCGACAGCTTGTGCGTACTCGATCTCTTCGTCGTCCATGAAAGGACCACACACAACGATCGGCGTTGTGTCATCTTGTCGGCCAATTCTGGTTGAACACATTATGCCCATCATCTGTTCAATACCAGGGCGATCGGAGATGCTGATGTCCACACCCGAGAACCCTGCGTCCTTGAGTAGGCGGTCCCATACCGGTACAGGAAGCATAGGCCCCTCTTCTCGGTCGCGATAATCATCTTCAGCATACCACCATCCTGGAAGAAGACCGAAAGGCAGTACCGATGTGGGGTGCTGGTTAGCCTCGAGAAGGAATAGCTTTCCTCTAGGCTTCAAGAGGGTACGAACATTGGTCATAGTGGTCATCATGTTTGCCGTGGCATGCAAAACGTTCGCCGCAACAACGATGTCATACTCTCCTGGAGAGAATCCCTGTTCTAGTGGGTCTTGACTAATGTCGAGCTTCTTGTACGTGATACGATCGGACCACTGTGCAAGCTTGACACGGGAATTCTCGAAAAAGCCAGATGAGATGTCTGTAAAGGTGTAGTTGAGAAGCGCAGCCTCCTCTCTTCCTTTGCTCAGGGCTTCCAGTATGGGGAGTGTTGTTCCACCAGTACCGGCTCCGATCTCGAGTATCTGCAGGTTGGGTTCAAGATCACTCAAGTTGTCTGCGAGTTCTCCCAAAACTTTGCTCAGATGAGCGTTGGTTACGTCCGCTTCGTAATGTCGTGTAAGGCGATTGTCAATGAGCATAAGTTCCAGCGTCTCCAGTTCTCCACGGAGGATACGTACAAGCTCATCACCGACAATACAAAGAAGCTCGCCCTGAGCATCCCTACTACGGACTTCGTCCAGTAGAGCGACCGGCTCAGTTTCGAAGACTTCACCATACTTCTTGACCGCTCTGATGGCCCAATTCACGAACCGGGCAAGGTGGTACGGCAGCTTACTGCGATCGTCTCCTTCTGTCTCTCGGAGAGCCCGGTCGATATAGTAAGCTGCGGCTCTTTCCAGATTCTGCGCACGCTGCAGCTCCGTGCTGGGAAGACTTCCCACCGACAGTCTCTTGATCAAGTCATCATGAGGCAGAAGATCGAACTTGGGCAACAGCTCCCACGCCCAATGATCTGGCACATTAGCTGCCGGATCTATCTCTTCCTCTGCGGAGCCAATGGAGCGGAATGCAACTGACTCCCATTCTGCGACTGGAGTTGGCACACCGTCGTCTCCACGATAGAAAGCAGAAACGCTGATTTGCATACGACCACCCTTCGTGTCATAGTGAAGCAGACTAGTCACTATGTCGAACCTGCCCTTTGGTGTGGCGGGGATCTTGTTAGAGATCCTGAATCGGCTGATATAGTTCGGCATCTGCGCAGGTTTCCTGCCGTCTTCTGTTTTCTGAAGGGGACCGCCGCCCTGGAGGAATCCATCGAGAGTTGGAGGATCAACTGTAACGTGGGAACCATAAGGTCCTGGGGTATACAGGTCTGCGCCTATGTCGCGAAGGTGATGTTGAAGAACTGTATAGCCGTCACCTTCCCAGAAACCGACAGTGTTTTGGAACGTTGGACCGTAACGGGTTGCTCGGACACCAGCATGTTCGTATGCGTAAGCAATATCATGCTCGATCATCTCAGAAGTCTTTTCGATGAGCGGCAAAGTGCCTCTCAGTGTTGGCGTGTCGGAACTCATGTCGTCGTCTTCAGGCTCGACTTGCCCATACGCATGGATCGTCCACCCATCCGCAGGTGTCCAAGCAGAAATCTCGAAAGACCACGCGGTTTGCGAGAAGGAGCCTGTGCCAGTGACAGCGGGCTTGATCTTGGTGATCATATCCACAGATTCTTCTTCTTTGATCTCCATGCTTCTGACAACGTGGAAGTCTTTGACAAGGAACCCCGCTGGAGGACTCTCTACGGTCCTTCTCGCGGCCTCGATAGCACAAGACATGTAGCCGGTCATGGGGAAGATGACTGCACCAGCAACATTGTGGTCACGAATCCAAGGCATTTCGTCAAGCGTAAAGACCTGTCTGTAGGCGCGGTCACGACCTCCATTCGATACAACTCTTCTTCCAATGAGCGGATGGTAGGGCTCGCCAGGGAAAAGCTTTTCAGCAGTTGCTCTAGGTCTGATCTCATAACTAGTCGACTTGTCCCAGCAATACTTCGGAAGCTCGGTAACCACCGTTGCATTGTGCTTGGATGTCTGATTAACGCCACCAAGATCAAAAGACATGCCTGACGTAAAGAGTGTGGCCGCAAGATTCATGATGGCCTCGGTGCTCTCAGTGCCACGCAAAAGACAAGACACGTAGGTGACCGAAGGACTTTGAGGGTGATCGGAGGCCTGAGCATCTGCAGTCTGCTTGATTGGACCTTTCAAAGCTGCGTGAGGACCGACTTCGATGATGACGTTCGGTGGTTGAATCTGACCATGTCGTGCAGAGAGCATCGTCTCGATCGCCTCTGCGAAGCGCACTGGCTGTACAAGATTCTGCACCCAGTACGATGCATTGATCTCGCCAGCCTCATGACACATCGCGGTGACGGATGATACGAATTTGACCGAGCTGTTGTGCGTCTTCGAGGGAGTAAAAGCATCACCTTTGCAAAATGGCGTGATAGCGTTCAGGTAGAAATCGGCGACAGCCTGCATGTGCTGAGAATGGTATGCGAGACCGACCTTCAGCTTGCGGCTAAACAGCCCTTCTGCTTCGGCTGCCTTGTGTATATTGTCGATGGCGAACTCGTCTCCGGAGATAGTGACACTCTGCGGACTGTTGAAAGCAGCAATAGTGGCGTAGCCTTCCGTGTTCTGTTTGATGAGCTGTAACGCTTGTCCCGCTCCCACCCCGAGGGCCATCATTGCACCCCTCGGACTCTGAGAGTGAGTTTGTTTTTCTCTCAGTAGTGTTGCTGCCTTGCCACGGAAGTATGACAGAGCAATGGCAGTGTCGAAGGTGATGAGATCGGCAGCATAAGCAGCGGCTATCTCACCGCTCGAGTGACCAGTCACGTAAGTTGGAGCAACTTTCCAAGACTTCAGTAGTTCGATCAAAGCGAGTTGAATCGCAGTGCAAGCTGGCTGACTAATCTCGGCGTCATTCACGCGAGTATCTTCAGCGGGCTTTGCCAATTCTGCCTTAAGAGACCACGATGCTCCGATGCGTTCGAGGCTATCCTCTGCTTGCGACATTGCAGCCTCAAAGACTGCATAGCTCTGAAGCCCAGAAGCCATCTGAGCGTATCTGTCAAGAGGATCAAACGATTAGAGGTCGACCCTGGTATGCGTTCTACATGTGTGCAAACTTACTGAGCTCCTTGGCCAGTGAACACAAATGCAGTCACTGGGTCCCTGTTTCGCACTGACTTGATAGTCAGGATCTTTTCTTGCAGATCAGCCACAGAGTCAGTGACAATGGCAATACGATGAGCGTAATGTGTTCGACGTTGACCGAGCGTATAAGCAAGATTTTTCAGCAGCTTTTCAGACTCGGGGGCTTCGCTCAGATACTCCTCGAATGATTTCAAGTAATCCTCCAGACTCTTCGCAGTCCTTGCGGAAAAGACCGCCAGCTTTCCTGTGTGTGCCAGTGTCCCGGATCCATTGACACCGTTTGTTGCCGGAGTCGAAGGTGCTTTCTCCAAGAGCACAGCTGCGTTGCTACCACCAAAGCCTAGAAACATTGTCAGCACACGGATCACGTTGTACATGGGTACTGAGATGTATACCAAAGTTGGTAACGATGGCCCTTTTGGTTTCTCCACTTGGCCACGGAAGCGCAACATCAGCCACTTTGATTTTTTCCTTGTCGACAATCCTGGGATTGATCTTTTCGAAACCAGCGGTCGGCAGGATGGTGTCATTTTCGAGCATCATTATAGCCTTGACCATTCCTAGAATTCCACTCGCGCCTTCAAGGTGTCTTTCGAGAGTCAGCAAAACGCAGGTAAGTCATCGCGCTGGCCACTTACCCAAAATTAGATTTGACGGATCCAATGTAGATAGGGTTGGCAGCTCCCCTGTCCTTGGCTAACACAGCGGTAAACGCGCTTGCTTCGATTGGATCACTGCACTGGTTAGTAGTGCACTGCCAGGTATTGAAGAACTGAACCTACCCGGCGGCTGTGCCAGTACCGTGGCCCTGTATGACAGTCAGCATGGCCCATGGGGATGCGTTGGTAAAGGCCACTGACCTCGACAACAGGAGTCTCGGCAGGATCCAGTCCGATGGAGTGATGGATCTCTTGCAAAAGCTTCTTCTGGGCCTCAACGTTGGGAAGAGTGATGCCTTCAGATCGGCCTCCATGGTTACAGGCCGTGTTACGAATTATGGCATGGATAGGATCACCATCTCTGATTGCATCATCCACACGCTTGATCAAGAGACATGCTGCTCCCTCGCCACGACCAAAACCTGAAGCCTTGGAATCGTAGGAGAAGCTTCTACCGTGTTCGGAGAGTGCACTGGCAACTGAATCAGCTGGTCTTGAATCTCAAATCCTTTTCAGGAAAAACAAACCCAGTCTTCTCCAGTGCGAGCCAGCCACCTGGGCCCAGGCTGAGTGCTGCTGATCCGACAAAGGCCGAAGTACACTCACCATTGCGGAGAGCAGAAACCGCTTGGTGTGCTGCGTAAACGCTGCTCGCACATGCAGCATCAAGAGTGATACTCGGTCCGTCAATGTCCAGAAAGTATGACACACGATTGGCTGCCATGCAGGGTGCGACGCCAGTAGCCGAGAATGTCTTTGCCGAGAATTGATCATCACCAAGACGCTGAGAGTATTCGTGTTGGCCGCTACCAATGTAAACGCCGATCTTCTGACCAGCAAGGTCCAGGAGTGTTTTTCCTGCATCTTCTGCAGCTTCAAGAACACACTCAAGCATCATACGATGCTGAGGGTCAGAATTCTGGGCCTCTTCTGCACGCATGTTGAAGAAGCCTGCGTCAAATGCGTAGATATCGTCAGGTACAAAATGTGCTCCTTCGGCTCGGAATACACCTGACTTGTCGGCGCCGGCCTTGTAGTACGCATGCTTGTCGAAGCGATTAGCGGGGATGTCGGCCCAAGCAGAACGTGCTTGAGACAAGTAATCCCAGATGCCAGTCCTTCCGATACCAGGAGCACGGTAAGACAGGCCAATGACTGCGATGGGAATGTGGTCAGGCATGATGAATGATTGTTGATGACTCTGGTTGTTGAAGCTTGTTTGAGTGATCAACTTGGATGAGCAGTTTCTAGACAGGGAGATACGAAGACTTATAGTTGTCTCTTCCTACAAGATTGACTCCTCCACAAGGCAGTGGGACATCGTATCATGTGCCGGCGACAGAACTGGAAGGAAGGAAGGGAGCCAAACAACTCACGCCGACACTCAATGCCTCGTCAGTGGCTGCTGTTCTGACCTGGAAGGATCAAGCACAATCATGCTCGTGTATTTCACCACGCCGCTCCTACGAAGCTCGACAGATCACCACCGGTATCACTGAGGATGCGTTATCTTGCTGAGAACTCAGCGCCGACGATCATTCCAGGAGAGTAATTATTAGAGATGACTTGTGCAGAAGCGAAGAGCGCTCCTGCCTGATACGGACTTGCAAAGCGAGTGGACTGATGGCCCATGGCGCGGAACAATATGGAGTGATTGATGCTGTGTGCGCATGCTATAGGTAGCAACACGTTGATATTGCTGTTGCATGACACCTAAACGAAGGATTCAGCAGGCATGTTGTCAAGACTTTATAAAGTTTCAGTGGATCATCCAGTAAGCATGCCTTCATTTCGCGTCTGCAAGACTTGCCAACCTTGGTTGCCCCTGGTAGGCTGCGAGGAGTGTTCTCGCAACGAGTATGAGATAGACTTGATCTGTTGAGCGTGCCTGGTCGAATGGCTACTACCGAAGAATGTACTGCACCAAGGCCGACGAGGTCTTCAAGAACGCGCAGTCTATTAGCCTGCACGATATCATCGCAATCGGCCGTATGTAGTATTGAAAGCTTGGCAAGAAGACCACGAGGGTCAACACCAGACGAGTGTTCTGGGCATACAGTCTCCACAGTGATGACCAAGCCTTGGGAGCAGGTCTAACAGCGGCCTGAGCTCCGAGACGTCCGAGGTGCAGTTGACCCGCACATTCCTACGTACTTGACTCGTGTAGCAAATTGTTAGCAACAAAGTACTATAGTCGTGATCGAAGGCTAGACAGGGGTTGCGAACAAACAGTCAACGTGCCGATCACTCCACTTTCAAACAGGGAGCAGCAATCACACTGCAGCTGCGAAGGATTCGGCCAAGCAGCGCTGGTAAGAAGCTGTACGGAGGCGAGGTGTGTGTGTAAACCTTAGACGACCAGTTCGTCGGGCCGCGCCGCGCGTTAGAAGCGAACCAATCGGCAGTCAGCCGGGTTTGGCTAATAGGCACCATAAAGTACAGTAGGTAATAGTCAAAACACGTCCTCACACCTCTGCCGACTCGCTCTGTCTGAGAAAACCCTCCACAAGTCCAATACAATCCATACCTCTCGCCCAGCATGAGCGGAGAACCTAGTCTGTATATTGCAGCCTTTTAGCGAGTCCCGCGTGCTGAACAGTCAACAGTCTTGTACAGTCTCTATGTGTACGCGCCAAACAAAGTCGCGCCCGTAGTTTTCACGGTTTTGTACGGTATTTCTGCCGTCGGTCATATCTGGCAATGCGTGTGAGTCCATTTAGAATGGAATGTGCAAGAGACATGTCTGACAGCTCGAAATAGGCATTACAAGGCGTGGAGAATGATTGGCCTCCAGCCTATGTGCGCAGTCTTCTACACGGCTGGCTATGCTCTGCGTGAATACGGCGCCTTCAACTATCTGTACTCGTCGACAAATCTCAACATCTTCATCGTCAGCCAGGTGATGATCTACATCTGCCCGTAGACACTCGACGCCCTAGTTATGCTTTGCTCTCGTACTGACAGTCGCCATGCAGACCGCTACTGGAACTGGCCAACTACCATGTCTTGGGTCGCATTCTCTACTATGTTCCCTACTGCGCTCCCTTTCCTCCGAACCGCATCATGTCGTTGTTTGGCGCGCTCGTTGCCGTTGTGGAAGCGCTCAACGGCCTGGGAGTCGCTTTCACCTCCAACCCATCCTCGACGCAAAGCATCCAAGAGCTGGGCAGCAAGCTGACCAAAGCCTCCCTCGCCTTCCAGCTCGCAGTCATCGTTGTCTGCGTGGTGCTTGCTGGAATGTTCTTTCGGAACTGCACCAACAAGGGCGTCCGAAGCCGCAACATCAAAATCCCCCTCATTATCTTATCCTTGAGCATGTTTCTCATTTTCATTCGCTGCATCTACCGCTTGGTGGAGCATCTGGGCAATGTCGGACTGGCCATCGATGATATCGAGTCGATGAGAAGGCTGACACCCATCCTTCGCTACGAGTGGTACTTTTACGTCTTTGAGTCTACCACCATGCTTGCCAACTCGGCTCTATGGAACTTTTGGCATCCCGGTCGTTTCTTACCGAGACTGCACAACGTCTACCTGGCGCCCGACGGAACTGAGGTCGAGGCCGAGGAAGCCTTGGATACGAGACCTCTGTTGGCCAAAGTTGGCTCCGTCTTGACTTTCGGCATCTTCTTTCGCAGAAAAAACGCCCAAAGAGAGTCAATCCATTCTCTCGACTCCTACAATCGTCCCATAATCCACACACGCCAGACGTAGACGTCAGTCTGTCAAACAGCATCTGCGACTCTCGGCGGGCTTATGGGTCGTCTTTTTATCAAGCCTTTCATGTATTATGGTGGATTTGTGCACACTGAAATCAGAACGTGTAATATCTGTCCCGTGAATATCTCTCTCTTCCACACGCGCTCTCGCACATTCGCACTCACTCTAGTTCTCTCGCGCATGGTAACTGATTTGGGCGTCCAATTAACATACATCTTGAACCCTCCTTCATTCCCGTTGTACCAGTCTCATGTTGAGTCCTCTCCCGTCAGTGACCTGAAAGACATCTTCCATCTCTAAGACAGTACGCCAAACACTGTTCTCCAGTCTTTGGTCGAGTCGCTTCATAACATCAGTTGGTCGTTCACCGCTCAATGGGGTGGCTTCGATCTTGCAACGCTTCACCAAGGTCATCATAACTGCTACAAACTCGACCTGGGCCATTTTCTGTCCAGGACATACTCTTGGGCCCGCTGCCCATGGTACAAACGTCCCCTTGGCGGGTCTGAATAGTGGGTTGCTAGAGCCTGATGGGTTCATCCATCGACTGGGGCGAAAGACTAGCTCGTCCGGCACTTCCGGCTCTGCTTCGAAAGCCGCTGGATCCGATGCCCGATTGATGTCTCTCCATGATGGTGAAAGATGGACTGCGACCGAGTCTATGTAAAGTCGCATGCCCGCTGGTAGCTCAACAGTACCTGAGCTGGTCTGTAGCGTCTGAGGAGTAGAAATCTCACGGTGAATGTGAGGGGCTGGTGGGTAGAGTCTCACAGTTTCGAGCATGAATGCCAAGGTACGGCTTGCTCGAGGAAACACGTCCGTATAGTCACAGACCCGAGTCTCAGACTTGGGTAGCAACGTATTGATCTCTTCGAGGATCCAATCTTGCCATAAAGGGTGTCTCGCAAGCAGGACCATTGCATAAGCCAGTGTTGTTGCTGTGGTTTCAAATCCGGCGGCGGTGAAGATGAATAGGTTGCTCACCATCTCGTCCTCGGACAGTGAGTGACCTGACACAGTACTTTCCGAAGCTTGAGCAAGCCTGCTGACGATATTTGCCTCGGTCTTTCCATTCTCATGCTGCCGACTATATCGCTCCCTCAGCATGAACTGGTTGCGCGTTGCAACTTCAAGCTTTGCACGTCCCACCTTGATCATTACCTCGGACCATGGCACCCATCGAGGCCACTTCAAAAGAAGTGTGGTTGGCAATATTCCGATACCAACAAGATTATTTACCACAGTGACGAGAGATTCCGTGAAGCTCATTGTATAGCCAGGCTCGGGGGCCTCATGCTTCTCATCATGCCATGGGACTTGTTTGCCCATACCAGAGGCCATGAGGACATGTATAGTCACCCTTTTGAGCATGTTAAAGAGCTCCGAGGTTTCGGCTGTCGATGAAGGCCCTGAGGGTTTCGAGAAAAGTGTGTCCAAGAGTCCAAGACTTTGACGTATGGATTCATCGAACGCGGTCTTGGATATACGCTCATCAATCACACTAGAAACTATCCTCCGATGTCTTGTCCAGTGGACTCCATTTGTGGTCATGACGTTTGGTCCAAATTGTCCCAGGGCAAAATCAAGCGCCGCTGGGACCTCAAATGCATGCGTTCGATGAAGTATGTCTTGGATGATTTCGGGATCTATCGTCCAGAATTCCAACTTTTTCAGACCAGCTAGGATGTACGAATTACGGTGCGTAGCGTCGAGATCGTCGAAGGGTCGACATTTTTCACCGAACTCCCAGCCAAAAACTGCAAGATTGAGTTTTTGATACGCACTCTTTGACAAAAATTTTCGAGACAAGCGTCTGATTGAAGATGAAAGCATCAACCAGATTACGTTTCCTTGGTCTATTGGGAGGATCTTGACCGCAACGCCGACTGCTTTTGCTTTCTTAACATTTTGGCGAAAGTTGTGCATGAGACGTGTAATATACAAAACGAACGCTGTGATCAACAATTTCATTGCCAGATTCATGGTGATTTGTCTGTGTCGCAAAGTTGATAAATAGAAAAATGGCTGGTAAATTTGTTCAAAGACAACTTGCAGATACTATACCACTCGGACATGGACATCTGCGTTTGACCTCACTTATCTCTCGAGTTCGAAAATGTGCGAGAAATGCACCAGACCCACATTTGCTGCGGCGTGAGACAAATCCTTCAATATGCATGATTGAACAACTTGTTCCTTCGGAGATGGCGTGAGGTTAGTCAGCTTCTCTGGCCGTGGAGAACTGCTCGTTGGCAACGATTAATGACAGTTCCTGGCTAATTATCAGGACAGGGTTCATCAAATTGACTTGTACCCGAGTACTTGGCGGCCCGACGATATGGCTCGTGGGTCTAACGGGAGGGAGGCCCGTCCGTATTCCTAATCACAGCCTTGTGCCTCAGTCTCCACTTGCTCGATATGAGTCCAAGAATATCAAGTGCCAATGACATGTTCCGCTTCATTAGTATGTGATTGGGCTAGCTTGCTCTACCTGACCCTGCCCTCCATCGCGAGGTTGTCAGACGAGATTTTCGTAGGATTGAGTCCAGCACACTCGACCCATCATCGCATCCAGAGTGCATATGATGTAGCTTGCATTCCTGGCGTGCTCAACAGTTTGATGGACCTGTTTGTGCTCAAGGTCATTTGGTCTCCCACGTTTGTTTCATGCGAGTCCTCATGCTTTTTGTGCGTTGCTTATTTTTCTCTGTTTACGCCTGACACTATGCCTCACATCATCACCCTCAAAGAAAGAAGGGGCAAACCAGGCCAAGTCTACTATCCTCTCCAGCTCTCTCTGGTGGTCAAACCCAAACCCGGTCCCAGGCAGCTTTTGATTAGAGTGCAAGCCGCGGCTCTCAACCATCGCGACCTGTTCATTCGACAACATCTATATCCCGACATCTCGTTCAAAACCCCCCTGCTCTGTGACGGAGCCGGCGTGGTCGAAGAAGAGGGAGCTGGTTGCACATCAAACTTGCTCGGTCAAAGCGTCATTTTGACCCCCTGTCGGGGTTGGAAGTCCAGTCCTCACGGCCCTGAAGACTGGTCAAAATTTAGCACCATTGGTGGTGTCGGATCCGATCACACCCTTGGGACTGCTCAGACCTATATTTCAGTCGACGAAAATGAAGTAGAGGTCTCTCCTGCGCACCTTACTGGGATTGAGTGTGCATGTCTGCCAGCCGCAGGACTAACTGCGTGGCGTGCTCTCATGATCAAGTCTGACAATGCGAAACCAGATCACAACATCTTGGTCACAGGAATTGGTGGCGGAGTTGCACTGCAAGTCCTGCAGTTTGCTGTTGCGGCCGGCTGTAACGTCTATGTTACTTCTAGCTCTACAGACAAGATTTTAAAAGCTGTAAAGTTGGGTGCTGTCGGGGGTGTCTCGTACAAGGACGACGATTGGCAGAAAAAGCTGGGAGAGATGTTGCCATCCAACCGACCCTTCATCGATGCGGTCATCGATGGTGCTGGTGGTGACATAGTCATCCGATCGATCCCCATTCTCAAACCTGGAGGTGTTATATCTTGTTATGGTATGACTGTCGCGCCTGTGATGGACTGGCCCATGCAAGCTGTCTTGAAGAACATAGAGCTCAAAGGCAGCACGTTGGGATCAAGAGCTGAATTTAGAGACATGGTGAAATTTGTCGCCGAGAAGCAGATAAAGCCAGTCATCAGCAAGGTTGTTAAAGGTCTTGATAGTCTAGATGCTGTGGAGGATTTGTTCCAAGATCTCAAGGCTGGCAGGCAGTTTGGCAAACTAGTCATCGAGGTGTAGCTATCTACCCAGCATCATCAATCGATATACCTTGGGCAGTGTAAATTGACTTAACTGTGCACGTGTTAATCATTGCCCAATCCTGGAGGGTATCGTATCAGTCAGCCAACTCCGCTCACGTTGCCCAAGGTATTTCCGAACAGTAGGATGACATGGAAGTACAGGTAATTATGTCGCATGCTCCACAGAGGGGTTGGTCAGTTGAATCATTGACCATCGCTTATCAAGGTACCACTGGCATCCTTCGTTGGAATCTGCCGGAGGATTGGTGACGTGATCTCCGATCGTAGCGAGGAGACACGAGCATCATTACGAGCAAGATACCCGGCTCATTTGTCCGACTGCATTCTCCGATCCAGGCCTGTCTCTTGACACCCATCACTGGGAGGAGTAACAATTATGAGCAAACTTGCCACGAATTTTCTCCCAGTGAGAGAAGCTGCGAGGATATGTGGAATCCCAGATGATCACGTCGAGGAAGTGCATCCGTGTACACCTCAGCAAATCATCCAAATTTCCGAAAACAGATCAGAAGTTTTCCATGTCATCCTATCCTTCGGCCCAACTGGCGACATGGAAAGATGGATACAATGCGTCTGCAAAGTAGTCGCCCTGAACTCGATCTTGCGGACTCGGATTGTGAGCCATGACAGCCAGTACTTTCAAGTTGTCACCACAGAGCGACATGCTACCGAGCATATCTCTGGCAATCTGGACGGGTTTCTTGCCAATGGATTGTCCCACGATATGTCCCTTGGGGTACCTCTTTTTCGAACCACGGCAATCGGTAACCACTTTGTAGCTACTATGCACCACGCCATCATGGACTATTGGTCACTGAACTCCTTTCTGAGAGGTGATGCTGCGATGCTCTACCTGGGTCACGAACCAACCGAGAGAGCTCCATTCAAGGACTTCGTTTCACTCTGTGCCTCAATCGATCGGTCCAGGGCTGATTCCTTCTGGAAATCTCGCTTTAGCGGTCTCCCATCAACGTATCCTGCGGTGGTTGCGGGTACCTTTGCAAAACCGAGCGGAAGATTAGAAAAGACCATGACTCTCAACTTGGCGTCGAAAGGCATCTCGGAAAGTCACATTGCCTACTTTGCCGAAGCGGCTTGGGCATTGACCATCTCCACGTTGGCCGACAACGAATCCATCTCATATGGCATTGTCATGTCCGGAAGATCTCCAATGCTAGGAGACGCCGGCAATAATACTCTCGGCCCCACTACGACGGAAGTTCCCATGCAAGTCAATGTTCTACCTAATATGACCGTAGATGCTCTGGTAAAAGACCGGGCTACATCACTCCGCGAGCTGAAATCCGAGCCTCTACTTTTGCAGTACGGGTTGGTCAACATTGCGGCGACCAGTGAGGCAGCAAGTACAGCATCAACGTTTCAGAGTCTTTTCAACATTGTACCTCCGCAACCCATCTCACTGCCAACCACAAGCGAACAGGCGAAATCTGTCATCCTGGAAAACGTTGTCAAACGTTCGCGTGGTGGCTTTGCGTTGACCTTCAATTGTCGACTTGTGGAGGACGACATAGTACTTGAAGCTTTGTATGATCCCGTCATTCTCTCAACCAAGCAGATGCAGCGAATCATGAATCAGTTTGAGCATGATCTTCTATGCTTGATCCAAGTGTCGCCGTCCACCAGGATCAGTCGATTGCAACGGTTGACACCTCGCGATCGTGTGGACATTCTTGGATGGAATGCACTCATGTCCTCGAGTTGTTCCCTGAGAGATAAGCTCCTCGGCGAGTCGTGGGACGGGCCTTTGCTCAGTCTTATCGAGATGGGATGTGGTTTGTGGATCGTGGATCCAAGAAGTACTGATTTACTTGTGCCAATTGGTAGCGTTGGAGAGCTCCTCGTACAGATATCCTTGACCGCGAAGCACAAAGATGCTACCGCCCACATTGGATTCCAACAAATACCCACTACCCCAACGTGGTTTGAACAATCGATCAGCAAATCGACTTGTCTCTTCAAGACAGGTCACTTGGTCAAGTACGACCACGATGGATTCATTCATGCAATTGGAAAACAAGACAACAGAATCAAACTTGCAGGTCGCATCGTTCAGATGGAGCGGGTCGAAGAAACGATCAGTAACTGTGACCACGTCAAGAGCATCGTGGTAGTTCCCAAGATTCTTTCAGGTCGTACTAAACTGGTTGCTGTCCTCACTCTTGTAGTGATCAGCGATGCAGATCTGGACCGAGAGCCCTTGCAGCCTTTACGAAGAGATGACTTGCAAGCGGTCGAGAGACATCTGAAGAGCATCAAAGAGCATGCCCAAACTCACTTGTTCAGTGATCATGTACCTTCCATCTGGCATGCAGTGAGTCACTTGCCCCGCCTCCAAGGCGGGGGTGTAGATAGAGCGGCGGTTCGTCACTGGCTCAAGTTCGCCAAGTGACTATCCGTGACTTTCTGAATTCTCCATGCTAGCTAGCAATCTTGTATTCCAACTTCTTCCAGTTTCTCGAGGCGCGAGTTTCTGCAATCGAACTGTGGATATCTTCCTGGCATGCTGTGTTGATCTTGCACGACTGCTTTGTGACGGAGAAACTTGCAATCAAGCCATATCTGCAAATTTCTGAGTTTCGGAAGTGCTTCGACGAATGACTCGAACTCGTAGGACCATACATCAAACCATTCCTGGGTCAGGCATGTGAGTGTTCAAGCCGATATGATATTCGCAAGGTCTATAGCTTACTGCTCGAGCTGGGTGTGTCTCCAAGGGACATATCCAGATATTCGAGTGCATATAGTCGTGATAGAGGTGCGTATGAATTAAACTCCATCATCCGATTCAGGCCAACGTTCAAGGACTTGAGCAAGGGGTAGGTTAGATCAATGAGCGATTACTCACTCCCTAGTCCAAGTCTGATTGTCTTCGCGAGTAAAACTTGTTGTCCAGGTGGAGAGGCTTGGTGTCCCAAGCGGGAATTTCATGGCTCGGGATCAGTTTTCTTGATGTCTTACGCCGCACTTATCCCATACGAGAGCGACTATCACATGGCCAAGGAACTTCATCCCTTACCCCCTGAGGTGACGTGGAACAACTGTGGATTGCTGTTCAAAGAACTACTCGAGATGAAGCTTGCCATCTTGACCCCAAGCTCGGCGCGCGGAAATATTTGGACCGAGGTCATTGGTCGAGGAGGTCATAAAGCCGCCCTGGCACGGCAATCTGATCCTCTCATCAAGGTTGCTAGAGATAGGTGTTGTATGTACCGTTGGCCGATGGGACCCGGGCATAAAGCTCGTTGCACGTTGGATTATTTATGACAGAACGACCGAGAAGCAGGCATGCGTATCCTTCAACGTCACACAGGGCGATCAAGTTGGTTACAAAGTCAAAGCTACTAGGAAAACGGACTAGATCCAACTGTGGGTCACTAGACGTGACATGGGCTACGTCGAGAAGACCAGAAACAGTGACAGTAGTGTAGTCCCTTCTTTTGGACGCATAGTTGCAGATAAACGTATGTGGGTAAAAGAGTCGTACTTATTCTCGAGTTCCGGCATTGAACCTTACTTATCCACCAGTCCCATCTTTGTCAGCCACAATATCATGCATTCATTCAAGCCTTGCCGTGCCAGTTCATCTGGGAAGTAATATTCTTCGCCGCCTTCCTGAACCGCATGGTTGTCTTCATAACCTCGATTACTTCTCACCGCCATGTCGGCCTTTGTCTGGTACCAATCCAGCAAGTACTTGGTCATTTCCGGCATCTCTGAAGCAGTTCTGTCTGTGGCACGCACAATGCGTTCATGGCTGTCTGACCGCTCACGTACGTGCTTCCAAAGTTCCATCGCGTGGGAGACCTTTTGCCATGAAAACATGGACACAGCTTCATCTCTCATCTGCTGGCGAACCATCTGTCGTGTCGTCTCTGCTGAGTATTGTGAGATTTTTTCACAAAGCAGTTCCACCTCGTCATGTGGAAATACATCACATGACCGGGACAAAGACTTCAACTTTTCTTCAACAGCCTCGATCTCTAATCTCATCTTTCTGAGCCTGTAGAGCGACCAATGGGTGTACAGATCAGGAAGTCGATCGTAGGCGCGCACATTGCTCAGACGACTGTTGTCCCAAGTGCCAACGCTAGCACATCTGTAGGATGAGATTGTCGTGATCCTCTCCGCAGATCCGAAAGCCCGAGATGCTAGATGCTCTACTTGGCCTCCTTGAAGTACAACAGCTTTACCCATTGCAGGGCCTTCGACCTTTTCACATGTCATGTCAGCAGTAACATGATGTGGAAGATTTGAAAGACGTACCTTCTGGGGTGTACCACTTCCATCACGAATATAGGTCTCTCCACCAGTCATGACTTCAGTGTTGCTAAGCATTATGATACATACGTACGGGTAAGAGTCATAACTTCCCAAAGAGTTAGCAAACGCTGTGATATGGACCATTCCCGGTCGCGGTACATATGCTTACTGCCATGGAATCACAGATCCAGAAGACAACGGGTCATAGTTTTGCTGCTCAGCAGTCAGAGGAACCGATTCGCGAGAAGGCGTGACTTGCAGATCATCGAGTTTAGTTCCAGCACCTGAGATCTGTATGTTGGTGTGACCGATCTCATGGTCCATGATGATTTCTACTGGCACCCGGAGTGCTTTCTGCACGAGTGCGGTCGTTGCGGGGCTGGTCCATAAGTCGGTCACAAACTTGGACCTCGAGGTGACATTGCGGAGTGTAATGGTGCTTTCACCGAGCCACCTGGAGCAATCCCTCAAGACCGTCGGGCTGAGAATAGAGCGACGGTAAGCCAGAACTCCTTCCGGGGACAGGAAAGGAAATGGATGACTCCCTGCAACAGCATCCAAGTCGTCCTTCGCAGATGAGAATCCCAGATCTCTGAACGTGAATACAGAGATTGAGTCTGGTTTTGCGAGGTGAATCTACGAGTGATTAGTGTTCTTTCGTCGGTTTTGCGCCTCGGCAGCAGTCTCACGAGCAGCGTTGCCATGTTTGTCTGATATTCTAAGGATTAATACGCATGTCAACGCACCTCTGGATCAAAAACATCTTCCTCTCTCAGTGTGTGCATTTTGGAAGCCCAGCTATGTGCTAGGGGTAAGCAGAGCACGAATCACAACCACGGAGCAGCTGAAATAATAATGTGGCACGACAGGTGACAACGCTCGCCGATAGAGGTCGGACTTGGGTTCCAGTGCTCGAGATAAGCTTTGATAAGCCTAAAGTAGTTTAGGCAGTGGGATTGGGATTGAGTTTGCCGTTTGACCAGTCATGTCGTCTGACTCCGTACCTTATCATGCTTGGTCGTATCAGTAGGCCGGTGTCTGTCTCCTAGCTGGGTTAGATTTCGCACAACTTATATACCTTGTCTTCGCACTTCGAGCCTCTATCTTTGAGCAGATGCCTATCTTATCTGTTGCGAAAGCTGCGTATACCTGTCTGTCAACACTTGGAGGCTTGCAGCAAAAGCCTTTGGAAGGCGAGATCGTTATGATAAACAGTGGAAATATGATGCGACAGTCTGCCTTGGCGACGAGTGATACACCACGATGAATGGGTGAGCCTCTTTAGGCTTTTCAGGCCTTCTCATGCCGGGAACACGCAGATAGCGGAATCAACTGCCACGGTTGCGGGCTTGATAGTCAGCGCATTTGAGAATATCTTTGGCTGGAAATATTCTGCTATTTTCATCTTCAACGCCTGCTTGCAAAGATGAAATGGCTTGAAGAAAAGAATTTCAAGATCACGGAAGCAGTCCCACAAGTAAATGATGCCGACGGGGATGTAGAGACTGGCACTGTGATGGATGATTCTCGGCAACTCAAAAGACACCTCGGCAACCATCAAATGCAGCTGATGACTGTCGGAGTTTCAATTGGGACTGGCCTTTTCGTTAGTATCAGCAGGGTAGGTAGCTTGCTTAAAGCCTGCACATTGAGTTGCGGTCTGATATCGTGGCAGTATGTTATTATGGCGAAGCCGAGTTCTGGCTCTGTGTTAGGAAGCTGCTCCTGATTACCATCGTAACGTGGCATAAACATTGCGACAAGCTTTTGGATATGCTCAATACCATTGAGTTCTGGAGTCATGATGGTGGTGCTTTTCAAGAGATTGCTGATGATGAGTCAATATTGTTTGGTGGTCCGCTGAGTTCTGACATGCTGTGCTGCGTTGAGCTTTGCCTGCTCACTCTGAAGAGATTTGTCGATGTGCGGATATGCTTTGAGCAATCGAGACACGCGATGGGAGTTCAGTGCGAATGCCGAAATCAGACGAATGATGTTCCTCATTGCGTCATTCCAAGGGTTGGACTGCAGATTGATGCGGCAGTTGCGCGCCAGGATGGTGGGAAGCTGCGATGCTACGGGAAGTCAATCGGCCTACCAGAATAGGAAGTTTCGGAGCTCGCGACAAAGCGGATACAGTAGAGCAGTGAAGTACATGTAGAATATTCAGTGTTGACTTTACTTTTTACCCTGGCCCTTAGATGTGCACAATGGGGAAGAGCGAACTGCAGAAGGTTTCTTGGAAAAAAAATATGGCCAGCGGAAAAGACAAGCATATTTGGTCGGCAGACAGAAAAAGACAGTTGGTATTTCGCACGCTACTTGCAGAGTGGAGGGGTATACGAATGGATCCACAATGTGCTGAATGATGAAAGAGCGGAAGAAAATCATCAGGCGGTTGCTTTGGAGTCCATGTTTACATCTCCGTCCTTGTCCTTGGAGGCAGCAGCAGTAGCGACACGCTCGGGACGCTGGGACTGGGCGCCGTCCATCATGCCCATACCGCCACCTGCTCGGAGTTGATTGATGGCGCGGACAGTGTCAATGGCCTTGTGCAGAGTGCGCCTGGCGTTGAAGTTCTTCTTGACGTTGGGCAGCAGATCCTCTTTCCCTCGGCCTTGGGCGGGACCAGCAATCCACTCGTGGCTCAGAGCCTCGTGCGATGTCATGCGTTTTGTAGAGTCGATTGTCAGGCAGCGCTTAATGAAGGCTCGCGCCGACAGGGACACTCCGCGCCAGTATTCGAGAGGTGTGAACGAGTAGTCGGCAACGAGGATGGCCTGCATCTCCTCGAGGTTGCTGTCGCGGTCGAAAGGCGTGTAGCCGCAGAGGAGGAAGTACGTGATGACGCCGATGGCCCACACGTCACTGGCTTGGGCATTAGCAGCTGCTTGGAGCCGAACGACGACGACGACGACTTACACAGGCTTGCCGTGGCCGCTCTTGTTGAAGATCTCCGGCGCCATGTAGCCAGGAGTGCCACAGGTTGTTGTCAAGACGTGGAACTGCTCCTCGTCCATGATGCGACTCAGGCCAAAGTCGGCAATCATCAGGTCGGCGTTGTCCTCGGGCGTGCGGAACAGCAGGTTCTCGGGCTTGAGATCGCGGTGGACGATGCCGTGATCGTGCAGGTACGCGACTGCGGACAGAGTCGCTCGGATCAGGTCGGCAGCGTCGCTTTCGTAGTACGAGCCTTTGCGGCAGATGCGGTCAAACAACTCGCCGCCCAGCGCCAGGTCCGTCACGAGGTACAGGTTGTTCATCGTCTCAAAGTAGTCGACCAGCGTGAGGATGTTTTGGTGGCCCATTGACACGCGCTTCAGCACGGCAATCTCGTTGCGTACCATGTGCTCCCGCCCGGCCATCAGCCGCTTGTTGATCACTTTGGCCGCATAGTATCGTCCCGTGTCGATGTGGACGCACTCTTTGACCACACTGTACGATCCGGCCCCGAGTGTCTTGCCTGTCTTGTATCTGCACGGTTGGATATCTGGTGCAGACATGGTGAGAGGAAGGTGCAGTGGTCGAGGAAGGGGCAGTGGACGAGGAAGGTGCAGTGGTCGAGGAAGGTGCAGTGGTCGAGGAAGGTGCAGTGGTCGAGGAAGGTGTTGGAGTCGTGGAAGGAACGAGTGGGGTTGCGATCAGGAGATGCCTTGGCTGGACTAGAGACGGTGACCAAGAATGGAAAGTGTTGCACAAATGATTCGCCCAAGTACAGACAGCTCCTACTCGATGTCTCAGAATCAAAATTGTGCGAGAACGGACGTCGGTAGGCTGAGATAAGATCGGTCGAGGTAGTTGGAAACATCATGCATGCTTCGGAAGGTGGAAGGGACCAACCGCTCCCATCCCGCTTTTCTTGGCAAGGCCAGGTCTTGCGGGGAACTTTAACCGTCTTTTTTCCTGGTTTTACACCTTGACTTTTGGCCTGTCATGCTGCCACTCCGCTACATGCGCGTGTCTGGGCCGTATACAAATATTCATGTCGCGTCTGCAAAAATCTCCCATCTGACAAGATCAGTAGTCACACTGTGCGGCCCAAGTACATGGCCAAGCTCTTGGCCGCTGCTGCCTCACGCGAAACAGACAGTCACGGGTTGATCGCAGCCATCTGCAGGCAGGCGCTCTAGCTCCAGCTATACTATGAGGCTACGCCAGGTACAGTATCGTGCAGCTCCACTCGATGCGGCGCGCGAGACCACATGGGTTGTTTCGTCGTAGGTTCTGTAACGCCGTCGTCATCGTCATGAGGACTCCTTCTCCCACATGTCTTTGGCTCCTTCCACTTCAACAAAGCTTTATAAGTCGGTCCTTTCCTTTCCATCTGCTCCTTCCGTCTTGCATACAGCTTCCTCCTGCTTCCTGCAAACTTCCGCCATGAACACTCTACATTCTTACGTGGACCCTGTGGTTCAGACTGCGCATCACGCCATTGTCGATATTGTCGACGGCCTTCAATTGCGCAAAGACGCGCCATTCTCGCCCGACGTGCCCAAGGCTCTGCAAGACTCAATGCCTGATCTCACAGGTCGACTGAGTCTCACATTTCCCTGGACAAAGCCGAAGCCGGTGGATCCAGCCGAGCATTTCGTATGGATCTTTGACAACACTGCCTACCGCATTCAGCCGTATCTATGTCCCTCTTGACTTCATGGCATTAGAGTCTGACAACGGACAGTGAGCACGCAGCATCGCAAGACAAAGCAGACCCGACCCTCAAGGCATCGCCCGAAGCGCCCCTTCCCCCGGCAGAATGGGAGGTCGAGTACGTCGCTGCCTACTTCTCTCGCCAAGTATGTCACGATGCCAAGCACGTCATGGCCGATGTTGCGCGTATCGCTGGACTGGTCAAAGACATTGCGAGCGAAGAGGAGTGTCTGGACAAGCTCAATCACGACTTTGACGTGACATCGATTCAGAAGCGCCTGGCGCCGTTTCTCAATCCCATTCTGCCCAAACACACCGTCCGCGTCAACATCGGCGACATTGAGAGGCAGACACTGGGACCGTCGACTTCGTCTGGCATCTCATCCGAGCTGCACCGCCTGCATTTCAACGCGGCTCCAAACACACAACTAGCCACCACTGCCGACGCTGCCAAGCCTCTTCCTGGCCGCACAATCCTTGTCGAGCCAAAAGGCTGGGGCATCATCTCTGACATTGACGACACCATCAAGGTCACGGGCACCCTCTCTCCCGTCGCCGTGTTGAAGTCGACCTTCCTCGAAGCTCCAACTCCCGTCACAGGCATGCCCGAGCTGTACCGCGACTTGCAAAAACTCTTTGCCGACCCCGCCTTCTTCTATCTCTCTGGCTCGCCCTACAATCTCTACCCTTTCCTGCGGGAATTCCGCGAGAAATACTTTCCACCCGGCACCATGATTCTCCGTGATGCTTCGTGGCAGAACCTGGGTGGTCTCATCAGCAGTCTGTCAGTCAATGTGCAGACATACAAAGAGGACAGGCTGGAGAAGATACACACGTGGTTCCCCGAGCGGCAGTTCATCGCCATTGGCGACAGCACTCAAAAAGACCCCGAGTCATACGGCGAGATTGCGAGACGTCACCCCGGTTGGATCAAGGCAATCTATATCAGGCGCGTGCCTGACGAGAGTGCTGTTTTGGGCGCGCTGAATTCTGATAGAAATTCGCCCGAGCGGTTCGCGGCGGCCTTTGATGGTCTGGACAAGTCCATGTGGATGGTGTTTGATGACGCTGATGAGGTGACGAAGAGTGTGCAGCGACTGACTGAGTGATTCCCTATAATCTACCTGCTATCGTTACTCCTCGCTTTGTTCCAATTGTCTCGTCTTTGGTCTACATCTGTCAGAAATCCCCCTTGGCCAAGTTTTCTGTAATGGAAAGGTTATGAATGAACTATGTGATGATCTGTCTACATGTATTCAGGCACCTGGCATCTCTAGAATTGATCGCTTAGACCATATCCTTGTGCTTAGGTAGGCTGGTTTAGATTGTCCAAACTCGCAATTCCAATTCTTGTCTATGTATCGTTATCGCTGTCGTCTGTGAATCTACGACTTGATCAACAAGCTGCTGCCAGTCATCTCGTCGGGCTGGGGCAGACCCATGACGGCCAAAACAGTAGGCGCAACATCGCCCAGCACACCGTCCGTCTTCTTCAAGCTGTATCCCTTGGGCGCATTGGCCATGACAAAGGGCACCTTGTTGAGCGTGTGCGAAGTCTTTGGCGTGTTCTTCTCGTTGAGCATTTCCTCGGCGTTGCCGTGATCAGCCGTGATGAACAGGGTGTAGCCGCTTTCCTTGCACTGCTCGTACACTTTGCCAATGGCCTTGTCCGTCTCGGTGCAAGCTTCCACGGCGGCTTCGTAGACGCCCGTGTGGCCGACCATGTCGGGAGGCGCAAAGTTGTTCATGAGGAACTCGAATTTGCCCTCCTTGATGCGCTCGCAAAGCTTGTCTGCAACGGCCATGGCGCTCATCTTGGGCTCCTTGTCGTACGTGGGCACGCGCGGTGAAGGCACCATGTCTCTGACTTCATTGTCGAACTGCACCTCAACACCGCCGTTGAAGAAGAAGGTGACGTGTGCGTATTTTTCCGTCTCTGCCACGTGGCATTGGTGCACTTTCTGCTTGGCCAGCCACTCGGCGAGCACGTTGTCCATGGTCTGGGGCGCAAATGCGATGGGGAAGGTGTAATCGGTCTTGTAGCGGGTCATGGTGGTGATGTGAATGTTGGAGGGGTAGGGGAAGTCGGGCCGGGGGCTGCGGTCCTGGTCGCCGAGGAGCTGCGTAATCTCGCGGACGCGGTCGCTGCGGTAGTTGAAGAAGAAGAGCGTGTCGTCGTCTGTAGGGTATTCGAGATTAGTATGAGATGCAAGTTTGGGAAGGGGCCATGTGTGAGAAGGAAGGGACCGAGGAAAGCGGGCAAGAGGGAGGAAGGGATTGCAGGGAGGAAGGAGCGAGGAAAGCTGCCTATAAAGTGGAAGGAGGTGGAGGGAGGAAGGAGGTAAAGGAAGGAAGGAGCAAGAGGAGGAAGAAAGTGCAAGAGGAAGAAAGTCCAAAAGAAGAAGGAACAACTCACTCTGAACTCTGCCGTCCTTGCCGTTGACAATGATGGGCTTCAAGAACTCGTCCGTCTCGCCAGCCTCGTAGTGCTCCTTGATGCTCTTGACAGGGTCAGACGACTCTTCGCCATCGCCCTTGACAATGCCCGCCATGGCCTGCTCAACCCTGTCCCAGCGCTTGTCGCGGTCCATGGCGTAGTAGCGCCCGACGATGGTGGCAATCTTGCCAAGACCAATCTTCTCGGTGTGATCAAGCAGGGTTTGCATGTGGCCAGCGCCCGACTTGGGGTCAGTATCGCGGCCATCTCCAAAGAAGTGAATGAAAACCTCGGGCACGCCGACCTCCTTGGCAACATCGAGCAGGCGCAGCAAGTGGTTGATGTGCGAGTGAACGCCACCGTCAGAGACGAGGCCGAGCAGGTGCAGACGACCATTGCCTTCCTTTGCGCGGGTGAAGCTCTTGATGATGTTTTCGGTCTTGTTGAGCTCGCCCTTCTTGATGGTCTGGTCGATGCGCACAACATCCTGCCACACAACTCTGCCGGCGCCAATGTTCAAGTGGCCGACCTCGCTGTTGCCCATGAGACCCTCGGGCAGACCGACGGCCAGCGACGAGGCGTCGAGCTCCGTGTAGCCCTCGGTGATCTTGCTGCCCTCCTTGGCAAACTCGTCCATCCAGGGAGTGTCGGCGTTGAGGATGGCATTGCCCTTGTCAGGCGAGTTCTCTCCTGCAACACCCCATCCGTCGATGCAGATAAGTACTGCTTTTTGTCTAACGTTGGCCATGATTTGCGTGATTGTCGAGTAAAAGGTGTGACAGGATGATTTGTCTTTTGGAGGGGTCAGCATTTCAACAATTGCATACGCTCGGACCTCAGCGTTCACTTCACTTTTCACAAAGACGCCCAGGCCTCATTTACATGGCATCTCCTGGATCCAGCGAGGTGCCCTCACCCATGTGCTGATGTGTTTTTCGCATCAAAAGCCTAACTGAAGACTTATGCTATAATCAACTATCACTGCCCTAGATCGATGCTAAGACGTCTTCCAATGTATTAGCAATCTTCTCCAACTCCGCCATGGTGAAGTTTGACTCGTTCGCACTAAGCGCGACATCCCAAGCTCCACTGCTCTCATTGGGCCTTGCGATGATCCAGACTTCTTCTGATTGATCCCACACATCGTTGGTCCATATACGCCCATCTTCGTCTGCACACCATCTCCCAACAGATCAACGCTAGGCAGACCAACATTCTGATATTGCATAGTGAAAGTCAGCTTTCTGTCACTTTCTGGCCATGTCTCTGCACAAGACGGCCAGATGGCGCTAGTCGTTCCAGTCTCTGCGGTAAGCACGGCTAGTTGGGCTTCTCTCGTGCAAACCATATTCTCAACTATCTACGAAGCACATATTAGGCAGAAATCTTCGGTAGTTGTGGGGTGTCGAGGACTTTGTGGGCCGGCTTTGCCCTGTCTGCTGGACCTGCCTGTGCTGCCAATTCCTGCACAAGACGGTAGGCTCAAAGAGTGCGAGCGATTCCTCCGACTGCGGCAGCACTCTCCTGGTAGCTACGGAATCTCTTGCTGGTAGAGTCGCTGTCTGTCTCGCTCCAAAGCTCCTTGAGTCGATAACGGGTATCTCTCAGACTTGACTAGCCCGTGCTTCTGGCGCGGAAGGATTCTGCGTGAAAGTAGGTGATGCTTAAGATGCTAATGAAGCTGTGCAAGTGGAAGTATTCTTCGAGATGTTGTTCCAACGGGCCTTTGCGCATGCTTGTATGAGCGTTTCACCCCCGCATGCCGCGCGGGAAGATGCAAGATAAGCACTACCAAGCTTTTTAACGCCACATGCTTGATTAGTCCACGGACTCCTCATCATGCCTCTTCGAAAATGGTTGGCTCTTTAAGATGACTGTTCGCTCGAATCCTTCAGCTTCCTGGTCTGGAAAGAAACATTGCGGATCTGCGCGCTCAAAACCCCGACCTCCCTTCTCCGGGAAAGATGGATGATGTTGATCAAACCCCATCCGCATCCTTCTGGACAAGTTTTGTGCGAAAGTTGTTTCTCTCCCTTCTCAGACAGAATCCTCTAATTAGCGGGATTCGCAGGTCAGGGGACTGATATTCGTCTATCTTTGTCTCAAGATATCGCGCAGGGCACAATTGCAGGGTCCGCGCGTCTTGTCAGTTCATTCTATCAGGATTCTACAAGAGGACACTCATAGCAGAACGACCTTCGTACGGGCGTATTGTAGGTCGTGTTCGGTGCCAAGAAGTTGTCATCGAGGGTACTTTATGGATTCATAAAACATCCCAATCAGCGGTGTTGTCTCTGAGTATCCCAAAACTATTCGACACAACCAAGTACACCGTACCGCATCGGTGATTCAATGGGCTCGCCCGACGACCTTGGATTAGGCATTTCAAACGACACACAAAAGCCTGCCGACGACATGGTTCGTGAAGATAAGCCTGATGCCGCTTCTGTCAGCGATGCTCGCGATGGTGTCGAAGGAGCACATCGAAACACAATACAAAGCCAGCGGATCATTGCACTCGTTCTTTCGGGTTCATCTGCTCTACTCCACACCTCTCGACCATGTTCTTCGACTTATTGGGCTCCTTTGTGCCATTGGATCTGGCACCGCATTACCTTTAATGACGCTGGTTTTTGGTTCGTCGGTCAACGAGTTCAACAACTTCGATTCTGGAGACAACTCATCCGAGCATCTGTACCGATCAATCTGTCATAATGCTTTATGGTTTCTCTATCTTTTTATCGGTTCGTTCTGTGCTGGTCTATGTATACTCTGTCTGCTTTGGCATCTCTGGCATTCGCACAGTCAGCGCTCTGCGACAGAGCTGCATCAAATCGCTCGTTAGAAAAGATGTAGCTTACCTAGACGCCTGTTCGCCCGGCACAGTCGCATCAACAATCTCGAACAACGCTGACATGGTCGAGAACGGAAGCACTGAGAAGGTCGGCGCACTAATCCAAGCCATGCCAATGTTCATCGCTGCGTTTGTTGTGGCATTCTCTCGCCAATGGTCCTTGACTCTTGTCACTGCTACCACTCTACCCGTTCTCTTCGCCGGGTTTTACATCACATTCAGTTTGGGCAGGTTCTCTCTCTTTGGAGTTCAATCGATCTCGCAAGATGCTTGACTGACCACGATACAGATGCGAAGATTGAGGCCAAGATAATGGATATCTGCAACAAAGCTGGAGGGCTGGCCGAGGAAGCCTTGAGTACTGTCCGTGTCATTACAGCTTTCGGCGCCCAAAACAAGCTACTGAAAAGTACGACGTTTCTCTCGCAGAAGCGCAGGAGCTTGGTCTGAAAAAAGGACCCGTAATCGGTGTTCAATGGAGCGTTGAATTCTTCACCACATTCTGTGGCTACTCGCTGGCGTGGTTCTATGGAGTCAAATTGCTAAATCAAGGAAAGATTGGTAGTGGAGGAGACGTCATAACGTAAGTCCTCGATCCCATCCCCTTACGCATGCCCTAGCCACTCAAGAATCTGACAAACAACATCAGTGTTCTACTTGCAGTTCTGCTCGGTACTCAGGCAGCATCGGATGTTGCTCCTGGCTTCGGAGACTTCACACGAGCGTCTGCTGCGGCCAAGGGAATGCTTGTAGTTATTAACCGCCAGTTCAAGATTGACTCGCTGTCCGACACTGGGGATGCCCTAAGAGACTACGAGCCTTCTATTGAGTTGCATGATGTTGCATGATGTTGCATGATGTTGAGTTCGCATATCCCAGTCGCCCTACTGTCAAAGTGCTGGATCACGTAAACCTCGTCTTCGAGGCCGGCAAGACCACTGCTCTAGTTGGCGCGTCTGGCTCTGGAAAGAGCACAATTGTAGGATTGGCCGAACGCTGGTTTGATCCCTTGTCTGGCTCGATAACTATGGGAGGGCACGAACTCAAGAATTTGAATGTTTGCTGGCTTTGAAGGCAGATCGGTCTGGTGCAGCAAGAGCCAGTACTCTTCAACGACACCATATACAACAATGTTGTTCACGGCCTACGCGACACGCCCTTGGACGACCTTCCAAATGAATCAAAGCGCAGACTTGTGCAAGAAGCCTGTGCCAAAGCTTACGCCGATGATTTTATCCAAGAACTCCCTCACAAGTATGAAACAATTGTGGGAGAGCGAGGCGGACTTTTAAGCGGTGGCCAGAAGCAGCGCATCGCGATAGCAAGAAGCGTCGTCTCCAATCCGCAGATCTTGCTTCTAGACGAGGCAACTTCAGCATTGGATCCCACAGCCGAGAAGAAAGTGCAGATGGCGCTTGATAAGGCTTCGGAATCGCGAACAACTATCTTGATCGCACACAAGCTCTCCACTGTCCAGAGAGCTGACAAGATTGTCCTTCTCCATAGAGGAACCGTCCTCGAGCAGGGAACCCCTGAGGAGCTGCTAAAGCTAAGAGGGTCTTACTATAAGCTTGTGAATGCTCAGAAACTCGATCCACACAAGGACTCAGAATCTGACAGCGAGAATCCTCCGAAAAGCTCCAAAGAGGGATCTATGTTGTCGGAGGCTTCTGAAGAAGCGTCTGTTTCTCCCTAGAAGCAAAGCGAAGAGGGGGACTCAGGACAAATCGATGAAGATCGGGATATCTCTCGCAGGATGTCGCTGCTCAGATGTCTTTACATCGTTATGGTCAAAGAGCAAAAGTCCGTCCAACAGATCTATCTTGCCGGTATCATATCATCCATCGCTGGCAGTGGGCTGTTCCCTGCTCAGGGAGTCCTTTTTGGCGAAAGTATCCCAACCCTACAGCTGGGTCCTGGCCATGAGCTTGTCAAGCGTGGGGACTTCTGGGCCTTGATGTACTTTGTTCTCGCGCTTGGCGTACTGTTCTGCTATCTAGGTGTCGGCTTCTTCTGGACAATTGCAATCTTCCATGCGACCAGATTCCATCGTCGCGAATACTTTGCTTCTATGCTTCGACAAGACATCAGTTTCTTCGATATCCGAGGCCACAGTGCTGCAGAGATGGCTAGCAGATTGTCGACACACTCGCAGCGATTGCACACCTTGATGTCAACCAATCTGGCGCTGATCATTGTGGTCATTGTCAACGTCACAAGCTGCACGATTCTTTCGATCGCTGTCGGCTGGCAGCTGGGCCTTGTTGTGGTTGCTGGCGGTTTGCCTGTCTTGTTTGGATCGGGTTTCTTCCGTATGCGAGTCGAGATGTCAAATCACGACCGCGTCAGCGCAATATACCTTGAGTGTGCCCGGTTTGCTACCGAAGCTGTCGGTGCTATTCGAACAGTCTCGAGCCCCAACTTGGAACGAAAGGTGTTGGATGGGTATGCGTGCAGATTATCTGACTCGACGCATCACGAGAAGCGGGCCAAGATCATCAGCATGGTACTTTACACGTTTAGTGAAAGTGCATCGCTGGCTGTCTCTGGTCTAGCTTTCTGGTATGGTGGCAAGCTCCTTTCGGAAGGAAAGTACGATGTCAATACCTTTTTATCGCGTTCATCTCAGTCACCATGGGTAGCCATGCTGCGGGCTTCCTCTTTGGATTCTCATCGGGTATGTACACGCTTGATGCCACATGCGCCACGACAATAGATTGCTCACATTCATTATTAGATACTTCTAAGGCACACTCAGCGGTCAATCATATTCTCAACCTCCGCGCATCTCAGCCTCCAATCAGCGCATCCACGGGCTCGGACCCTGCCGTCTCTGAAGAGAAGAGTGCCGAAATAGCTATCGAGTTCAAGGACGTCACTTTCAAGTATGCCACAAGGAACGCTCGACCGGCCCTTTCGAAGGTCAACTTCTCAATCAAGCGAATGAATCTGTTGAATTCGTCTAGCAGCGGCAAAAGCACCATAATATCCTTGATTGAGCGCTTCTACGATGTTTCCAGTGGCAGCATCTCCATCGGTAGTCAGTCCTTAAGAGAGCTTAACGTTCACACACCCATCGATTGCGTCCCGGTCTTGTATCTCAAGAAACGATACTGTACCAAGGCACGATCAAAGAGAATGTCTTCCTTGGACTCAAAGATGGTGCAACGGACGACTACGGGAAAGATAATTTCGACCAAATGGTCCGCACAGCCCGCCAAGCAGCGAACATCCACGACTTCATCACCAGTCTCCCCTCGGGCTACTCGACCCTGATTGGCAACCGTGGGATCGCTCTAAGCGGCGGGCAACGCCAACGCTTGGCCATCGCTCGCGCCCTCATCCACAACCCTTCGATCTTACTACTGGATGAAGCGACTTCAGCTCTGGACAGCGAGTCGGAGGTGCAGGTGCAGAAGGCCATTGAGGATGTGGCGAACAAGAGTGGGAGAACAGTTGTGCAGGTGGCGCATAGACTTAGTACTGTGAGGAGATGTGATAAGATTTTTTTAATTGGATCGGAGAGAGATTGTCGAAGTCGGCAGTCATGAGGGCATGATTGAGAAGAGGGGAAAATACTTTGCGATGGTACAGGGGCAGAGGCTTGACAACGAAGTGGAAGCTTGAATCATGCTTCATGACCTTTTGTCGCCCCGATTTCTCCAAGTTCTTCCCCTATGACAAGACTTTGATTAAGATATTTGTGCTTGGGATTGTCGCTATCTTATCATCTTGAGTTGTCCGATAAGTATTGAGGGCTTCCAATCGCTGAACTCATTCTGAACGCCCATTGCCTAGAGATGCAACCATCACAATGCTGTGTCCGTACAACCACATATCCTGGGACGCCATGAGCGCCAGGCAATTTGTTGGCGGTTTGCTTCAACAGATACCTATCTCATGGTCCAGGAAGGAAGACCCCTCTAGAGTAGCAAGCATGTACACTTAGGGCGAAGAGACCAAGAACCTAGCTCAACCTCTTCTTGGTTTATTGAGGATTCATGTTGCAAGCCTCGGTGACGACTACGTTACGACCACCGATGAGTTCATCTCGAATCTGTTAGAGACAGGTGTAAGTCTCCAAGTCGCTGTGTCGTCCGGATGAATGCTAAGCACTTGTACAACAGTCAAGCTGGGGTTTGAAGGTCAACAACATAGTCGGAACGCCACGAACCGATTCCTTGACCTTTACTAAGGCTGAAAGTATTGCGATGATCGAAATTGTCAAGTCACGTGTAGGATCCTAGTACACCATCTCTTACCTAGGCCATACAGCGATGGTACTTGCTCTCCTTAAGATCCAACCTTTGCCATCCGGTGATGTAGATGACGAAACTCACTACTGGTCACCCTTGCCTGTAAACGGCAGACGTTTCCTGATAGAACCAAACAAGGTTCGCTACGGTTCGTGCCAGGCAGGTGCTGTCGTTAGGTTTCCGAAGTTGAGATCTTGGGCCTTCGACGACGAGAACGACCTGGATGCTGTAAAAAGTGTCTTGGAGCGTGGTTGCAGACACATAAAAAAAAGACTATGATCACTGGCTCGGGAAAGATTTTCAGGTCGCCGTCAATGCTTCAAAGGACCACTTCCTTGCAGCATATCTTAGCAGGTGATCTTTCTACAGCAATGCTGATTCGTGAGCGTTCAGGCTGATGACTTCGACTAGTAAAACCATAGAACCGAAAGATTCGAACATCCCAGTCAGTAAAGTTCTACTAGAATACATTTTGCACGGTGTGCTAATTGCTTCAACAGGTCTACGTTAGCGACGGTAGAATCGACCAATACGTCCCCTCCTCTGTCGGAAGCAAACACGGCACAGAAGAGTTGTTCAAGGTCAACAGTTGTGTCTTTCTCCTCGACACTTACCGATCTGATATGTAAGGATTGTATTTCCTAAGTACATTGTAGTGGAAGCTAAGACAATAACTTAGATTTATCCGGACGGATAGCTTTCAAGACGTGACCGCCTTGACTATCTCTTACAACGACGGCTTTCTTCCGCAGCAGACGGCGAGGAATATGCTCGAACACATGTCCAAATTCATGTTGGCTATAGTATAGGTAGACCACTGGTGATATGATATTAAGATACATACATACAATTGAAGATTCCAAACGCCACAGAACAAAACAAGCTATAAATCAATCAAACCACTATCCACCCGTATAGTTTGCAAAGAAAGCGTCTGGGTCATACTTCCGCTTGGATCAATCAAACCACTATCCACCCGTATAGTTTGCAAAGAAAGCGTCCGGCCCATACTACCGCTTGCTCTCCAGGAGACGCGGATACGTACTGAACGTCTTCAAGCTTTAACTCAATTGAACGACCATCCACCCGTGTAGTTTGAGAAGAAACCTTCCGGGTCATACTTCTGCTTGATCTGCTGGAGGCGCGGGTAAGTGCTGAACGTCTTCAGCGGCTCCTGATCATAATGCGCATCATTCAAGAACAGCGGCAGATCCTGAGCCCTGGGCACGGAGTTCGCCATATCCCTGAAACTCGCCTGGACCTCTTCATACTCTTCGTCGGACAAGAGCGGCATGCTCGACAACACAAACTCGGTCCACACCCACGGGCCCTCGGGCATCTGCATTGCGTTGCCGCCGTTCTCGGCCGCGGATGCATCGGTCAAACTCTTGGGGATTGGCTGGTAGTTCAGGGTGGAGTAGATGTATTTGCCTTTGTTGTTGTCGCACCAGGCTGTCCAGGCTTCGAAGGCGCGTTTGTACGATTGGTCATTGTCTTTGACGTGGTAGGCTTGCACGCGGAAGTTATTGTCGCCGCGGGTAGCTGCTGTGATTACGGGTATGGGCAGCTCGGTCACTTCCTTGTAGGATTTCACACCCATAGTATTGACGAGGTGGGGCAGGTCAGTGAAGTTCTTAAACGCGTCGCCCGGGTTTTCGCCGTCGTAGACGAGGAACATAATTGCTAGTTCGTCCAGACCGAGTTTTCCAAGCCCTGGGGTGCCGACCTTTTCGTGGGTTCCAATGATGCTGGCCTTGGGGTCGGTGTTGTACTCGATGAAATTCCTGGTCGCCTCGGCCACTGCTTCCGAATGTTCGAAGAGATATATGATGTTGCCGGCGTAGAATTTTCCAATAGGGCGGGTCTGGACGGTGTATCTTGTGACTACACCGTAGGCATTGCCGCCGCCGGCTCTGGCTCCGAAGAATAGGTCCGAGTTTTCAGTGGGCGAAGCGGTGACGATGTCGCCGTTGGGGAGAACGACCTCGAGCTCGCGGAAAGAGTCGCAGGCCATGCCGTATTGGCCCGAGAGATAGCTCAACCCACCACCCAAGGCGAGGCCGGTACCGACATCGGCCAACCGTCCTCCCATGACTGTTCGGTTGTACTGGGCGAAGTAGCCGTAGACGTCGCCCCATACTCCTCCAGGCTGATAGCTTCCAATGGTGGTCGAGGGATCGTAGGATCTTTCAGTCATTTGGTTAAGATCAATCAAGACGCCGCCCTCCACAGAAGAGAAAAATTTGTTCGTGTTGTGGCCGCCGACCTTGACCGCAAATCTCGACTTGACGGCCTTGATGATCTTCAGTGCGTTAGAGACATCTTGGGCCGAGGTTGGGTAAAAGACGCAAGAGGGATCGTAGGAGCTTGCTCTCGTGCTCCAGTAATCCTCTTTGGTCTCGAGGTAGTGGAGAGTCAGTGGGGCCGCGAGCTTGTCGCTTCCAAGTGAAGCCGCGATCTGGGTGCAAGCCAGTGACCCAGGGGACGGCGATACGAGGGCTGAGGAGAGGACGAAGAAAGTCGCGCAGACAGCTGATAAAGCAGGCAACATGATGAATGAGAAAGAACAAAGAGAGAACAAAGAAAGAAAGACGAGTCGCGGTTGGAGAATGGATTGTGGAGCTGGGAAGGAGGTGAGGCAGGGATTAAATAACCAAGTTCCCTGTATATGGCTCTATAGAGTTCTGCATGAGCACTTGGAGTGTTAAAGTTGGCAGCTGGGTGAAACGGTTCTGGATATTTGGCTCGCCTGAACATTTTGACTTTCAGGGATCCAGGCTCTACAATCTGCGTGGAAGCCTCAGTAGAATATGACCTTCAGCCTGTATAACTATCTCATCCAGCTGAGGCTCAAAGTTCCAAGTACTATTCCAGCACCCTTTCCAAAAGCAGAACTCGGGTTTACTGGACGTGTTGACACGAATAGAGGTGTGCGCGATGTCAACTTCTGTTTTGACTGTCAGGCGGACCTTCATGACACATCCCCGGAACCGTTTCAACCCGTTACTGCTTGGCTATCATGACACGCGACGTATCACATCTGGAACGCATCGCTGTGGAAAGGGCATATTTTCCACGAGTTTCGGGTGATGGGAAATATTATAAACATTCGAATATATGGCAACACGCCCTTCTCATGCGCCGACTTTCATTTCATCCAGCTTGGCTCGCCAAACTTTGCCAGAAAGGAGTCTTGGGATTGTTTCGACAAAGCTCACGCCGCCACGCAAATGCTTGTAGTCCGACACTTGCTGGTCAACAAACGCCCTGATATCATCTGCAGTACTCTGGTCATCCTTTGCTTGCGGTTTCAGCGCTACAAAGGCTCGGGGAACTTCTGTCCCTTCTGCAGCGACACCGGCGACCGCTGCGTCTGCGACGGATGGATGTTCCACCAAGATCGCCTCCAGTTCAGCAGGCGCTACTTTGTATCCATGATAGCTTATGATATCCTATGAATTACGCATGAGTAATTTTGCTCCGATTTGGACGAAAGACGATGCTTACCTTGGTACGCCCAACGACATACAGCAGGTCGTCGCCCTCTGCAAGTTGCATGATATCGCCAGTGCGATACCAACCGTCTGTAGTGAAGTTACTGGCGTTTGCTTCAGGGTTGTTGTGGTAGCCTCGACTGACCACTGGTCCTTTGACCAATGCTTCACCAGGCTGTCCGACCGGAACATCTTGATCGTGCTCGTCGACCAATCTTGGAACAGTTAGCCATGCATGTGAATGCCTTGTTGAAGGATACAACACATACCTCATAAGCATATTCGGAAGTAAAGCACCAACACTGCCAGATACATCTCGCCTGTTGGGAGGCATATGCGTAATGGCACCCGTAGTCTCGCTCGCACCCCAAGTCTGGCTCAGAAGGGTCCTGGCTTCTCCCTCGCCACCAAACTTGGTGCAGTGATACAGTTCCTTGTTCATGGGAGTTCCACCTGAGTAAGCAATGCGCAGATTCTTCAGCTGATCGGTGACCGCAGGATGCATCGCGAGACCTAGATAAATCTTTGGTATGGTAAAGAAGGTCGTGATCTTATACTGCACATTATACTTCAAGAAGGCGCCAAAGTCGAATGAAGCCATCCAGTATACGATTCCGCCGTCGTAAAAGGCATTGACGAAATAGCCTTGCACGCCGGATACGTGGGCGGTTGGGAGATGCGCCAGTGTGCGGAGCTCGAATGGTTTTCCGGAGGATGCCCATTGCTGCCATATGGGTCTGTTGATGTAGGCTGGCAGGTAGGCCTCTGCTACCATGTTTTGGTGCGAGATCAAGACGCCTTTGGGGAGACCGGTGGTTCCGGACGAGTAAAGCATACAAATGCGACTTGCGGCCAACTCATCAGCATCAGTGATCTTTCTCCAATCCAACTCCTGCGAAAAATCGCAACGAGCACTCCCATCAATACTCTCCAGTTTGATCTCTGGTGTGGACTCGAAAACCAGGACTTGTGCTTTGGACAGACCGGCAACCTCAGCAGCAGCTTCTGCAAGAGGTTTGACGTCCTTGCTACAAACAAACACTTTGACATCTCCATCTCTGATCTGCCTCACGAGCTCCTCGACCGTACAAGCAGGACTTGCAGCCGAATACAAGCCTTCAGCAGCAACGACTCCATAGAACAGGCAAGCGAGAGCATGATGGCCAGTGGATGCAACAGCAACCACATCCTTGCCCGGTCCATGTTGACCAATCCCGTAGCTGGTTCGGAGAAAATGTGCGATTTGACGGGTCAGTGCTCGTGCTTGCGATTTAGTGATTCCTTTGGACGCGTCATTTGCTTCTGCGTGTATGAGGGTGTCTTCTTTGGCTGCGCAGTGCTCGGAGTCTTCAAACAGTTTAGTTGGGAGCTTTCTGTTGATTAAGGAGGATGGCTTGACGTACCAAACAGGAAGGATAGCAAGTCCAAGTTTGGCACAGGTGCTACGTTGCCTTCGTTATAAATCATGTTGAGGTTAAATATTTCAATTCGTGGTGGACAATCTGGTAGGAAATTGGAACGTGAGGTCAAAGTAAGTAAGCTTCGTCGTGATTGATGTTCAGATTTCTGTCTGACTTTCGGATGAACAATGACTCCCGGCAGAGAAAAGCATCTGAACTTTGGATTTGAAAGGGAGGTTACGGTTCATCAGGCTTGTTGACCTAATCCTCGCTCTTCCTGATTGCGGCATTTCCACGAACTACTCGGCAATCATACTAATCGCTATGCTCGGCTTGTCTATTTCCGTTCATGTGCGGATCTTCCTGGCTTCCTCAAAAGCCTTTTCGGGTCTCTGGATGAGTCCCAGAGCGCGTAAACCGCTCGGTCCGCCATTCGTGGCCTTACTTGGCTGTCAACGGGGAGAAAGCTCGGGGTGACGTGTATAACGCCCCAATCGTTCTTGAACCGCACCCATGCCGGAGCACCGGGGGCGTAGTATAATATATGAGATATGTGACATTGGCAACCTTTGTTGAGATGATGACCCTGCAGATCTCTTCGCTTGATAAATTTAAGGGGGCGGTGCTAAAGTGCTATCAATCAATTTGTCTTGGAATACCCTTGTACAATACTTAGAGTCGTGCCCTCCAGACGAAACGGAAGAAATTCTTTCAACATGACAAGGATGCACATGGTACGGAGAACTCCGTGTCTGATGGCTGAACAAAGTTTTGCAGCCTATACCTGTATGGCCATTTTCGATGTCCTGACTGGGAAGAATCTGAGAAAGCCAGAGTCTCTTATCATTTTGCTGGCGGCACAAGTCGTCCGCACATTCACGATCTAGTGGTGATAAAAACATCCGCAGGATGTAGTGATCTTGCGTCCAAATATGAACGAAGACACAATCCTCAGACCTGTGTATTAAATGTATCTTGCTACTGTATCAGAAAAATTACCGAGATGCGATCAAATAGTGATAGCAATTTAATGATCGACCTGTCCCTGTTACAAACTTCCTCCGCTAGTTCTTCTGCAAAGCAGCATCGGCGATGATGACATCAGCTGCCTTCTCGCTGACCATGTAGATGGATAGAGCAATGTACATGCCGGGAATCTTGGGGAAGACGGAAGCATCGACAACACGAAGACCATCAACACCACGAACGCGGAACTCGCTGTCAAGGACAGCCAAGGGGTCATCGCTTGCTCCAATGGGGGCAGTGCAAGAGGCGTGGTGACCCCAAGCTTCGTCCTTGATGAACTGCTTGAGATCCTCTTCGGAGGAGACGTTTTGAGGGGGCCAGATGCGCTCGAAGCTGCCGTCAAGAGGGATGAGGCTGTTGAAGGCTTTGATACCGTATTGCACACCTTCGTAGACGGCTTGGAGATCCTCATCACCGCCGATACCCTCCTCGAGTGAGTGGAAAGTGATCTTGGGGGTGTCACGGGGGTTGGAAGAAGTCAAGTTGACGGTACCAGCGTTGTTCCGAGAGTGAGCCTTGAGGGTGAGCCAAGTCCAGATGCTCAAGTCCTCAGTAGCATGAACAGCGTAGCCAGGGAAGTAACCGTTGAAGTAGGCGGGAACACCACCCAAGAACAGATCAGGGTCACCCTCAGCCACAGAGGAGTGGTGAATGTAGCCGAAAGCAATGCCGTTGGTAGTGTATCCGCCCTTGAGAGCGCCAAAGTTGTTCTTCCAGTTGTCGTAGCATGGGTCGTCGCCCTCGAGGAAAGTGCACTTCTTGAGCAAGTCGAATGGGGTAGGTGCTTTGCCGACAACACCGATCTCGTATCTGTCTTGCATGTTGCCACCGACACCAGGGAGATCCTTAATCACAGTGATGTTGTGGGACTTAAGCTCCTCAGCTGGACCAACACCGCTGAGCTTCAAGATCTGAGGTGTGTTGAAGGCACCACCGGACACGATGACTTCACGGCTGGCGTAGACAGTTCCAGCAATGCCACCATCCTCGGTAGAAGCACGAGGATCGGCACGGTACATACTTTGACCGAAGAGATAGTCGACACCAGTTGCCTTAGGAGTGGACTTGGAAGTATCAAAGTTCACCTTTGTGACGAGGGTATTGAGGGCAATGTCAAGCTTGTACTTCTTGGTGCCGTCACTGTTGGTGGCGCCAGCGACCTGCAGAACAAAGTCGCGGGGAGAGCTGCGTACGTAGTTGCCGTCCATGGAAAGGGGAATCTGGTAGATGAGCTCAGCGTTATCGCGAGTTGGGCTGGGGTTGTTGATATCAAGAGTCAAGATCTCGGCAAGACCAGTAACAGTGGACAAGAGACCACCAAGCAGTCCCTTGCCCATGGCAGTAGCTGCAGCGAGGACAAGCGACAAGACCTTGCGATCCTCGGCGATGAGAAGCACAGGGGTAACTTCAGTCTCGAGCCAGCCGTTGTAGCCGTGGCCGACAATGCTGCTAGGGAGGTAACGGTTGCGCTCGAGTCTTTCGAAGTATTTGCGCATGTTATCAGCTTGCCAAGAGGCGTCACCGGTGATTGAAGCGATGTTGTTCCAGTCTGCCTCGGTGGGAAGAATGGTGACCAAGGCGTTGTGCAAAGCGCAACCTCCGAGACCACCTGTTCTGGGGTAAAGAATTCCTTTTCTGACGGAGCCCTCTGGAGGGTAGAGACCGCAATAGTATTCACCTGATGGCGTGAGGTATGTCATCTTGGAGTCGCGTTTGGCTTGCTCCTCATCGGCATAGTGGTCGACGAAGAAGTCCCAGCGGATCGGGGTGTACGTGCTGGCGTAGGGGTGCAGAGCCGGGACCTGGACTTGCCTATCGGTTCCGTGATCCTCACCAGCATCAATGAGCAACACACTATGGCCGGCCAGGGCCAAACGAGCTGCCAGAGGAGAGCCACCCGGACCAGAACCAACGACAATGAACTCATAAGTCGAGTTGGGCTTGGGCGCTTTAGTAGGGTAGTTGTATCCGTTTGGAGGGAACATAGGCTCATTCTTGTCAATGACTGGCCAGGTCCATGAGAATCTGTCTGCCGTCAGTGTCTATTCTTTGCCGATGATATCTAGGAATCCAGAGTCTTCGAAGGACGGAAACAGTATTGAACTTACGCATGTGCAGAAGCCGCGCACACGGCGATGGTGGTTAGAAGTCTCATGACGGTCTAGCCAGGATAAGAATATGTAGGAAAACAAATCAGACGATGGATATTTGGTGGATAAAGGCCTTAAACAGGCGATCGAGGGACAAAGGAACGGTTGCGTCGAGCTCAGTTGGTAGTCCTAAATGAATGAATGACTGAGGCTTGGTAGCGACAAGGACAGGGATAGAGTTCCAAGAGAGAAGATATAGGTATCGCAAGAACTGCCCATGACTGGTGAGTAGATCGCCTCGGCATGACAGACAGGGAGCTCAGGAGAAACGCCGGGTACGCGGCATTCCGAGTAGTATCATTGCACTCCTTTGCCGCATGGTAATTGAAGGGTATGGTTGATCCCAAAAGATGACCAAAAAAAAAGTTTCCATAACCGAAGATATAGATTAAACGGGATGGAGGGAACCAAGAGACGAGATTATCATGGATTGGGAGATCATGATTAATGGATTCGATGAATGATGGAGGTCCCTTGTCATGCTGTGATCTGCCGCGCGAAAAGAACAGTGTGCCTCGCAAATGACGTGGATCCCTGTCAAACCACGGCTTCACTTTCCTTTATATAAGCACAGACACACCGTAGAACCTCGATACACACACACGAATTGATGCTATTTAGCAAACTTGAGTGATTTGATGGCAGCTGCTAGGCCTTGTCTCACTTTGTAACAACGCTCGCTCTATTGGTCTCTTCACCAGTTTGGTGTCATATATATATACGATTAATTGATGCCTGAGCGACATTGATACAATATCCGCCTCCCACGATTTTTACTAGCGCACCTCCCATGCCAAGAACACATACAAATTATGTCTATGCTCTCGATATCCTCATGGAATAACGACCATACTGCCCCCCCAACCCCCTAAGGGGGGCTTCAAAAAGTGTTCTTAGGTATGGCGAGGTGCGATTCTATATCTCCTGCGAGTTTGGAGGAGTTTGGAGAAGGTTAAAATTTATGGGAGGTGCGCTAGTAAAAGTCGTGGGAGGCTCAATCTCGATGCCTGAGTTGTCGGGCCTGAAAGGCTTCGAAATTTTCCATGTTGATCTTCGACATGGGAAGTCTTCTTCCTAGCATCCATTTCCCAACACAACGGAGAAGTCTTCTACGGCCGAGTGATAAATGCCGACTCGCCTGGCAGTGAGCCGAAGGCTGAGCACCTGGTCATTGGGACATCGTCTAATGGTATTGATACACCGACTTCTGTCAGGATTGTTCTTGAGATAAAGTGGCAGTTTCAACAAACTCTCGTTCCGCCGCGCGCAACACATTGTTGAGTGCTGAGTTGGACAACCTCAAAAGTGCGAAGAAATTCTGGTTGAATGGTATGTGATGGTGGGCTGTACGAAAAAGGCGCAATGCCGGAATTTGTTTTACTCCAATTCCATTTGAAAAAGAAGGCGTAGAGAATGAAACTTAAAGACTGAATCCACAATCAAGAATCAAGAATCAAGCCATCCCGATGAGTAAGATGCAAGCGAGAAGGAAAGTGCTGTAAGGTTCGCCATTGTATGTCATGTCGCTCAGAATGCCCGTCCATGTACTTGGTTCTCTTGATCCGGCTCTATCGACCGAGCAGATACTCGGCCTGAGGTCTTGTTGGTCTCGAGATCAACCAGCGGGATGAAATCCTCTTCATCGCCATGCTTTGGGACGCCGACCGCCTTCGTGCTGACCAGTGTACCATTCTTACTTCCGCCGACGCTGCTGTTTGTAAAGTTCGAATTCTTGTTGGAGCCGAAACCGGTCGGTCGAGACCCTCCTTTACTCGTACCCAGAGATGAGGCGCCGAGGGAAACGAACAGCGATCGGACTGATGGTAGGCAAGCGCAGATGATACCGACATGTATTTCGACCGTACTCCACCAGGCGGCGTCGTTGTAGTCCCCTGGCAGATATATCAGTTCGAGCTTATTGCAAAGTCATAGGTTACTTACAAGTGATATTCTGTGAAGCCGCGAAGACGATGAGAGCGCGAAGACGAATAACACTAACAAAAGTGACACTGACATTCCCCATTAGTTGATATTTTTTGGCTCTCGGTGCATATGATACTTACAAGATACCGAGCGAGAACATGAGCATGACCATGAGCTTTTTCTTCAAGCTGATCTGAAGTGCATAGAGGTTCTTGAGTGGAAGCACGAGTATGGCAATGTCGATGATGATGTTGAAGATTGCACTCATCCAGCCTTGGACATGGATGTTGTTGCAAGTTCCTTTGTAGTCATCTTCGATCTGCTTCCATGAGTAAGGTACTGGGTTGCACTGGAAAGTAGTGGCAAAGACGAAGGCAAGACCGTATGCCAGAACGATGCCCATGTAGACATGGATTACTTTGCGGAAGCTCTTCTCTGGGAAAACTCGGAGGAAGAACATGAGGATTGACACCTTGGTTGCAGTGAGCGAAGCAAAGTAGAAGATCTCTCCAAGATAGTAGTACTGTGTATCGTCAGTGCATGGACTACATCGAGGCCCGGTTAGGAGCATACAAAGAGAACGTTTTCGATGTTTGCAAGAGGAAGAGTCCACATATCTCTGCCGAGACCGTTTTCTGATACTGTTCGATGGACGTCAGCAATCATTCCCTTGCAGACTGATCATTAGGGTGACTCACAAAGCACCGAGAAGATCGTTGGGGGTGTCGCAAGAGCAACGGCTACGCAGATGGTGTAGTCGTCCCACCCCATTACACGGCCACCTGCCGGCAGTCCAGAGCACATTCGAAGAATGAAGATAAACAAGGCAATCGCTCCACCGATGACACCGATGAGCAAAGGCTTCAAGTGTTGATCTCGTTCTGGCGCACCGCACCGCCTCAACCCAACATTCTTAGTTACTGGATTTTGTGTTAGCGATCAATGCAAGCACGTTTCGCATGAGGATTCGGATACAAACCCAGTCCTTCGTATTGCGTGCAATTTTCTAACACGCAGACGGCCAGGTTGGCATTGAGAGGCTTATTGGTACAGAGACACGCCATATCCGTTACAGTACAGGGTGATTGGGGTATAAGCTCTGCAAGACATTTGAGCTGAGATATCCCAGGTCAGTCACCGTCATGTACAAGAAGTCGTAGTACCACTCTACTTACCGTACACAAGGGATACTGTGATGATTCCGCCTGGGGTGCACCAGCAAAACTGCTCACCACACAAGCTACCAGCATGATAAACACACTAGTGAAAACCCGCATCTTGACGAAGACTCCCTCCTAACACTGGGAAAGAGCAAAAAGAGGACCAAAACCTCAAAGAAGCGTAGGGTGGTGGGACAAACTCGAGGGACAGGGGGAGACGTCTGAGAAGAGTATATCGTTTCTTAAAGGTTCGCTCACATGAAAATGTGGGAGTGGAAGATTTATGGAAGTCGGATAGGCTCATTCGAGAATTTCGAGGTCAGTCGATCCACCAGAACAAAAGTCTCGAAGCCCGGAAATCGTGCTAAGGTCCCCGAATGGACGGAGGGTCAACTTTCAATAAGACTCACGCAGCATATGAAGATTGAGAATGTGCTGCTGAATTTCATTGAGGACTCTGATACTCCGTATCCATTCTGACGATCAACAATTACGGCGTGCCAGGCACCGTGACTGGGATAATGTGGACTCGGCCGAGTTCATACTGTACAGGCAAACAAGGCATGACAGCTTGGCGCTTTTCCCCTTTGGTTAGTGATCTTCAGGGTCGACTGCAAGGACACAATAGGGTGGAACAATGTCCGCTTTCAATTTCACCAGAATTCTTTGCTATTGACCTGAACTTCCAGGTTTCCAAGCACTTGGAACTTCTTGATAGTACAATTGCTTCCATATCATGGAGACGTCTGCAGATACGGATCTGCGTTGAACTGAATCCGGGTGAACCAAACACAGGACAGATCTTTGCATGGTGTCGAACAACGGAACGCTAAATGCGCATTGCGGGGGGGCGTTCACGGTTTGTATAACATATGTCAAACGACGAAGCATTCTAAATGCACGGTTCACTCAATAATTGCTTTGACGCTATTGTATTGTAGCTCCGGGATGTCAGGAACACTCGTGCTTGAGTCCTTGCGGCCACGTTGTTCACGCACGACCATTAGAGCCTCATTTATCATCTTTCTTCGGCATGTTATTGTACAAGTATGAGCCACATCATCTCATATGATTGGCACAAGCTGCGCGATGCAGCTCTCATGGTGCATTCAGTCGATTTCTCGAAGAGTTCGCACTGATCCGACAGGCAAGTCTTGACGGGCCATCCTGGCTATCCTCATCATGGTATATAGCACCCTGGAAATTAGGTATCCATTTATCCTTTTTCGTTTTTTGCGCAGCAAAGTCTATTGGTGATCTTCTCTCCAAATTGCTGGCCTTGATTTCACAACTAGTGGTTTCACTGATTTGTCCCTTTTTCATCTTCTATAGGCGAATTCATGACGTTCGAGAAACACCATGATCACTGAAAAGCCACTCTTCGCTCCAGCGTGCTCGAGACGTTTCGAGACAGTCTCCTTCGCCAGTTCACAGCTTCACACACTGCAAGCTAGGTCTTGCTTGCTTTCATCATGAAGGCGTCCATTCTTTCGTTCGCTTCCCTTGCTGTCACTCTCCTCTCTCCCAGTCTGGTGCACTCTTTTCCGACTGCTCAAAACTTTGCAAAGCTTGCCGGTCTCAAGCATACCCCAGACGATGAGTTGTCTCTTGACGACCTGCACAAAGGACTCGTGCATCTGCGCGAGAAACGCCTTTTGTTCGATCCGATGACCGAACCTGTCGATGGTATCTCGCAAATCCAGTCAAAAAGTAGGCAACGAAACTGACGTATTGAAGTCACCGGAAATCATGCCTTCCAGCCGCCTAATTTCGAGAATGGTGACCAAAGAGGTCCTTGCCCTGGACTCAATGCACTTGCAAACCACGGCTACATTTCCCGTGATGGTGTTGTTGGGTTGTTTGAGGTCGTTGGTGCTGTGAATCAAGGTTTGTTGGACAGCCCATAACGCCTCTGAGAACATCGTGCTGACCTACGACAGTCTATGGCATGGGCATCGAGCTCGTCACTGTCCTTGCTGTCATGGGCACTGTGGGCGTTGGTAACCCACTGTCTCTCAACCCCGGATTCTCTATTGGCGGCCAGAACAGCAAGACCAACAACCTGCTCGGAAACCTTTTTGGACTTCTCGGTACCCCAAGAGGTCTGGATGGTGCCCACAACTGGATCGAGTCAGACTCATCCAACACTCGCAATGACTTGTATGTGACCGGAGATGCATCGACCATGAACATGACTCTATTCATGGAAGCGTACAACTTCAGAGATGACCACTTTATCACTATGGACGACATCGGCGCTCGTGCAGCCCAAAGATTCGAACAGAGTGTCGCAACCAACCCCTACTTTTACTACGGACCTTATACCGGGATGATCGCGCGAAACGCCGGCTACGTTTTCGCCGGACGAATCCTGAGCAATCACACCGCAGAATTCCCTCGAGGAGGGCATCTCGGTAGGTGCTCGCGAGAACTGCAGAAATGTTTGCATTATGACTGACAATAATCATAGGTAAGGATGTTTTTGCCAGCTTCTATGGTGTGTATGAGGAGAATGGCGAACTCGTGTACCGCAAAGGCCATGAGCAAATTCCCGCAAACTGGTACAGACTCCAATTTGACTACGGTCTCGTCGACCTCAACTTGGACTTGATCGCTTGGTTCCTCAAGTACCCCATCTTGGCCAGTATCGGTGGCAACTTGGGTAAGGTCGACAGCTTCGCCGGAGTGGACCTCGAGGACATCACCGGAGGCGTCCTGAATGCGACATCTCTTTTAGAAGGCAATAACCTCATCTGCTTTGTCATGCAGATTCTGAAGACGTTCTCGCCGAATTCTCTGTCCACTTTGTTCAAGACCCTGCAGACTCCGTTGGATCTAATCAATACTGCTATTCTGGATCCTCTGTTGGATTTGAGCTGTCCTGCTTTCAAGGACATGACGATGGATGGTACCGATCTGCTCAATGGACTTCTGAACAAGTTTGCCGGTGCTGGAAAGAGTGGCGTCGCTTTTTAGGTGGTGTAGACATGGGTTTTCGTTGTATAGTCTGGGTATCATCGGTAATTCACTCGAGTCACTTCCAGCATCGGACTCGTTGGACTCTTGTCTTCCTGTCATGTATGAGACCAATGGAATTGAATGTGACGATCTTGAACCTGGTAATGGTTGATTTGGAGTGAGACTTCCCGCCTGCTCGCTGAGTACGTGTTGCCTGCATGAGCCAAAATGCCGAACTAACCTCCTGGATTAGAGCATTTCGGAAGACCCTAGACCAGAAACTATTCGATCGACTTGTACCACTGCGTGTTTGTGCTATCATAGCTGTGCTCAATGACGATGATTCTAAGCATCACAAGATGGGTGCTCGACTCAACAATAAGTTGAAAATGACGGGGTAGGGTGACAAGTCCGACCAGAATTTCTAGTTTGGCCCATATCGCAGCATCAGAGACTGATTGACTGAGTGGAAGATTAAGCGTTAGGAGAAACATCTGTGTCATTGCGGATGGGAGCTTCCATTAAAGTCGGGTGGTTGGCTAATCCGTTCGCAATCTAGCTCTCCATTTACCAGAATTGACCTTCGTGCACACTCCCAGGGAAGCTTCTCCTGCCTTCTCAAAGTCCTCCGGGCCCAGGTATATCTGTGCGCTCAACCTCACCCACAAGAAGTTCCTTTATCGAAACACATTCACGGCATTATCGTGCTCGAGATCCATTGTCTTGCCAATCCAGTCGATCACCTGGTCGCAAGACAGGAAAATGTCGTCTTTTGATGTCTATGAGCAGAAGCAGATGCATCATGCCGCATTGGTTTGTCTTCCGATATTCGTGGCCCAGAATCTCCGCCCCCAAGATTTTAGCCACGAGCTCACCTGCGAGTTTGACAAGAGTGTTGTTATAGCTCATGATGGCTTGTTCACCAGATCGCAATGTGGATGAAGCATCAAGTGATCTGGACCGAAGTGGTGACTTTCCTTGTCGTTGCAACTAGAATCTCGCCGCGATCCCTTATTATACAGACACCGCTTGCTGTCTCCCTAAAGCTTGCGGTAGCACTAAGCGTCCGGCGAAAGCTTGGTCGTAGGCGTCTTATGGGGAAAAGATCCAGAAAACACCCATCACTTCTGCGACTTCAATCTTCTTTTCAACGTGAATATAGCTGATATTTGTATCTGGATATGCTGCATCAGAGGCTTTGCGATAAATGAGGCGCCTTGCATCCCAGCGCAATGACAAGAATTTGATTCCAGCGGGAGTACGGAATTTAGCGGCCTATGGCAGGTTTGCGTGAATAAGGTGCAGGCGGCAGGCAAAGCGCATCAAGCAGAATGCGCGACAGGAACACAGAGCCAGATTTTTAAACACCTTCGTTCCTTCCGGCGATCTAACCCTCTACCCATGTACAACCAAAAGTTCGCCAACCTGTTCTTTTGTTCCATCGCATCGCATCTTGCGTCATCATCGAACATCCTTCCCGGGACCATGACTCTCTCCTTCCTGCGAACTTAGTCATGCGGTTTTTGTTGCAAGTTTATGTGGTCAGCACAAATAATTTGTCTCTCTCGACAGCATTGAGAACAAGGCTTTAACAAGAAGGAAAGGTTGAATCAAGATTAGCCGACTTGATTATATTTTCTACCTTGATCAGCTTTCATCATTGATGCCACACTCGAGTCGAAAACTGCCACAGTCAAGGATAGCATCAGAGGCGTAGGGCCAGGTACCGATTTCGAAATCCTCTCGAAGCAACGGTACCAGCAATGAACTTTATGCTAATAGATGATCGACCGTGATTCTGGCGGATACTTTAGACTTTATCTCGACCATCCTAGGACTTTCACCCTATTTAAGATTTTCAAGACACACGACATTGTTCGATGGTACTTACTGCCACAGACCATTTTGACTAACACAAAACTTGTCCTGTACGACCTTCCTCTTCTCATTTATACCCCACATCACCTCCACGATTGCCCACTCTTTACAGTTAATTCAGCCGATAGGAATATCAAGAAATGGAGATCCTATCGGCTACTAGCTCATCACTATGTGATATAGGTAGGTCTTGTTAGTCGCTTGGTGATGCCTCCAAAATCCCACATCTATGAATGCTTGTGGTTCTCTCGATCCTTGAACAGAACATGCCTTCTACATAGACTCCAAAACTAACAAGTCGACAACGAAGGATATCTTAATGGACGTCGAGACAGCATCGAAAGCTTTTAGCGACGTCAAAACAGAAAGATCTTATAGTAAGAAAGCAATAAACGCTAGGCGAGGAGGCTTAGAAGCTGAGAAACTGTGACTTGACTCGAAAGCTAGGTACTTGTCTACTGCCGTATTTATCGTTGATATAATCTTGCAACTCGCTCGATCGTTCGAATCTCACAAACGCGAAGATCGATGAGTTCGACAAGGATATGGCATTTTTTGGAGAGCAGTACTCTCTCCTCCTGCTCTTGATCTATATACCAAATGGTCTAGACCTCTACTTAAACCTACTGACCAAACAATTCTTGGGACGCTGGGTTCTCTCTGGGTTATGCTTGAGTTGGGGAATCGGGTCCATGTTGCAAGTTGTGGCAAAAAAGATCGCAGGCATGCTGGTCTTGAGACTACTGATTGAGTATCCTCCTCATCCATATCAAATTGACAAGACATGGGTTTGACAACAATCACAGGGCCCTCGAAGCTGGAATCTTTGTCGGTACAGTGTTCTACCTGACATTGCTCTACATACGCAACGAACTAGCATTCAAAACTGCTTTGTATCTTAGCTCTGCAATCGTGGCGTCTGCTTTGACTGGACTGCTGGCGTTTGGCGTTTTCCAGATCAGTTCTAGTCTCTATGGATGGCGGTATCTTTTCCTCAGTATGAATTTCCTGTACGCGGCCCAGGAATTGGGCAGTATAGTAATGGACTCATCTAAGTAGTCGAAGGAGGATCGACTGTCCTTGTTGCAGTATCTGCATTTTACTGGCTGCTAGCAACGCCGTCTACTTGCCGGTGGCTCACAGAATCCAAACAGATCATTGGCCAGGAACGCATACTACCTGCGAACTGCATCCACGAACTGCTCCCTGGAATGATTCATGAATACTGGTAGATATCTTTGGAAGAACGGGCCGCTTCCTCCATTGTTGCTCCCGAGCTCGGACCTCGATTCGATAGCCCGCGCTTCTTCCTCCGGCGAATAACAGGTCTCGCCGTTGCGTTCCTACGCCCTGCGCATGACATGACAAGCCGAGAAGGAACAAATACGGCAACCGACATGCGCTCACATACTTCTCAGGATCATCTGATCTTGTACTCCTTTGCTTACAGGATCGATCGAGCAGCTCCCACGACATGGGAAAGCAACCTCCATCGAATGTCAGGGATATCCCACTGGTCGGGCTTGACCCGTCCGCAAGCTCGCCCAAGCTCCAGCTTCCGATTCAGACGAGCGCAACTACAGACACTGCTGTGATAGGGAGCGAAACTGGCGAGAACATTTCACGCCAAGAAGTCTCCACATCGCGTGCGACCATTGTCTGTGTTGCGGTATCTGGCATGGTGTTTGTTAGCAGTCTCACCACAGGACTGCTGGCTACAGGACTCCCGAAGATTGCTGCCAGCCTTGGATTGCCCGACGCTTTGATGTTATGGCCCGCTAGTATCTACGGACTCACCAGCGGCTGCTCGCTCATACTCATCGGCTCCATTGCAGATGTCGTTGGATCAAGCTACGTCTATCTTTTCGGGTGTCTCTTCTCAAGCATGAGTATCCTCGCATGTGGGCTTTCCAGGACAGGAACCGAGATGATCATCTTTCGTGGCTTGCACGGCGTTGCGGCAAGCTGCTGTCTTCCAACCGCCATCAGTATTCTCACCGAGATGCTGCCTCAGGGTCGGCAGCAAACACGCGGGCTGGCGCTTCTTGGTGCAGCACAGCCTGTAGGGTACTCGGTCGGCCTCTTTCTTGGAGGTATTTTGGTAGACTCAGTCGGCTGGCGTTGGGGATGGTACATAGCTTCAATCTTGAGCATGGTTGTATTTGGCGTAGTCTTTCGCGCGGTACCTCAAGATGGCAGAGAAAGGCCTCAAGACCTTTGGAGACGACTCGTCTTTGGAATTGATTGGATTGGAGCTATCATGGCCAGCGCCTGTCTTGGTTTGCTCTCCTATGTTCTAGCGTGAGCAAAATCGAGAACAACAAAACGATCTCACAGAGCTGACTGTCTGTAGTGTCACGGCGAGCAAAAGATCGCACATCGCCGAAGCCAAGAATATAACTCTCCTTGTCATAGCGGCGCTACTGATGCCGGCCTTCCCCATGTGGATGGCGCGACAAGACAAGCTGTCCAAGCCGACTCTCATACCGAACTCGGTCTGGAGGAGTCTACCCTTTACATCCACATGCATCATGCTTTTCTTCGTCTCGGTTGTCCTCAACTGCGGAGAGTATTTCTTCAGTCTCTTGTAAGTCCTGGAAGGGATCCAACATCAATTCTGTACTGATGCGTGCGCAGCTTCCAAGAAGTGCAATTGCTTTCCGCTTTACAAGCTTCGCTTCGCTTTCTCCCCAGTGTTATCGTTGGCACAATGATCAGTTTCGGCACTGATGCCACGTTGCACAAGTGGGATACATATTACTATGTTCTGATCATGTCTGGCATCTCATGCGTTGCGCCGTTGCTCATGGCTTTGATGAGCCCGGCATGGCCATACTGGTACATGGCTTTTTGGGGAATGCTCTTCCAACCGTTCGCCGCTGATGGTATCTTCACTCTCGTCACAATCAATTGGGAGGTAGCTAATCAAGAGGACAGTTCTCTTCATTGTTGGTGCTCTCATCATCACCAATAGCTTCTCGGCCTCGAAACAAGCCCTGGCGGGATCAATCCTCAACACTGTCTTCCAGTTCGGAAGCTCCGTAGGACTGGCCGTCATGGCCGTCATTTCGACAAGCGTTTCAGACGCCTCGGAGCACCCTGACAAACACAGTCCTCACGTTTTACTGGAAGGCTATCGCGCGACTTTCTGGGCTCTGCTCGGTTCTGCATTGTTGTACTGTTTTGTAGGAGTGATAGGGTTACGTGGGATTGGCAAGATCGGGCTCAAGAAAGAGTGATCCGTCTGCGCCCAAAGGTCCCCGGCAGCGTCTCAGCATGTTCATCTCGATGCTCATACCGGGACCAAAAGCAGTCGCGACCACGAAATCTCGGCCGGATCCCATACGTCTCAGCTTATCCAAGACAATCAAAACGCTGGCGCTGGATGAGTTGCCCCTTGTCTTGTAGATTTCTCGAGTCGCTCGGAGCTGATTTCCACTAAATCCCATGACTCGTTCGGTCCCGTCGATGACCGCTTGGCCGCCCGGATGGAGCGCCCAGTCGAAGTCATTTGCAACTAAATCTCCATTACCTGTGATTGTGCGGACCGAGTCGAGAAGGGGTTCGAACATGGGTCGTATGGCACTGACTGCGAGTTTTGGAACCTTTCTTGTCAAGGTAGTCCTGTATCCTATTGACCATGTCAAGCTCGAGTTCAGTTTTTTCTCTTCGTTGACTCTTACCATCTAGCCCTGCATGGTAGCCAAGCTCATCAACCGTGTGCGGCACAATCGCAGAACCCCAATCAAGCACCTCAAACTTTGGCTCGACGCCCTCCTCCTTCATCCCCAGGTCATTGCACAGCACAAACGCGGCCGCGGCATCCGAAAACAGCGCACCTGCAATACTCACTTCAGCTGTATCCTTACGGCCCGCCACAAACTCAAGCTCGGATGCCGTATTCGGCGTACAGAGCTCGCAAGCATAACACAAGATCCTCGCCGCAAGTCCTCTCGCGGTAGCCGCGTGTGCCAATTGCGCCGCGCATCGCAAGATGGCAAGACCACCGGCACAGCCGACGCCTTGGAGAAGCGTGCGGTCCACGCAAAACCTTAGCCCGAGTTTTGCGTTGACGAGGACATCGTAGCCCGGGCAGCCCTGGTTCGTGCACGTGACTGCCACCGTGTGTGTGATGCCGCCGGCCTTGCCGCCCCAGTCCCCAATCGCCTTTGTGCATGCGGCGACGGTCAGGTCCACGCCTGCGGTGCGGAACTGAATGTCCACCTGTGCTATAGAGGCGCGCTTGATGTCATCGAAGCTTTGGATGGCGGAACGGCTCGCAATGCCCGTGTTGCGATTGATGTCCAGAAGCTTGTTGATACTGTTTTTTCTTGCGTATCCGCGCTGATCAGAAGTTGAGAAAGATTGGGGTATGGTTTCGTTATCCGTTCTACGCACCTGGGATTTGAGGTGCCGTGGAAACGATGGGCGAGAATCTCCAGATGATGCGGGTAGAGAAGGTGTTCAGGGTATTGTGATGCTAGGCCTGTGATATATACGATCGAGGGAGTGCCCGTGCGATTGATCATGGTGACCGGTGATGTCTCGAGCTGGGGCAAACCCATCTTGAAAACCCTTACGTCTGCGAGAATGCAGGATTGCACTGCGTATTTATAACCCCTACTATTCTACATGAGTGTGAGTTATACCGCCTGCCGGGGCCCCGGTGTAAGGATTGTCGGCCTGGGCTGTATGCAGGTAGCCGGAAGTGGATAAAGCCCATACCAAGCCACAAGAATGCCGAGCACTTTCTATATGCATCCATTCACGAAGTCAAGTAATTATTGGTGCCCGAGACTAGGCGCCCGGGAGGAAACGAGAGCAGGATTACTGGCTTACTCGGACAGAATCCTTTTTCGGACAGCAACCCGCGGCTAAACCTCCGGGAGGATTTCATGCGCAAGATGTCTGCTCTAAGTGGTACTTTATTGGCTTTCTCTAACATGGAAAGTTCATCTCCGGGAATGGAAGTGGTTTAAACAGGCGAGAGAGAGAGAGAGAGAGAAAAGAGAAGAAAAGAAAAGAAAAAAAAAAGAAGAAGAAGAAAAAAGACGAGCGAGAGTCACCAACTTCTAAACCTCAGGGAAGCTGTCAGTCAATCTTAACAGAAACCACACCTCTCTATCTTCTTTCTCTAGAAGATGATGAAGAAAAAAAGAACAAAAAAGTAAAACGCCTTGAGCATCCCAGCATGCAAATACATAGAGAGAGCTCTGATAAGCGCTAGCGGAAAGGTGCATGATCGACCATCTGGATTTGGATATTGTATGTCGTCCCAAGTCAGCTAGTGTGTATAGCTCGCTATGCATACAGCAACTCCTTCCTCGCGTGTTCATAGAGAGAAAGAAGCGCCGACCAATCTAGCAGTGAAGTCGGTCAGCCCAACTGCTGCGGCTGGTCGTCCAAAAGTACTTCCCGTAGTCGGCAAGGAAAAAATGAACCCGGACGGCAAAGGATTACAAAAATAAAAAGGAAAGGGGGAAAAACATAACTTAAATAAATGAATAACAACAACATCGTAGATTTTGTGTCAAAAAAAAAGAAGAAAAAAGAAAGAAAAGAAAACAGGAACTCGTTCATTTCCAAAAACATCAATCATCACATATGTCATCCCAAGACTGATAATTACACATTATTCTCAAAGCACACTATCGTATGATGTGCAATCAACCCATTTATGTTTGCGGACAGAAATCGTAGTTGCCATTGACATTGTTGCCCCACCAGCTCCTAAAACACAAGAAAAAATTAGCATCGCCACACACACCAAGAGAAATGCAAACATCAACGAAAGAAGAAAAAGAAAGAAAAAAAAGAACCACTTACGGGAAAGGCTTGGAGCTGCCCGCAGCGCCAAAGACCGCAAAACTCAATATGAACAGCGCCAACAGACTGGCACCGTCAAAGGCACCGGCGACCAAGTACGAGTAATCCTTGAAGATCCTCGGCTTGTAGTTGCGCAGGTAGTACTGAACGTAGAAGCCAGCACAGATCTGGCTGAGGATGACACAGGTCTGAGATTGGTTGTAGGGGATGTATCCGGCGTATTGGATGAACTGGGGGAAGTTGATATCGTAGGTGGAGAAGTTGCGGATCTTGGGGAAGAACTGGCAACAAAAGAGAGAATTAGTAGGGCTAACACACGGCTGGGTGATCGGATGCAAAACTCACGTGCACAAAGATGCGGTGGACAACCACGATTCCGGCGCCCACAGCAACTCCAATGGGCACGGCCGCGTAGGGGCTACCAGTCTTGTAAAGGTACTTGGCCAATGCCCACGAGCTCGCATTGGTGTTGTACGATTGAATGGTAGCTCCGCTCCACGAAGAGTTACCATTGCCAGAAGTGAGCAAGTCGGCATTGTCGGTGATGATGGAGATCATGATGGCATAGTTGATGAATCCACCCAAGACTGTACCATAAATTTGAGTGAGGAACATGACGCGGGGAGGGATTTTGACTGCGCGGACAAGTCAGATGTGAGTCGCGTTGGGTGGTAGAGACGATACATACGATATTCTCCCATCTTCAGATCGTTCGAGAGGTTCACACACTCGGTGATGACGTTGTGTGACCAGGCGGCGAAGTACATGTTTCCGATGGGTCTGCCGGGGAGGATCAGACCGGCGATCATCTTGGACAGGTTATTGGTAGCGATACCGTTACCAAAGCGGGAGTACAGAATTGTACTCTTTCATAGTGTCAGCAGGAAGATGTACAATTTTGATGTGCTGTACTTACGAAGGGCGCGATGAGCGAGCCAAGCAACAGAGAAACAATGTAAGCCCAGATTGGCAGCGTGATATTCTCCTTGATCACAACGATGAGGCCGAGGAGGAAGCTGACGATGAGGACAGAAGCATACCACCAGAACGGAACCTCCTTGTAATGCTTGGCCATGTGCTCATGGTGTCGATCGTCATATCTTCCAGCTTTGGCACTTTTGTATGAGCGTTTGATATCACCACCCCAGAAGACAATAGTATGAGCGATCAGGGCCCCGATCTGCACAATATGTCAGTGTTGACATGATATCTATACAAAGTACTCACAGCAGCATTGGCCATGAACATGGCATAAGTAAAGGTTCCGGTAAGACGAGGGACACCGTACTGCTCCAGGGCAGCTTCATCCAATATACCGCCCTTGAAAACCTTGGCGATGGGATACGCCTTGCCATCCTGTGAGCGGAGTCGTGTTGACATGAAAGGCTGGGATTTCGCATCCCAAGCGTTGGTGTAGTAGATGGCGAGCATGACGAGTGAGCATACGAAAATCCCGATAGCCGAGTGCATCTGGAGAACAAGAGGAACCGAAGTCTGGAGAGAGGTGATCTGGAAGACAAGTGTCAGCTGCCGTGTCGTGCGGGTTGCTTGAATTGAATCATACGTATTGCCAATCGAAAGAGAAGGTGAACCATCCCAAGCCTTCGTTGTTGGTGGCTCCACCAAACAGGTTTGTGAGAACAGCGGCCTTTTCACCAGTGGCCTTCATCGAGGCCAAACAGGGAACGGACACTGAGTTCAGCCAGGGAAAGATGTAGGCGGGGAAGAACTCGTAGAAGAACATGCCGGTAAAGGCGTACCAGAAGTAGCGCAGAGGCTTGGAGTTCTTGACTTCCTGCCAATGAAGGCCCTGGAGAGTCTTGACGGTAGGCAAGGTAGACCAGTAAACAGCATCTACATGCCATACAGCGACCGGACGGAAGACGCCACAAAGACCATAACCGAACAAGCCGATGGAGATCAAGCTCAAGATGACTGTGACAGGACTGATGGGCAAGTCATAGAACAAGTGCTGTGCCGAAAACACTGTGGTAGCTGCACTTGCGTTTGAGGCAGAGGCTGCCGTGATTGCGCAGATAGCATGCTCTTTCAAGCCCCAAGGTCCAGGGTTGATAAAGGCAATGACAGAGATCCAGAAGGGAGGCTTGTCATTGCCATTTTTTGCCCGCCATTTTGCCAGGTGGTGGTCACCACGAGGCAGAACCCTGGCCCAAGCATTGCCAACAAAGTAGGCGATGAGTACGATGAAGGTGCCTTGAATCGTTACCAGTGTAGGTTTGAACTTGATACAATATCAGCCGAGGTGCTTTCAGGATCGAAGTCCTCACTTACCTGGTAAATCTGATTCATGATAGCTTGGAAAGCAGACAGGCACGTGGCCAAGAAGATGCCTCGGAACGTGACACTAGGATCGCCATCGTCACGTAAAGGGAGAAGGTAGGCGGCAGCATCAGAACCAGTGACGATGATATGGTCTGGGTCGACAGGATCCTCCTGGCTGATGGTGTCTGGAGGAGGCACAGAAGTCTCTTCTACGATGAGGGCACCCTTGGGCTCCGCATCGACATGGTAGGCGGGAATGGCATCGTTTCCAGAAGAGACAGAATCTCTTGTCAACTCCACTGTCTTCTCCTGGAGAGGAATGATGGTGTTGGACACGGTCGATTTTGCCGTGTTGATCTCGGACATGATCGCAAAACTGGAATAAGAAGGCAATTTTATGAACAGATAACTACAGTCTCCAGAATATATATACAGGCGCCTTATCACTATCTTGTCCTCACTCCTCCATCACTTTGGTCTAGTCGGTTTTTCCTTCGCGTATGTCGTTCGCGATAACGCGAACAATGGCGTGATAGGATACGAACATTTGAGTTGCGATATGGAGGGGGGGGGGATAGCGAGGAGGGGTACAGTTGTCGTACAGAACTTGGCGGATCCAGAAGAATACAGCGCAGAGGCAAAGCTTGATTTTGATGACCGGTGGTGGGGTACGAGGGCGGTCCAGATGTTGTCGGCAATCTTTGGGAAGCCTGAGGCAAATACATGCTAACCAGATCCAGCAGGTGGTCCATATGAGAATGACATTCCACCAGCAACTTTCGATAACGACATTTGAGGACCGGATTGTGGTATTTTCGGTCGAGACCCAGCCAAGCAAAAGGCTTGGTGGAAGAACGAAAAGTGAGCGAAGCTTTGGCTCAAGATTTCTTGGTGGAGATTGGCTGAGACCGATACGACCAATGGCCGCAAAGGTCAATATTTCATCTTCTACTGGTCGAGATGATTCTCCACGACGAAGCGAGAAGGTGGAAAAGACCAACGGTACTTTTATGTTCGGGCTTTCGTGATTGGATGAGTTTGTCCAACGATGGCCTTGGTGTTCTCCGTGGAGTCCGCCACGGAACTTGATCTTCGTATCTCGTGGCTGTGGCTTCTCAAAGACATCTCCTACCTGTTCATTGGCATATTTTACGGCTTCGTAATGGTCTTCTGCCTCGTCGGCAGCTGGTCCAGCATCCGAGTCGTTCATGTCAGATTCTTCGTCTTCGCTGTCGGTTCCAGATGCATCCTCGCTGCCATTCTCGAACTTCGACTCGCCCTTATCAGAGCACTCGGCTTTTCGTTCGACTGCAGGATCTCAATCCAGGATGCTGCGTACGCCAATTCTCAATTCGTGTGTCCACAATGCCAATGCAGCAAGGCATGGCTCAAAAAAATCGCGGTCGGCCACGATTTCTCTTTTTGTATCTTTTGACACGGATTAAAAAGGGGCATTGATTATTAGGGGAAAAAAGCTCGTAGAGCAAAGGTAGTTATATAAAATGGCAGCCTAGAAGGAAGCTGGCAACGTTGCCTAGACCGGATACAGTCACCGCTCGGGGCGTGCTTAATACTGATATTTTTTTCTAGGCGGGAGAGGGGTGCTGCTAATCACCGCTATTGTTTTTTCCACCATTGATATCGCAGGAAAACTTCAGCAAGACTCTATTTACTGATGAGAAGAACGTATGCTTAGCTTTGCTAAGCAATGCACAGCGTGATTGTCGCCCAAACCGAAGACATGGCCATGCCGAGCTCTGATGAGCTTGAATGTGAGACGGAATCCGTACGATCTTAAGTACAAGCAGCAGATTCTTGAAGAGTTACGCTCACTTCTTCTATCCACTTCATCATCATTGACATCAATGATCAAACATCGATTATCTCCTTGGCAGCACTACTGCCGGAAACCGACAGGTCGCCGGCGATACAAAAACGGCCCCCGTGGCGTGTACAATAATTTCCACTACGGAGCACAAGCTTAACCACTTTCAAGCATTTGCTCACATGCTACTTCATCCTGCGGTCCAATAATGCGGAATGGTATAGCGAGACGTGATTGGTGTTCCTTGCCACTGAACGTCTCGCTAAGGACGCGGAAGGATTCTCTCTTCTGAATTTATTGGCATCCGTTCCGCGGCAGCAATGAACGGTATGGGCCAAATTATGTCCAATGGCAAAAAGAGGATAAAAAGTACGTCGGCCCCTCTCTGTTCTTGATGTCTTTTCTCTTTTTTTTTTCTTTTCGTATTACACACCATATACCCGGATCCTACAATGAGAAACTCCATTACCCTCGGCACCACAATCTTAGCCGCAGCAGTCATTGCTGCTCCAAATGCAATCCTCGAGGCGCGTCAAAACAGCGCCGAAGAGTACATCCAGCAAGTGTGCTTCCCAAACACCAGCGACCCCATCCCGCCGTGCCAGGAAATCGTAAACATCGAGTCGGCATGCCTGCCCAACGGCACCTCGTCGCTCGCTTACGCCGCAAACCAGCAATGCATGTGCAACGGCGGCTACTTCTCCAACTGGCTAGGCTGCCTGAACTGCCAATACGTGCACGGCACGCGGTCCGAAGCCGTGCGCGACGTCTTTGAGAGCATCCTGAGCGTGGCGAGCTCGAGCTTTTGCAACACGGCAAGCACGCCCACCGCGGTGTTTGCGAACTACTTTAGCAGCGTGAGCGAGGGCAATTCCCTACAGGCGCCCAGCACGGCCGCTACCACGACTAGCGATCAGTACCCCAGCCAGAGCGCCGTGAGCTTGTACTACACTGCATCGGGCCCGCAGGGCGCGGGCGCGATCACCGGCAGCGCGACGGCGGCCACCGCATCCGCGGGCGCGGGCTCCACTGCCACTGCGGCTTCTGGGGCTTCCACCAGGGCTGCCAGCGGTGCTTCTGCTGCTCTTTTCACTGGAGGCGTGTCTTCTTCCTCCTCTGGTGCTTCCGGGCGTGCGTCTTTGGCGACATCCAAGGCGTCGAGCGCTGCTTCTTCCGCTTCCAGTGCTGCTTCTGCTGCTTCTACTGGTGCCGCACATGTTGTTGGTGTTAATGGGGTCCTGCTGGGTGTTGTTGCTGGAGCCATGATGCTTCTCTAAATGAAGAAGAAACCGAGAAAGCAAATGAAATAGCAAACGGGAAAGCAAACTAAAAAAGCGAAAATAGAAAATCCTGATCAATTGGAGGGTAATGTAGTGTTTTTGCTTAGATGATATGGTGTATACCTTCTATGGGTCGCTGCATCAATGATATTCGTCCACGCGATGCATAGGGAGAGCGCTTAGGCCAGACCCGTTTCTCAGTGAGGAATAATCACAGCGGCGAATAGCTTCTGCTCACGCTCTGTGTGATTTCTGTTATCGAAACATTAGAAAAAGAATCTTTGTGATATGATAAAGGAAAAGTAATGCACGTTAACTTTGGCTCATTTTGTCGAGTGGCTTTTGTGTTGGATCAAGACAGTAGATGTGTCTGAAATGTAAGACGAATAAGTCAAAGAATCACCTAGTATTGCTCGTATCTATTTTTTTGTTTTTTTGTTTTTTTTTTCACGCAGAGCAAAGGACAAGGACGAGGCGCGAAAGCTGGCCGCCAGATCCGCCTAAGCCCTTGCCGCGGGCGACCTCAACCTCGCCCAACAACTCATCGAAAATGCCGGCGATTATATTCATCACGACACGAGGACGCTTTCATTGCGAATCAAATCTCTGGCTTATCCTTGACAAGGTAGGTACGTTCATCGGATTGACTACCTAGTTATTCTGATTCTCACCCTCATGTCCAGTGCGGCACCTGCTTCACACTTCCAACCGCCCCTTTCGCGCTTCTGTCTTCATTCTTACTTTTAATCTTTCCCACATGCTTCAGCGGTCGCTTGTCTCGCCGCGGATCTAAGGGTAGTGATGGTCCTGAATCTTGCGGCCAGGGAAGCGCTTACGGAACTCACGCTCCTCGAAGTATGTGGCGGCATCAAACTATATACAAGTAGAACGTACTCGGTGAAGAAGAAGTCGTGGAAGTTGTCTAAGATAAGCGAGTAGTAGACACCACTAGCGTAGCCGAGAGCAGACAGGACAAAGAGCCACCTTGCTCGGTCTTAGGTTTCGTCTACTGCATGGATCTTACTGTTGTTCCCCCCCCCCCCCTTCAACTTAGAAACCATGTGTTTCTTATTGAATTCTACTAGGTTCAATTGGTTACAAGTACCCGGCCTCGTAAAAAGTGGATTTTACTATATTAACGTAGTACCGGTAGTACTTTCGTAAAAGGTGGCACCACTATCGTAGTAAGAGTCTATATAAACACTGCTAGAGAGCGCGTTGTTTAATAGAAAGCTCCCTTCGCACCTTGTTATATAATATCAGTCTCTTGATTAACGCAACAATGAAGTATATCATTATCGTCGCCATGGCTTTTAGTGGCCTTGTATCCGCAGTTGTACGCTCCGGTGTATGTACCGTTTTCAAATGAGCTACTTCCTATAGATATGCTAATATTCTTGAAAAAAAGTTTTGTCTTAAGGAATATACAGGCAATGGCGTGTGCGAAATCCAAGTCGGCACAAAAACATCTTTCGTTTCTTGTGTAAGTGCTTTATTATATCTAGTCTACTGTAGTTTTTTTTTCTAACGCATGATTTTCTTATAGTCTCTCAACAGCCCATGTAAGAGATTGGGTGATGCCTGCAGCTGGACTGAGGTTACTTCGTATGCCATGTGCTAGTAGAAGGCTTTTCAACACCAACAATTCACACCTTGATATCCTTGCCAACCTCCTCAATAGCCTTGACCATCCCCTCCAAAGTACCCTTCCTAGTATCAGCATTAACAACAACCCTAAAAAACTTCCCCTGCTCGCCAGGCGCATAATCAACCATAAAGCCCCGCGGCACCAACGCCCTAGCCACAGTTTCCGTGCACCTGGAATTCCTCTCCGCAGCACCTTGACCCTCAACTTTGTTGTAGTAAAAGCAGATCTGCCAGCAGGGCGGGGGATTAGTGCTGACGAGGGTGAAAGCGGGGTTAGAGGCGACAAGGCCGGCGAGAAGCGCGGCAGAGGCGAAGGCGGCGTCGATGGAGGCCGCGAAGCCAGAGGTGCCGGTGTGGATCCAGGCGAGCGCGAGTTTGAGGGCGTCGCCGCGGCGCCCGCATTGCGGGGTGAGGTCTGCAAGGTCGTAGAGGTCTCGTGTGTCGAGGGTTCTGTCGCTCGCGTCCGGGTTGGTGGGATGGGCGTCTGGCGACGCATGGTCCAGGATGCTGTGGTCGGGTTCGTTGTCGTCGTCGTCGTGGAAGAGGTAGCCGGCGGGCAGCGTCATGGCGCGCTGGAACTGCCGCATGTCCTTTCCGAGCAGGAAGGAGCACGTCATGGGCACCTGCAGCATCTTATGCGGCGTCACGCCGATGCTGTCGGCTCTCTCAATGCCGTCCAGCTTGTGCTTGTGCGCGGGGCTGAAGATGACGGGCCCGCCCCAGCTGCCATCAACGTGAAGCCAGAGGTTGTGCTTCTTGCAGACATCTGCAATCGCGCCAATGGGGTCGTAGGAACCAAGCACAGTCGTGCCGGCCGTCGCATTGACATAAAAGGGCGTTTCGCCCGCCTCCTTTGAAGCGGCGACGGCTGCGTCGAGAAGCTCCGGCACCATTCGGCCTTGCTCGTCGACACCGACGCCCCTCACGGCCGCACTGCCGAATCCAAACATTTGCGCCGCCTTTTCAAGCGAGTAGTGGCCGTGCGCGCTGGTGAAGAGCGTGAACCTGCGGCCAGAAATACCATCCGTTTTGGTCTCGGGGAAAAGCGTGTTGCGTGCGATGGCAATGGAAGTTGCATTGCTGGCCGAGCCTCCAGGCTGCGAGATGCCTCCTCCATGCGTGCCAGTGAAACCAAAGAGGGAAGCCAGCGCCTTGGACGTGTGTTTTTCGATCAGCGTCAAGGCGGGCGAGACCTGATAGACGTGCACATTCGTATTGAGCACCGCCAACAGCAACTCGCTGACCACGCCCACAGCATTGGTGCTGCTGTACAATTTATCCATGAACCCTTGGTCCCAGGTGTTGACGCTATACTTCAAAACCTGCTGCACCACATCCAGGAGGCCATCTTTGCCCGCACCCGTCGACGGGAGTTGCAGATTTAGCAGGGATTCCAATTTTTGGGGTTTGTGTTGCTCCACGAGTGCCGTTCGGGGTCCTCCTTGGTCTGAGATTTGGAGACCGTGTCCCGTGTGTTTGTGTGCGGCATCTTCATCTGCGGAGCGGATGTAGGGGATGATGAGTTTTTGGATCTCATTCAGAAGCTGTTTTTTTTTTCTCTTGTCAGTTTCGTTTGACTCCTTTTGAACCAAGATTTATCTTACATCTTCAACTTCATCTGCTCTCTGCAAGGGAGCTTCTTCCTTTGCCGGCCTTGAAGGTACGGATGTCATGATTGGGGAAAGGGGGTGCGGGCGGATTGAATTGAGAGTGAACAGCCAAAAACAGAGCAGATCGAGCGGACACCTTACTTAAGTAGCAAAAGGGGGGTTCACCCGTTATATACATGTAGGCAGCTTCTTCTAGCTTTCTATACAATGACACCGGCATCGTATAAAATCTTGAAGGTGACGACATATTGCGCTATCCCCGAATTTCGCTATCCCCGAATATCACCGATCTTCAGTTCGATTGTTTAAAGCCTTTGCTCTAAAAGGGTTTGGCGTAGTCGGGCATACTCTACCTGTAAAACACCTATAAACATAGAAAAGATGATGAGAAAGAATGCTAAGATGAAGTGCTTCATTAATTCTTCAACGAAAAATGACTTTGAGAGATTAGAGGATACAAGAATTTTGACTGTCCCCACAAGCACATTGAGTATAAACACAACAATCAAGCCTTGGTGCTGCTGCTGCTGCTGCTAATCGCATTGGCACCAGAAGCATGAGACTTGCTCGAGCTCGAAGATGACCTAATGGCGGGCCTACTCGAACTCGTACCAGCTGCATGCTTTGCTCTAGCCTCATTAGTCTTTGCCTTGTTGGCAGCATGTCTTTCTCTGGCCAGCTGAATCGCACTCTTCTTTTCACCGCCATTCCCTGATGCTGCTGGGGGTTGGGAACGAGGCCCTTGCACAGCACCACCAGCGCCTGGATTGATAGCAGGAGCCTTGAGATTCGCATCCACCTCGGAGAAACTCTGGAATCCGTCATTGCTAGCCTTGATCTTGGACTGCTTGATCCATTCTCCGCGTCTTCGTTTATACAGATCCATTTTCCAGTTTTTCCACACGGCGCGGCCGCATGGGTTGTCGCGCAAACTTGCTTCGTTTTCGTTCAACTCTTCGGCGATACGCTCACGGATAAAGGCGAGTCCATGCGTGCCTTCCCAGATGGCGTCGACAACTCGAGATGCACATCTGTCGAGTGCCATCTCACCGATGTGGCCAAAGAATTGTTGGACAAGCTTTCGGCGGGAAATGACGGACCCGTTATGAGATGCCATTGCTGCTTGCAAAGTACGGCAGATGATGGTATCTTTGGCCATTTTCTGGAGCGTGGCTGCCGGCAAGGAGGCCAGACTTTCCAAAACCAGAGCCGAAAGAGCGCCCGGCACCAAGATCATGTTTTGAGCGAGGAGTGAGCCTTGCAGCTTGACTGTGTGAGGGTTTGCGCGTTCTTGGGCAAGATGGGCAGGCATGCCCTCAGGGACGCTGCTTGAGTTTCCGTTCGGTGTGGCTTCTTCCACGTCTGGCTTCAGCAATTTCACAATATCGAAGCCTTCAGGGCCAGGATATGCTTCGCTCAGATGCACAGCAATAGTTTGGCAATCAATCTCGCGAACGGCACATCTGGCAATCAGAGTCTTGACGACGGCAAAGCGATTGCGCTCAAGCAGACTGGGAATCTGAGGACAAATCTGCTCGTGTGCTTCGAGAAGATCGTCCTTGCTCAGTCTTTCAAGGACCTTGCAAGCAACGTAACAGGCAATCTCGTTACGCGCCAAAGACGCAATGCGGTCCTTCAAAAGTCCCCGGTACAAACTCTTGAACATCTTTCCAGGGGCGTGCTCAATAATGCACTCAATCAAGTGAGAACCGATGGGATCAAAGACGAGTCCATTGATAAAGTTTGCACTGTCCGAGTCGGAGGTGATGGGATCATCAGGAAGGAGGGTATGTGTGATGGAATTCTCATCCTTTGCCTTGGACTTGCCGAAATGGGTCAGTTCCAGTCTGATGAGCAGTTGCAGAGCGGGATTGCCGAGTTGGTGTGTAGCCAGAGCGCGAAGACTAGTCGTGTCAAGGCCAGAAACACTCGCAGTCATGAGTCTCTGCAGCGCCTCAGTAAAGGACTTGGGGACCGGACGGCGTTCATCCGAGCTGCCTTCGTAGCCGTTGACAGTGATGTGTTCCTTCTTTTTACTCTGCATTAGAGACTTGTTGGCCGAGTCGGAGAGCGGCTCGCCGGCCAGAACCAGAAGTAGGACTCGAAGTGTATGCGAGGCGAAGCGGTCGGTCATGAGGAAACCAATGTTGCCCTCCATTTCTCCCAGCGTGTACAGGAAGAGGTTTTCCATGCTGACGTAGACCTCGTCGTCGGCATGGTCTTTGGCCTTGGGAGGGTGGAGCAATTCTTTTGTGACGGCGGGAGCGGCTTGAATGAAGAGCTTTTCACAGCAGTGAGAGGCGAAGCGGTGTTGGAAGAGGTGCATGAAGCTGCAATGATTGTCAGCACTGGAAGGAGCCATGACGGGGCAAGAGCAAGGGAAGGAGCCATGACGGGGCAAGAGCAAGGGAAGGAGCCATGACGGGACAAGAGCAATGGAAGGAGCCATGTCGGGGCAAGAGCAACGGAAGGAGCCATGTCGAGGCAAGAGCAATCAACGATATTGGGGAAAGAGCAACTCACTTGCCGCTGAACTTCTGAAACAAGACCTTCAACTGCCCCGGCTGGCTCAGACTGATCAACCGTTCCATCAACCGAGAGCAAGACTGACTGTTTGCAATCTTCAGCTCTTTGCCCTCGGCCTCTTTCCACACACTAGACAAAAACAGTTGTCTCTCCGTCTCGTCGCCGAAATTGTTGAGTTCGAGCATCTCGTCAGCGCGTTTGAAGTATTCTTGTTCAGACTCGTCGAGCATGCCGAAGAAGACCTGTTCTTGCGGTGCGCCTGCGTATTGTTCTTCATCGTAGTCGTTGCTGCCGTTGGGTAGGGACACATAATCTAGCTGTTGCGCGGCCGCGTCCACCTCGTCGTCACCGGTTCTTTGTCGTTTGGACGATTGCGCGTGCTCAATGTGGTCGGGGTCTTGCTTTCTCTTCTTCTCCTCGCCTCTGCGGCCTCGCTTTTTCAGTTCACGAGGCATGCTTTTTTTAGTCCTGCAACGCGGTGATGGTCGACGTTGTTGCAAGTTGTAAGAAAGGAGCCGTTTTGATGTTGACCTCGATGTGTATATACTATTTTCGAAAAGGCGGCTGGGCCAAGGTGGCAGCAGCCCAGGTGTGTATGGATGATTGATTGATGACGCTAATGTCACGTATAATTATAATTTTTTCCTGGGAAAAGCCCAACTCGTACCGCTCCTGCCGCGTCGCTTCGACTGATTTTTTTTTTATGCGGGGACCTGCAAGATCGGGGAAAGGAAGCACTGACTGGGTTTAGGGTGCACCTGATTGTTCCTCCATCGTTGGAGCACGCTGCCTATTACTAACATGTAAAGCGTGTCGTGTCTATCACTCTTTCAAGAGCAAAAGCCCAGCTAGGTCACCACATATCTTCAAGACAGCTTGACAAGCGAGCGAGGCAGCTGCCCTCGTTCAAACGCCCAAAGCGAGATCAGATCTGACATGCGATCGCCATCTCACCTCATCTGCAAGATCCAAGATTGCCCACCCGCCAGATGCCGACTGCTCTTCCCTTTCGGTTTCTAGTGCAGTAGCAGCAGCAGCAGCAAGAAAGCACACCAAGCGAGCATTAGTTCAAACCTTTGTGCTTAGTTTCTGGTAAACAATCCTCCTAATGACCAGTTCACAAGCGACATCAGGATTCATGACGATTATTCTCCTTTGACGAATAAAAAAAAACAGCAAGCTCAATCATACATGTGTACATGTATCTACTACATGTGTATATGTATCTACTACATGTGTACATGTATCTACTACAATGTGTCAGATCATGCAATCGGCCACACAGCACATGCCCACGAGCGTACAAAAACCGTCGCTTACTAAGGAACCTTCTTCTTTTTTTTTTGTTTTTTTCTTTTTTTTTCCTTTTTTTCCTGACAACGCTGAGGCAGCAGCGGCAGCAAAAAGAGGAAAACCACGATACTAAAACCTGAAGGCACTGCGCTCTCTTCTTTTATGGTAATAGAAACAATTTCGCTCAGAAGAAGACTGAGATACAGCAAGTGTCGAAAGAATCCAATAAATCGTTTCTTTCTCTTCGTATATCGTTTGCACACAAAATGGGACCTTTTCATGTCCTTTTCCGCTCCTCGTTTCTCTCTTTTCACATCATCGAACGAACCCTTTCTCTTCCCATCCCCTCCCATTCATGTAGTCATGGCATCCAAGGCAGTGTTAAAAATCTTCTTCAAAGTCTCGGTATCCTCAAGGCCAACACTAAACCTCACAAGGTTAGCCTCGACACCAAACTGAGCAGCCCAGGGCAACTCGGTATAATGGGCCAGCAGCGCAAAGGGACTGCTGAGGGTAAAGTTTGTGCCGAGACTGGGCCCTTTGGCCGTGTCGAGGTGGTCGTAAAAGAGCATGGCGTCTTCCATGGAGTAGAAAGTGGCAGACAGCAAGCCCCCGTAGCCTCCATTGGGCAGCCTGCAGGCGTCATAGTGTTGTCTCGTTGGCGAGTGTTTGGGGTAATTGACCTGCTTGATCTTGGGATGTGCTAGCAAGACGTCACAGATGGCTTCGGCGTTTGTATTTATGCGGGCGATTCTCGAGACAAAGTCGCGGCTGTTGCGTTCGAGGAACATGGCGTCTTCCTCGAAGAAATTGTCTTCGTAGTCTTGCGACAGGAATTTCTTGAGGTCAGAGTAGTAAGGGGAGGTGGGGTTGAGGATGGCGGAACCGGCCATGACGTTGGAATCGCCAGAGAAGACTTTTGTCAGTGAGCTGACCACGACATCGGCGTAGGGCAGGACATGGACGTTGAGAAAGTTTCCAATGGTCTCGTCGATGATGACGGCAAAATGGTACTTGTCTGCCAATTGCCTGATCCTCTGAAGATTGGGGCATTTGAGCAAGGGGTTTGAGGGAAACTCGCAGAAGAGACCGAGGTAGCGTTCGCCGGCTTCCAGACGTTTTTCGAGGTCGTCGAGATCTTGTTTCTCTCCATTTCCATAGAAAAGGGCACCAGGACCCCATTTCTCGAGGATTTTGAGCGTGTCGACGTATGGGAAGCCGTAGCTGATGCTCTTGTACTTGGGGCGAATGGCCATCATGGAGCGGTGGGTGTTGAAAATGGCACTCATGCCGGTAGGATAGAGGAAGACATCGTCGACCGAGAAGCCTTCGGCGGCTCTGATTCGCTCTACGTCTTCTGGGTGTTTGAGGGCGTCTTTGAGATCAACGTCAGAGGTCAGGGAACCAGCGATGCGGCGGCGGATGGCGAGTTTTGCTTGTTGGGCGAATTGGACATTCAAGTTACGACCGAATCGCTCTTCGACAAAGACTGAAGGGTCAGTGCCATCCTTGTCGTCGTCTTCGGAGACGGGCGATTTTGGTGGCGTGACGGACATTTGACGCTGGTATCGGCGGGGACCCTTTCGTGGGTTGTCGAAGATGGACGATTTTTCGACCATGGAGCCATCGAAGAGGTGCTTCTCACAGAACTCGGCTCTTCTACTGGACACGCCATCTCCAGTGTGTTGCCAGACTTGTTTTGCGACAGGCCAATGTTCGGCGGGGTAGAGCACGGCCGACAGACGCGGCAAGACATATTGCGACTCGTCGTGCGACTCGGTCTTTGGGTTTGGGACAAAGTCAAGGACACGGGCAACACGTCTGGTAGCGGGGGCCATGCGGTTCAGAAACTCCAGACAGCGATTGGCAGCCTTGTGGGTGGGAAACAGCATGGCCTTTTGGCCGGGGAATCCGTAACGCTGGACGATCTCGGTGGCAAGACGATCGATGCTCTTGTGGATAAAGAAACGCGGATAGCCCGTCTTCATCTTGTCGACAACCCACTTCTCGCCTTCTTCGTAGCCGACGTTGGCGGCCCATGTTGGTAGTGACACGCTGACTGCCTGCAGGGAAGGCGTTAGTCATGGGGAATTTATGGCGGGGTCAATCACTTTGGGCAGTTACGTGTGCTGTGTCTGCCGGGATGGCCTCGCCGACATTGTCGTTGAAAGCCAGCATAGCGGCCATTGCGAGTAGACGTGTTAACAAGGAAGGAACAGAATGGGGAACGAGAATGGGTTGGTCATGAACAGATGAGGAAGGTGGGACCGCTATCGGCGTGCAAGAATGTCAGACATTAAGTCCGGCTGTTTAAGTCCGGGCGTCGCAAAAAAGTGTCGAGAGAAGGAACGAAGCAGCGTTTTCACATTTGCACCTGCCCACAGACATGCCCGTCCAACCGAGCAAACGAAGAAAGCTCAGTCACTCGCCAGAGCCCGTCGAGGATCACGATGTATCCCTGGATGATATGGACGATGACGAGGCTGAACCAAGCGATGAGGACGAGGCCGAGATAAGCGACGAAGACGACGACTATGTGGGAGATCAAGAGGAGGAGGAAGATGATGAAGACGATGAAGACGATGAAGACGATCAAGACGATCAAGACGATGAAGACGATGAAGACGATGAAGACGATCAAGGCGATCAAGACGATCAAGACGATCAAGACGACAATGAAGGACAGCACAAGGAAGCAGTCAAGGCCAAGGCGCCCAAGACCAAACACCCAAAGTCGCAGATTCCATCAGCAGAGGCGAGCAGCGCAGCGTACACGGGAGGCACCTTCAAAAGCAACATGTTCAAGCTGCAGGTCGACCAAATGCTGCAGACGGTGCGGCCTCGCCAAGGCAAGAGAGAAGTCACAGCAGCAGAGGCGCTGCACAAGCTCAAGAAAGTCGTCGACACAATGCCCGAGCGAGAGGCGCTTCCGCTCTTGCAGGCCGAACGCGACATGATCAAGAAGCACAAGGTCGCCGTTCCCTGGCCCGACCCGCGCCCTGCCCACGACACCAATTACAAGCTCGCCTTGCTCAAGCCGCAGAACATCAACGTGGTTGGCGGCTTCCCGCTCAACGTCGCTCTGCGTGAGCCGAATGCCCCGCTGGTTGTCGACATGCTGGTCACCATGCCCAAGGCGCTGTTCCAGGACAAGGACTACCTCAACCACCGCTACTTTTACAAGCGCGCCTTCTACCTCGCCTGCATCGCTGCCCACCTCAAGACCAACGCAACCGGCTTTTCCATCGAATTCGCCAACCTCCACAACAACCCTCTGCACCCCGTCCTGCTCGTGACGACGTCAGACAGCAACTGGTGCATCCAAATCATCCCTGGCATCCCCGAAGGCACCTTTGCCGACAACAAGCTGTTGCCATGCAAGAACTGCGTGCGTGCCGGAGACGATCAGCAGCTGCCTGCCACTGCCTTCTACAACGCTTCTCTCCAAGCCGACAGCCACATGACTTCGTACTTGAAGTTGCTGCACGCCTCGTCCACCTCTTGCGAAGCCTTCACTGACGCCTGCATGTTGGGCCGTGTCTGGCTGAGACAACGCGGGCTTTCTTCCCATCTCAACAAGGGCGGCTTTGGCAATTTCGAGTGGGCCGCAACCATGGCAATCCTCTTGAGAAGTGGCGCTGCTTCTGGCAAGCCTGTTTTGTCCAGTGGCTACAGCAGCTACCAGCTCTTCAAAGCCACACTTCAGTATCTTGCCGTCAGGGACCTCGTAAAGGATCCTGCTGTTCTCGACGCGCCTTCCCTGTCTATGGCTTCGGAAAATGCCGAGCCAATTCTCTACGATGGACCGCGTGGTCAAAATGTGCTGTACAAGATGACCCCCTGGTCTTACCAACACCTCCGCACCGAAGCCCGCACTACGCTGAAGATGCTCGGTGACAGTCTCTTTGACCCATTCGATTCTGCCTTTATCCTGCGCTCCGACAGTCTTCTCACCCGCTACGACAAGACCGTCCGCATCCCTTGCGCTGCTCTTTCTTCCGACGTCGATCAAGACTGTCAATCTCTTGAGAGATATGCCACCATCTACAATGTCATTCGTCAAGGCCTAGGCGACCGCGCCACCCACATCGTCATCAAATCTCCCGACCACCAATCTTGGCCCCTTGGTTCTGCTAGACCAAACATGCACCGCAAAGGCGAACTGCTGATCGCCATCAATGTCGATGCTGCCAATGCATCTCGAGCTGTTGACCATGGCCCTGCTGCCGAACACAAAAAAGATGCAGCTGCCTTCCGTAGTTTCTGGGGCGAGAAAGCAGAGTTGCGTAGATTCAGAGACGGAAGTATCTTGGAGAGTTTGGTCTGGGACACCAAAGCCTCTGTCTCTATTCTCGAGCAAATAATCTCGTATCTGTTGGAACGTCACTTTGGCAAGACTGTGGCCGAGAGTGCTACCTTCTCTGGCGACGAGGCTGCTCGTCTGATCAAGCAGAGCAGTGCTACCACCGCATTCCAGCCATTGATGGAAGCCTTCAAGACGCTGGAAGCCGATATTCGCGCCATGCATCATCTTCCTCTAACCATCCGATCCATCCTCGCTGCAGGCTCTCAACTCCGTTACTCTTCCATCGAACCCCCTATGTCCGGCGGTTCGCGCCAGATGAAGCGACCCGCAGACGTTGTCCTCCAGTTTGAAGGATCCGGTCGCTGGCCCGACGACTTGGTCGCCATCCAACGAACCAAAATCGCCTTCCTCCTCAAGATTGCCGAAATTTTTGCCCTCACCCAAGGAGAAAACACCACCACGCGCATCGGACTCGAAAACTCAAACGACCATATCCTCAACCAGGCTTTCTTGGACATCATTTACAGCAGCGGCTTTGCTTTCCGTGTGAGGATTCATCACGACAGAGAACAAACCCTCTGCCAGCAAATCCTGAAATCGCCTTCTTCTGCCCCTAGCGAAAAAGAGACTGCAGCTACCGCCTTGGCAACATACAAGCGCATCTTTGTCAAATCGCCCCAACACACCCAGGCGCTGCAAAAACTCTGCACGCGTTTCCCTGTCCTGTCCCCGACTGTGCGTCTGCTGAAGAAATGGTTCTCTGCTCACTTGCTCTCCAACCACTTTTCTGAAGAAGTGATTGAGCTTTTCGCCATCCACACCTTCACACGCCCCTGGCCTTTCTCCACCCCTTCATCAACACAGGCCGCTTTCCTCCGCACCCTTGGCTTCCTCTCACGGTTCGACTGGCGCGTAGATGCCCTCATCGTCGATCTCGGCGGCGATCTCACGGCCGCCGACGTCCAAAACGCAACCACGCGCTTCGAAGCCTGGAGAAAATTGGATCCTGCATTGAACCGCGTGGTCCTGTTCGCAGCCACCCACGACGATATCGAAGGTACTACCTGGACCGACGGGACACCCGCCAAAGTCGTCTGCGGACGCATGACCGCGCTAGCCAAGGCCGCGACCGCGCAGATCGAGCAACAGAGCTTCGCTTTGGACATGGAAACACTATTCGTGAGTCCCTTGACCGACTACGATTTCGTCATCCATCTCAATCCCGACTTTGTCTCTTCGTCGAAATCAAAAGCAGCAGGCGGCAAATTCAAGAATTTGGTTCTGGCCGAAGAGACTGATGCGCGCATCGTCGATTACAGCCCCTGCGCCGCGTATTTTGCTGAAGTGCAATCCATCTACGGCTCCGCGATTGCGCTGTTTTACGGTGGAGAGGGCGGCCGCGGTACCGTTATCGCTGGGCTTTGGTCGCCCGTCGTCACGGCTAGCAGGGCTTGGAAGGTGAATTTGGCATATTCGACTGTGCCCGTGGTCGCGAAGAAGAAGGGAGACGAGGCAGATGAGGCGGTGGTTGTTGCCGAGATTAATCGAGAGGCCATGTTGGCTGAGATGGCGAGGTTGGGTGGCGAGTTGGTGAGGAAGGTGCAGGTGAATCGGGCGTAGTAGATGGTGCTTTTGTCTAAAAGAAAAATTACTTGTAAGGTTGGAAAGGATGTTTTATATTATGTACATGCCGATTTTTCTTTCTATATATGCATATCTTGTTTTTCTCTCTCTATTTTTTTTTTCTTTTCTCTCCCTTCTTTTTTGCTTGCTCTCTTTTTTTTCTTTTTTTTTTGCTTGCTCGTATAGATATCTAGGCTTTAATTGGACTTTTAACTAGAGAGTTAAGAGTGTATACCCGGAATAAGGAAGGACCCCCCTAACAGCTCTGCTCTATCCAACCCACCAAACCACAACCCATTCCCTCACCTCGCACCAACTAATACCTAAACAACCTCTCCGCCCCCTCGCGCCTCAAAACCCCATTCCTCACTCTATAATAAACCCCCAACCCGCCACACCCCACAGCAACAAAAAACAACAAACCAGCATTAACCCAATGGCCCGTCGGGTACCCCCTCTCCTTTTCACTCGCCCTATAAATCCAGACGCCGGTAATCTGTCCAGGCGCACCGAAACTGATATTCAGGGCAATGGCGAGGCCAGCCGCGGCGGTAGAATGCAGATTTGAGGATAGCCAGCCGAGTAAGGGGGGGATGCAGGCAAAGGAGCCCGCGGCCGCGAGGATCAGGGCGCCGTAGCGTGAGGTGTAGGATGTGGGCGGTAGCAGGGCTGAGGTTAGAAAGCCGATGGCGCCGAGGGTGGCGAAGATTGCTGAGTGCAGGGCTCTCCTGTATCATCTTTGTCAGTATCGGAAAAGAAGAAACAGAAAAAAATATTATTGGAATAAGGAGAGACGACGAAAGGAGAAAAGGCCGAAAAAAAAAAAAAAAATCTCACGCGTTAAAATGATCCGCAGACCAAGACACGGCCAGCGTCACCATATAAGCCACCGCATACGGCGGCACCGTCATCAACTGCGCCATCAGATTCTCATACCCAAGCCCCGCGGTAATCGTCGGCGTAAACAGACTCAAACTGCTGAACGGCGTCGAAATGCCAAAATACACCGCGTAGTGCGCGTACAACCTCCAGTCCGTCAACGTGGCTTTGGCTTCCTGCCAGGTCATGCTCTTGCTGCTGGCATGCGAGCCTTCGATGTGAAGGCGCTCGGCTGCAAGCGATTTCTGAGTGGCAGACAGCCAAGATGTGGTTTCGGGGTAATCGGGGAGGAACAAGTAGACGAGGGGCGCCGAGAGGAGGGAGGGCAGGCCTTCGAGGATGAAGAGCCAGCGGAAGGCCGACAGGTTTCCTACGTTGTTCATGTGGCCGACTCCGTAGGCGATGGCGCCGCCAAAGGCGCCGGCTAGCGTTGCAGAGGCGAGGATGAAGGCCACGCGGATGCTGCGTTCGTCGGTCCGGTACCAGAATGCTTTATCATATCTTGCATTAGTACTTCTTATACCCTTTTTCTCCTATCATCATGCGATATATCCATCTTTTATTCCTTTCATCACACTTACTCAGGTAGTAGACAAGTCCCGGAAACAGACCCGCCTCAAACACACCCAGCAGAAATCTTAGAGAGGCCACGCCAGCATAGTTGTGCACACCACCCAGTCCCATGGTCATGACCGACCACCCCAACATCAAAAAGCTGATCCAGCGACTAGGACTCAGCCTCTTCAGGAAATAGTTACTCGGCACTTCAAACAGCATGTACGCAATCAAAAACACCATCAGCGCAATGGTAAACTGGTAGTTTGTCATGTGGGTCTCGCTAAGAAGATCATTATGCGTGGATGCGTTGAGGACTTTTGCGTTGCCAATGTTGGATCTATCCAGGTAACAGAGGAGGTAGATGCCGCAGCAGAGGGGCAGGATTCGCAGGTCTTGTTTGCGGATGAGAGTCTTCTCTTCTGGTGTTCCTGGGATGTAGCCTTGTGGCGGTGAAAGACTTTCAGACCTGATGTCTTCGACACGCTCTGGATCCTTTTCGGTCGCATGGCTCATATCGACTGGTGTAGTTGGTCCTTGTGCACCGTTGCCCGGAGGTATTCCAGCGGATGTCATGTCCAGGTATGCAACTGGGAAAAAGAGACTTGATATTGCTTGACGCCCAACCACGCTTTACATACATGTAATTATCAGTCCACTCTACACAGGACCTCGTGCAAGAATGCTGATCAGTCCCCGCTCCGGGAATTCACCCCGCTTAGGGGTGCAGGTTGAAGCCGTCAGCCTCATCTTCGAAATGCTTTCTGATGTTTCAAATGCCGAACGATAGCAATGACTGTGAGATTCCTCTACGAAACAACCGTACCAATCTTAGCCAATTCCAGGATCATGCTGTGCAGTCCAAGTGATGGTGACAAGAGATATTGTATGGAGACCCCGCGTTCATGAATCTGTCTGGGGGGTGCTTGTGGGTGATCTCTGTCCGGCACAATATCGGACGCCGGGCTAGCTTCTCCCGAATGTCGACCTCAATCTCTAACATGAATCATGCTCTCAGATTAACACGGCAAGAAGTTCGTCGTTTGAGTGTTATATTATGGTAGGTAACCAGCGTTTAAACATGACAATACCATCAGCAGGTTAGATGGCAGCTCGCTGGATTGTCGCAGTGGTGCGTCGTGCTTGTATTGAATGCATTTCCTTCGCTTTCCTGTGACTCAAGGAAATTGTCCCGAACTTTTGAGATGGTCAGCGGGGTACAAATGACGAGTCAGTCCTTTGGCATTATATTTTCCCTGTGGAACGAACCTTGATTACCTTCTTTTTTTCGCGTGCAATCATGCGTTCAGACACACTTTTCACTCTTCTGTGCTTGCTCTCCCACGTACATGGCTTGCTGACTGTTAAAAACAATGATTGCTCGTCCTTCACAAACGGTCTCTCACTACCCGAGAACGCTACAATCGTCAACACTACCCATCACCTACCTCAAACAGTAAACATCACCAGCGGAACCCAAAACATCTACAACAGACACAGTTTCTGCGAAGTCGCTGGCATCATCTCGTATGGCAGGAATTCGACCTTGCATTTCTCCGTCTACCTCCCAGACTCTCTAGCTTACAATGGTCGTTTCATGGCTGTCGGAAATGGGGGTATGGCAGGTGTACTTGACAAAGTGGCCCTGATGCAACAGCTCAACTCGGGCTTTGCATCTGCCGGTGGTGATGCGGGTCATCTTGCCAGTCTCAACAATGCAGGCGGAGGCGCACCGGGTATCTACCTCCCTTATCTCCACGACAAGGATGAAGTGGATGCTTGGATTCACAACGCCATATCCCTCTTTGTGCCTGCTTCGAAAGCTTTGATCACGGCTTACTACAACAAGCCTGCGCAATATAGTTACTACAGCGGCTGCTCGACAGGAGGTGCCCAGGGCTTCGCACTGGCTCAATACCATCCTACCTTGTTTGATGGTATCATTGCCGGATGTCCTGGAAACTGGTACTCGCATCTTGCCCTGAGTTTCCTCTGGAACGCGCAACATGCAGCCGAAAACACGTCTTCCTATCTTCCACAGCAAGTCTTGAACTTTACTTCTCGAGCAGTGCTGGAAGCTTGCGATGCCATTGACGGAGTCACTGACGGCGTCATCGAGAATCCTTTGGCATGCGAATTCTCCATCGACTCGCTGGCTTGTAATGTAACAGCCAGCGTCGTTACGAGTGACAGCAGCAGCAGCAGCAACATCACATGCCTCAATCCCGCTCAACTCGCCGCCATCAAATCCATCTACGCAGGTCCAACAAACTCGCAAGACAACACCCAACTCTACCCGGGCTTCTCCTACGGCTCCGAGATCGAATGGATACTGCAAGAAGGCGCCCTCGCCGACGCCTTCTCAATCCCCATCCTGCAAAACCTAGTCTACAACAATCTCTCCTACAACGCCTTGGCATCATTCACCTGGACAACCGAGCAAATCGCCGCCGTGGATTCCTACGCGGGTGCAAAAATCGACGCTGTAAGCAGCAATCTGACCGCCTTCCGCAACGCAGGCGGCAAGCTGTTGGTCTACCAAGGCTGGGCGGACCCCTTCAACGCCGCGACATGGCCACTGCAGCACTATGAAGAAGTAGCAGCGTTCTTTGGGGGAGAGCAAGGAGTTGCCGACATTGGTGATTTCTACAATGTGGTTATGGTGCCCGGGGGAGGGCATTGTGGCGCTGCGAGTTTTTATCCGCAGGTGCCGGCTGTGTATCATACTGTGCCTGCGTTGGTGGGCTGGGTGGAGAGGGGCGAACCCCCGGAGTTTGTGCTGAGTACGCAGCCGGCGGATGGGAGCGTCGGTAGCAGGAAGTTGTGTGCTTGGCCGAGGACTGCGGTGTATGTGCAGGGCGATGTCAATGATTGGAATTCGTACGTATGCGAGTAGATGAACCATGTCTTTTTCTGCTGTCTCTATAGAATGCAGCGATTGAAGGGTAGTCATAACAATTACAACAAGAAAGATCAGCGGTGTGGGGTTCGCACTGACTCAAAACACACACACACAGAAGAGGGGTAAGGGACACACAAACACACAAGAAGGGACAGATGAAGGGTGGTGGTATTGGTGTTGTTCTTCTTGTTGTTATGATGATGATGGTGATGGTACATAATCAGTAAGAGCTGGGTTCGCTCTCGAGGTAGCTGCCCTGGATCACATGACCAGGACCAACCATTTTCCAGCCCCACAAGGATCCCCCCCTTTCAGTCGGGGTGAGTTGGTCCTTTGGAGCAACCATCCACGCTCAGACTTCTCTATCTGAATCCTGTCCTTCGTCCGAATCCTCAGCATAGCACTCGGGTTCCTCGTCAGCAGTGAACCTGCTTTTCTTCACACTTGGGCCCGCCTAATCCTCCTCTACCTCGCCTTCTGCCTCCTCATTACCCATTCGCGTAAGGGTATCCTGGTACACTCCACCTGCATCCATGAGGGCTGACAATCTGTCCTTGTCCATGCCCATCGTTTCCATGAGGGCCTTGACCAGTTCACAGATGTGAATGTACTAGGCGTCCCTGATCTTCGAGTGGCTGTCATGAGTTGAGTCCACCAGGTTGGTGAGGGCCTGGATCTCAGAAGGCTGGGGTGTCTTGTTGGTCTTAGGGCCAGGCTTGGTAGGAGTCTTTGCTAGCGAGTCCACTCCACAAAGCTCTAGATGGGTCTCACCTGGCAGGAGTTTGGCTTCGGTTTGGATGTGGGGGCGTAAGAAGAGCCAGGGTAGGCTAATGCAGGCCGCCAAATGTGGAGTCAGATCCCGGAGAGGCGAATCCGCCTTCAAACCATGATCATTAAAGAGCTCTAGGAATTCGTTCCTTAAGCTTCTTAAGGTTGCCCATCCCAAGGTCTGGTAGCCCCGTAGAGGATTGATCAAGTGTTCCACCAGGTCCTAAGTGCGTGCTACAACTGGCTTTTCACTGTCGAATCCCAGAGCCATGCCACCGAACAGCCTGTCAGAGATTTCCTTTGAAAAGGTACACTAGGGAGGCCATTCCGAGCGTTTGACGGCGTTCACTCTCTTAGTTCTAGTCGCAGATCTTCCTTCCTAGATCTTAGTCTTGTCCCTTAGGACTAGGTTGTCGGCCTTGCCACCGGTTTCCATTTTGTGGAAGAAAGCCAACAAAGCTTCCTTGTCCTCTAGTGTAGCGTCGGGGGTAGATGTAAGGCACACCCGCGGCGTTACGGCCCTAGCGGGTCTTAGGCTTAGGCTTAGGCACGGCGACGGCACCTAGTTCTGCATCAGGTTTAGAGTCCGAGTCAGCTGCGGGTTGAATTCTGGCCACTCCCTTGCCCTTGTCCTTAGGTTGGACTGTCTTAGTCTTCTTATTAGGTCTGCGGCTTAGGCTTAAGTGACCACCTAGGCTGCTCTTTCTCTTATAGGTACCTACAGACTAAGTGACCACCGTGCCATCAGAATCGAATCCACCGTCTGCGTCAAGAATCACGGTAGGCTTGTAACGGGGCTTGGTTAGGGTCTAGGTTAGGGTCTAGGTAAAAGGATAGGAACTGGGCAGCGTCTAGGGTTCCGGGCTAGAAGGAATTTGGGTGACAGAAGCTGGGTCCGAGCTAACTAGGACCTAGGTCTGATTCTGGGTCTGATTCTGCGACTGGAGGAAGGCCATTATCATTGCCTGGAACATGGATGGATTCATCTAAGTCATTGCATTAGCGTGCGTACTAGTGTTGGCTGGAACTGCGATGTTAGCTAGAACTGCGATGTTAGCTGGAACTACGATGTTGGCTAGAACTACGGTACTGGCTGGAACTGCGGTACTAGCATTTCCCTGGCCTATAGGGGCGGCAGAACTGGGCTTTAGGAGTTGATTCTTAGGTAGGTAAGGCAACGTAGGCAGTTCCTCGTCGTCTGACATGTTGTAGTCCTAATCATCCTCCTTTTCCTTAGGCTGACCTATAGGCTCTCTAGCCACGCTAGCTTCCTAGTTGCTGTTGCCAATGGTTCTAAGCTTGCCTACGGTCGAGGGGGTGCCAGCGGTTCTAGGCTTTCTAGGGGTGGTAGAAGTGCTAACCGCGGTAGGAGGGTTGAACCTAACCGGGGTTCCGGCGGTGATGTTCGTCTTTAAGGGTGCGCTAATCGTTACGTCTGTCGATAAGACTAGGCTACTAAGATCTTAGGCCTTTCGGACAGGCTTGGCCGGAGTGGTGCGCGCGCTAGATGCTGCGCCAGATGCTACGCCAGATGCGCGGACGACGGGTCTCTTAGGTGCCATGATGATAGCCTTGATGCTGATCTAGAGAAGAGGTCACGTAGTGGTAGATAGGTAGTGTGTGGAGGGAGAGAAAGAGAAAAGGGGGTGGAGGGCAGTATAAGTACCAGATTGAGCTTGCTAAGTGACTGAATTCACTTACAACGCGCGCTACGCCAAAGTGACGGTATCTTCTTAATTCACTTCCTTCTTCACTCCCTTTACGACCACCTAACATGGAGGTTAGGTTCCTTGTTAGGTTCTGGGTTTTCTTTGGTTAAAGTGCTAAAAGCCTGTGTCGAGGCCAAATGCTAGGTTAAATATCGTCGGAATTTCTGTCTCGTATGGATGCTGGTCAGACTGTCGGTCTAAATGCCGGTCTGTGATAATGATCTAGGGACCTTCGTTTCATGCTAGTCCGGGACCGTGTATTAATGTCGGTCCGATGTATCTTCCTCGTTCTGGACCACAATATTCATGCTAGTCCTATCATCCCCCCCCCTTAGTATTCGTAATCTACCTCCCCCTCCTTAGTTGCCTAAAGATCTAGGGTTCGGTGCATCCAGTACTTAACGTCATGATCATCCCGCATTTCTAGGAGTACTTCCCATTCCTTAGTGGTTAATAGAAGTTCTTCGGCTGGTGTGGTCCATTTAATTCTCGAAGCGTGGATCCACTTAGAGGTAGGATCTAGGTCTGGATCTAGTTCCTCTCTTACGAAGAAAGGTCTTAGGGTGTTCATGTAGTAGTGACCACGAATCTCTCCTGTTGTAACGTCCTCTAACCATACGCTAGGGTTGTTAGGTCTCTTACGGCAGATCTTAAATAGGCCCTTCCATCTTAGTTCTAAGACTCGACCCTTCTAGGTGTCTAGACCTAGGTCTCGCAGCAAGACCAGGTCTCCGACATTCATTTCTGGCCTTGATCTTTGGCCTTAAAGTGCTTGTCGTTCTTGGTCCACTAGCTTAGCTTCGATGTACGCATCGCGGTGTTCTTCGATGGTGGTTATTCGTTGTTCCGCTTGCATTGAGGATTGGACCAGTTTGTCACCTTCGGACTCTAGGGTCTTTCCTAACACTGACGTTTTAAGGCTGTCCTTAAGGTTAGGCCAGGTTTGGCCGAACCGAGGGTTGTACCTAAACAAAAGTTCCGCGGGTGTGAAGCCCTTTAACTTCATTGATCTAGTGTTAAGATCGTTAATAATTAGGCCGATCATCACGTCCTAGTCTCCTACTAAGGTCACGTCCTCTTGCATTGCCTTCCTTAGGGCCTTCTTTACAAGCTGGACGTATCGTTCTGCTAGACCTACAGACTGTAGGTAGGAGATTGATGCATGCACGTGTCTAACATTTCTAGCTGCAAGGTATAGGACAACATCACCTCTAAAGTAGGCTCCATTGTCGGAGTAGATGACTAAGGGCTAACCGAAGACACTAAACACTCGGTCTAGATTTCGAACCACCTAGGCTAAGTCTGCCCTCTCTAAGGAAATCGCCTAAGAGTAGCGGCTGAAATAATCGACAAAGATCCAGATGTACCTGTAGTTGGTCCTATCTAAGGCTAGAGAAATAGGTCCAGCAAAGTCTATCCCGTACATGTCGAAGGGCTTAAACTGCATAATAGGGATTAAACTCGCTAAAGGCTGGAGCGGACCCACCATCTGACACTCTACGTAGGTCTTGCAGTGTTTAGCAATGTCGGCTCCACGTCGAGGCCAGAAGTATCGACCCTAGGCTTTCTTAGTCAACATCTCAGCAGAAAAGTGACTATGCTCCTTATGTAGGAATTGCAGCATTCGGGCCACCTCGTCTTCGTAGACGCATAGTGCTAAAGCCCCGGATTTCTTACGTTTGGCTAAGGTTAGTAGTTCTAAGATGATCACAAAGTTGGCTGCCTGTCTTTTGACTTAACGTATTCGGTTCCGTTAGGTGGAATCACGTTAGTCAAACCCGGGCAGTAAGCCTTTAAGCTTCCAGATTAGGATATCTCGGTACTAATCTAACAGAAGCCATTTTGCCAGGTGTAGGTGTCGTTCCTCGGGCTCTACCTGTTCTAAGACGAATGATGGCAGGGCTAGTTCGTATGGTGCCAACTCCTGTCCTACGCCTAGTCGGGATAACCCATCTACTAGGGTATTAGTTTTCCCTAGGATGTGAACGACTTAGTAGTTAAACTCGGCCAATCTGTACTGCTACTGGACCAACCTTCTATAGGCGTCTTCTCCCTTCAAGATGTGGATTAAGGCTTAGTGGTTAGTGTACCAGATTAATTCGTAGGGACTTCCTTAAAAGAGCCACCTAGCTTCTTCCATTGCTCGGATTCCTGCTAGAGCTTCACGTTCGGTGATGTGGTAGTTCTTCTTAGCATCTAACAGCTTGTATAACATGAACATGACAATGTCAACATCTTCGGGTCTAAGAGGCAAGCGTGGTCTAAGGACTCCTATCTTAGGTCCCTTTAACTAGAACAACACTGCTCCTAAGCCGGTCTTCGATGCGTCCGTAGTAAGGTGGTATTGCTTGTTAGGATCGCCTCCACTTAGTACATTCGTGGTAATGGCGGAAATGATGTTCTGAAATGCATCTTCGGCTCTCTAGGTCTAGTAGAAATCCACGACCTTACGCAACCGCTTAGCTCGGCCTAGGATCTCGACCAGGTCGGTGATCAGTACTGATTTTAATGACTAGGCTAGATCTGCCCTTCCCGGGATCAAGCCTAACAACTAAGGGAGCTTCTATAACAGGGCTTAGAGGGTCTCCTCGTTAACTGGTCGTAGGTACTTCTAAAATGCTTCTACCTTGTTCAATAATAGGCGCAATCCTCCTTAGTTAAGGTTGTGTCCTAAGACCTTAATCCCTTCTACGAAGAAGGTAGACTTCTTAGCCGACAAGGTTAGTTTAGACTAGGCAACTCGTAGGAAATAGTGGGTGTGCAGGAACTCGAACATTTCCTCGAACGTGGTTGCCGTACCTATGTCGTCGTCTATAAACCATTAGAAAGTGACCTCGGGGTTCACCTTACCTAATAGTAATTCGGGTTCGGGTGATAGGATCGGGCCAGAAATAATAGATTTCAGGCGGGTGTAGGTCCCGGGTCCTCCGGTAAGGCCCTAACCTATTCTCGTGTATACGAGTTAACCATAGATAGATGAGAATGCAGTTTTGTAGATGTAGGGAGCGTACATTAGGACAGCCTAATACCCATTAGCAGCGTCTACACTAAAGTAGACTCTAAACCGTGATTAGGCTAGCTTCGACAACACGCTCTCCATCCTCTGTATAGGGTAGTTAGATTTAATGGTCGCTAAGTTGATTAGGACGTACACATGCACCATCCTAAGCTTACCGTTAGTCTTCCGTGTAAACTTAGATTTCGCACACCATAGGGAGTTTGTTCGAACTAGGACCCTAGTGTCCATTAGGATTAGCAGGGTTTTTCGCTAGTATTCTTCCTCTTCTAAGGTGTAGAGCTTTCCCTTAGTCACGATAGGACGCATATAATCGTATGTAGGGATGTAATAGGCGATAAGGTCGGTGGCGGGCATTTCTCTAATAGAATCCTTAAACAGGTCTACCTAAGTGGCGATCAATCTTATAGCTTGGTCTCGTTGTTCGACCGTGGTTACGCCTGTTCCTAGGATGTCCGGGCTAAGTTCGAACAGTTCGTCCAGCCTAGCTTGTTGTTCCTAGGTTAGTGTTCCTAACAAAGCTCGGCGGAATTGGATGGGTCGGCGTTCGGTAGGAAAGGGTTCAACGTTAGTCCCATATTCCTCTTCTTCCTAGCTAAGCTGTTAGGCTGCTATTGATTTAGCAGTCTCCCACCCTCCCGGGTTAAACAGATCGTCTAGGCTAGTTAGGTCGACCTCGAGGGTCTTCCCTATCTGACGTACAGCCCTATAGATCTAGCGTCGACAACGTCGTCTGTTCTTCCGGTCGAGGGGGACCATCGTTATCGCTTCGGCTAGACACGCCTTAATACTCCCGGGGAACAAGGAAACGTCGGTCCTAGCATTCGCTAATCCTCCTAGTTGATTCTCGTCTATAAGGTCTAGGCTCTTCACAGACGTTAGTCTTTTCCCGAGTCGTCATCGTCGGACTCGTCCTAGTCGATCACATTTTGCAAGGCGACGTCCAGCTCGTTGTTATCGTCATAATCGTCTTCGGGAATCAGTCCTATGATACGTTCTAGATTTCGGGTCGGGGCTCTAGTCTCGGTCATTCGAAGGACTAGATGAATAGCACCCTTCTTGTCCCGGATTCTGATGGTCTAGGTTCCGTGGTCTTTAATTAGTCTTACGGCTCGCATCTAGCGGCGTCCTAACAGTAGGGTGAATGTGGTGCTAGGCCTGTTAATCACCTATGCCACGAGTCTGACCGGGACTCCGGCGACCTCTACTTTAAGTAGAACGTAGTCCCGAAGGATGGTCTTAGCTCCGTTGACTACGGTTATACAACAGACCTAGTTCGCGCGACGGATGTTGTAACCGATGTCGGTCACGATGACCCTTAGGATCAACTCGATAGTAGAGCCCGAGTCGATTAACACTTTCTAAAGCATGAAACCTAGTCCTCTTAATTAGGGCTGACCTAGAGATGAGATCTCGCGAATGAATCCTTCCGTGTAGAAGTTCTCAATTCGTTCCTTCTGGTCTCCTATCATATCTTTGTATTTAAGGACCACAACATCTGGCAACAGTTGGCCCAACTCAGCTGCGGCTACGTGAGCCTCGCCATCGAATGTGACTATGACCTTGCTCTTTCGGGGAACCTGCATTTTGTGTGCGAATTGCTTACGGGCGATGCTAGAGAGGTGGAACATGTCCTTGATCGTAAAGTTAGTGAGAACGGTCGACCCGAACTTTTCCCACACGTCCATAGGTTCCTCAACGCCTCGGATCATTAGGTACTCCATTGGTCCCTTTCGTAGGCGTCGGGGCTTTAATGTCGCCTGTTGCTCTTCCTCAACGTCCATGTCTAAGTCACCGAAGTTCTAGGGCGTCATCACTAGGGCAAACTAGGTCTGAGGCTGTGATTGCATCTGCTGCTGAGGCTAGGGGTACGTCTGCTGCTGAGGCTAGGGTTAAGCCTACTGCTAAGGCTGGTCGAATAGGCCAGGCGGCAGTTAGGGTGGAGCTGACTAGGATGGGGCTGGCAGGTTCTAAGGGATCACCTCGGGGTGTGACTAGAACGCAACCCTAGGTCTAGTTGCCCCTCGGATTCCACGATTGGCACTAGTGGCCGGCCTCTTCTCGACTCGCATCTAGGGTGGCTTGTACGTCTGAACCGCCCTGGCGGCGCTGGCTCGGGTTGCTGCTGTCGACTCAACCTCTAGGACATCCTAGGCTAAGCAACTCGATGCCTGTTGCTAGTTCTGTCGAACCACAAAGTCATCGTGATCCATGGGGTAGATGTACGTCTCCATAGCCATACAGTCTGACCTGAACTCTGACTGTTGTTCCTCTTGACCCTACATCGCTAGGGTGTAGTCCTGACCGTAGTACATTTCGGCTTAGGCTGCTGCGGTAGTAGGACCTTATGACGGGTGTAGGCACTGGTTTGCGTAGTGACCTAGTTCGTTGCAGCGGAAACATGTCACGTTCTCTGTGTTGCCTCTCTTAGCCTAGGGAGCTCCCTGCCTGGGTGGGGCTTAGGTCTACATGGTCCTCTAAGGTGGCGTACAGTTGCAGGTCGGTTGGGTGCCCATCCCGACGATTAGCCGTATTGGCCCGCTGCGGGTAGGTTCTGGTTGTAGGAGCTCATAATCTGACGCTGGACCTAGGGTTGGGTCTGAAGCTGTTGCTACCCTTGTGGTTCCACTTAGCGACCTGGGAGCATTCGTCCGAAGGCTTCAGTCATGGTCTCCACCATAGTGTTCACTGTACGCTAGACTAGGACTTCCTGTTCCCTCTCTGCTAGGTTTCGGTATGAGCCTTTGTTGGAATACTGGGATTGTTGCAAAAACTCAGGTCTCAGTCGGGTCATAACCAACCTCAACTGGTCTATGTCCAGATCCTCTTTGTTGCTGGCCGTGCAGTATAGGACTTCGCTCCTTAGATGTCGGTCTTCGAAGCCGTCCAGGCACCTAGTAGCCAGGATCTCACTGCTGACCATCTTTGTGCGGACTAAGAAAGGTATCAGTTCCCTAGTACGGTCGATGTAGGCGTGAATGTCTTCACCAGGCTTCTGCCTTAATGCCCTAAAGGTTTCTTAGGCTTTGCGTAGCCTGACCGAGTCGTAGGCACCGACCTTTGCGAATTGAGTCTTCAGACTTGCTAATGCCTTGTCGAAGTCATCGTGATCTTCTTTAGGCAGGCTTTCGTAGTAGTCCTAAGCTTTTCCCCGAAGGTTTGCCTAGAGTAGGTACATCTTAAGTCGGTTTGCTAACCATCGGTCGACGCCAAACGAGTTCCAGTCTGCCACCATGCTGCAGCAACCTGCCCAATTGTTGACGTTCTCGTTGGGCTCGCCAGAGAAGGGATACAACTGGACTAGGCATGGTCTGCCATTCATCGGGGTCTAGGGTGTGGACTCGGGTTGGAACTGGTCTATTAGGGTTTCGGGTGGAAACATCGTGACTCCGGATGCACCAGGGTCAGGGTTTCTCCGTTTGGATGCTCGTGCCTTAGCTCGCTTTCTGCGAGTGTCTAGGCTCGGGGAGTCGTCTTCGTCGGTTCTCGGTGATGGAGACTGGAACTGTACCGTAGGGGTCGTGCTAGGGTGCGTCTCACTGACCTTAGGTTCTGGTTCCTCGGTAACCTCCACCTGTAGGGGTGGGTCTTAGGTAGCGAACGTCACTTTACCCGCTAGGTGGGCGCTGTCGATCGGGCTCCTTTCCAGGGTGAATGCAGGTGTAAACGGGTTTTCCTTAGGTGGATCCAGGATGGCTGACTACTCTGGTGATGAGCTCACCAATGTTGATGGGTCTGTCAATGGAACTGTGAGTAGGCCTGTGGGTAGAAACCAGGTTTCTCCAGCGGCTTGACGTTCCTAGGGTCTGGTGGCAGCAACTTCCGAATAATGATCTCAAGGATCTCGGGATTGTGTTCCCACAATGGTTTAGTTGATCTTTCTGATGAAACTGACTGACACACAATGATGGAGGTAGGGTACCTGCAGCTACCGTCCTGGTGCTCCAGCCCCTCCTTCGGCTCTTTTGTGGGGTTCGCACTGACTCAAAACACACACACACAGAAGAGGGGTAAGGGACACACAAACACACAAGAAGGGACAGATGAAGGGTGGTGGTATTGGTGTTGTTCTTCTTGTTGTTATGATGATGATGGTGATGGTACATAATCAGTAAGAGCTGGGTTCGCTCTCGAGGTAGCTGCCCTGGATCACATGACCAGGACCAACCATTTTCCAGCCCCACAGCGGTTAAACCTCGCTTCTAGCCTATAGCTACCACATACCTCTACCTTAGCAGAGAATCATCTCTTCCAAAGTCTAAACAACAATCAATGTCCAACCAACAAGCGCAAAAACTCGACGATGTCGTGTCCATCGAAATCATCACCGACGAAAAAGACTTCAATGCCGGAATGGACATCACATCACGCTGCTTCGGCGAGCAAGTCAACGACGGCTTCTGGACAGCCATGAACCCCGGCTGGGAAACGGCACAAGGCAGAGCAGCCGGCGTGGCCCGCATGGTGAAGCGCTGGAAGTCGACCGCAACAACCAGTAACGGGGAGCCGAAGACCGTGCACCTGAAAGCGACCATACCTGATCCCGAGGGCCAGCCGGGCCAACGCGTCATCGCTGGCATAGCAATCTGGAACCAACTTTGCATGCACGATGGGAACGGAGATGTTCCTTCCACAAACATCAATTCCGCGGTTAATTTGCAGGAATTGTATCCGGGGAACGAGACCGAACACCGTTTTCTGACCCAGGTGTTTGCGTCGTTCATGCGCCAACGTGTGGCTGTGCTGGAACAAAAAGCGACCACGCCCTCGCCCGCAACCTTTAGTTTGGATCTTTGCGTTGTGGATCCGAGGTTCCAGAGGAAAGGCATTGCGAAGAAATTGGTAGAGTGGGGGTTGGTCGAGGCACGGAGAAGGGGAAACTTGGAGTCGACGACCGAAGGTTCGGCCATGGGTAGGCATGTCTATGCGAAGCTGGGGTTCAAGCCGGTCAAGGAGGTCGAGTACTTTGTTGATGACGAGTTTAAGCATCGCGAGCTACCGCCGAACTTGTTCATGCGTACGGGCACGCCCGAGTAGAGAGATTTGCATACTCGTCATAATCTTGCTGCGGCCGTATACTCGAGGATCAACCAAGAGAAAGTCCCGAAACTCCTATTTCTCGTTTCAAGAGGTACCTTGCAGCTTGCCAACGACAAACTTGGTGCCCATACTCTGCACACTGGCGTCCAGCGCGTAAGACAAATGCTGAGCATCAATGCCAAATCCGTGCGTAGGATCGCAGATACCATCACCCTGTGGGCCAAGTCAGCCAAATCTCTCAGTCTCCAGCACTCACCAAAAGAACAAACAGGAAGAGGTAAATGCAAGAGAGAGATATGAAAAAGAGACTTACAAAAGCACAAACATCCAGGGTCCTCGAGACCCAACTCGAAGGCACACTATTGGCACCCGGAAACTGCTGAAGCCCGTTCGCATCGCGCGTGGTAGTGCCACCATTACTATCAACATTGCAGCTCAACCCGCCCTTGTGCAGCGGATCGCCGACCAAGAAAACGCCTTTGACGGCAGTGTCAGCAGTACCAGTGAGCTTAGAAAGAGCATTGACGGTGGCAGCACTAGTAGTAGAACCTCTTTAGCTGTTAGGTAGAAATTCTATACTGTTAGCGACATTACAGCTTTCGAGTAGTAATGCTAGCAATAGCATAAGCCGCATAGGGAGCTTAGCTAGTATAAAGAGCTATTATATAATATAAGTGCTTAAATAAGAGGAGATGGTCTCGATGCTTTTACTCTATCTAATTCGACTTATCTGACTTTTCTTGTTACAATACCAGGTACCTAACTAAGGTATGATAGTATCATGATACTCTCATCGATCAAGCCTAGAGCCAGGTGACACATGACAGAATACGTTGGTATCTGAGGCTGATCGCCTGTACACTGGCGTGTATCGTCCCAAATATATGCATAACACGAAACAGGAACACTGATGGAACATTAACACCAACTTATGCAGCCCTTGCACACTTCTGCTTTGCCGTAGCCAACTCGGTTTGCTCCTTCTTCTCCTTCCTCGACTCCGCCTTTTCAGTGATATTTTTCAAACTTTCCAGCCTTGGCAAATCTCTACTTTGCCTTGGCCAAAGCCTTCTGCTCCTTCCTCTCCTTCTTTTTCCTTGCCTTTTCCGTTTCCGGATCCATGTTCCTCGTGCCTTCTGCCAATTTTCTTTCAGCCTCGGCAGCCTTCCTCCTCTTCTTTGCGTCCTTTGGTGTTTCTACGTCTTCTCCAGCAGCAGCGGAATCGCGCTTGCGTTTGCTGATGCGGCCGGCAGACTTCTCGGCGTGCTTTGCGGCAATCTCGCTTTCGTCCTCGGAGCTGCCGATTAGGCCCGGCTCGTCATCGCCGAAACCAGGGGGCTTGCAGCGCATGCGGAGACCGGGCGGTTGGGGGCGGGGTTGAGGTACTGCAGGAGTTTTTGTGCTGGCTGCAGCGGCTGAACCAGTATTTGGTGATGTCTGGTAGGCAGATAGCGAAGGGAGATTTAGGCATTGAGTCAGAGCGAGAGACTTTGCGATGGGGTAGGCGAGCGGTGTGTATGCGTTCTCTGTAGTGGAGGGGAGCAGAACGGAGTTTGTGGAAGAAGTGAGATGAGAGGTCAATGTGTAGTCGGTGCCTTTGTGGGAGAAGAGAGTGGTTCCATCTGCGATTGCGGCCAGAGAGATTTCTTTGATGTTTGAAAGCGGCACTGATGATGGCGCGGTGATGTGCCAGATCTGCTTGTGAGAGGATGCAAGAGTGTCGGGATTGAAAAGTTGCTTGACGGTGCTGCAATCAAGCGTCTTTGTGTTCAGGGGCTTGTAGCCCAGGGGGGGATTGAAAGCTTGAGGAGGCACAATGGCAGGAGGTATCCACTCGGCCGCAACTTCCTGATGCTCAACATCCGAGGCTGGCTCTGTCACGGGTTTGCTGCTGCTCTTCGATTTGGACGTCTTGGCGCTGCTCTTTGGCTCCCTGCCGGTGGTGTTTCCTGACATGGCCGTCTTGAGGGCCAGGGCTTCTGCTTTCTGAGCGGCAGTAGCGGTCTTTGCAGCTTCCTTTTGTGCCTGTGTTTGTGTAATAAAGGCGTCCAGGTCAGAATCCGAGTCGGAGTCGGAGCTTGACTCTGAACTGCTGTCGTCCGAGCTGTCGTCTTCCACCGGCGGGTCATTGTGCTTGACCTTGTTCACATTTGGCTTCTTTGTGTTTTTGGTCTTTTCGGCGTCCATCTCGGCATCGCTGTCGCTGCCGCTGCCGCTACTGCTACTGCTGTCGCTAGATGACTCGACCTTCTCGGAGCTCTTGTGGGTCTTGGGAACGGTTTTTGAGACCTTGGCCGCCTTCTTGGACTTGTCACTGCTCACGGGGGTCTTGGACATGATGGCGTCTGGGGACTGGCGGGGACTGCGGTATATGTCCCTAGGCGCTCCAGAGATTTCTTGGATCTGATAAAGTCGGATATGATCTTTCTTACCACTAACCAGCGCCGACTTTTTTCAATTCTATGCGCCGATGTGCTTTGGATGTTGATGAAATAATTTTTTGGACGCAGGTCAAAGCTTTGGCGACTTCTTTTTCTCCGCAAACGCCGGCCCTCGTTTTTGATTTTTTGAAATTTCCCGTTTTGGAAGGAACCATGATTTATTGGTATATCACTTTGCCATACTTTCTCTCGCTCTCTCCATAGGGCTCCTGTGTATCAGTCCATCCCATCCGTCTTTGGCGGATTCTCTCCCTGAGGTATAAGCATCTTTTTCAACAGAGCAAATTAGCGTCATGCAGCAAAAAAGAGATGCTCAGGACGCTTTTGCCGGGACGCCTTCCAAACGTGAACATATTTCTCTCCATCATAAGAAACATCCCTCGTCTACTGACAAACTGTCGCAGCCCGATTGAGTGCTTTTGCCGCAGCCAGAGCAAAGGCGGCAAGCCAAATAGCCACCGACAACCCAGCAGATTCAAGCGCAGCAGCCAGCAAAGCACAAGAGGGCCTGACCCACAGTCCTCAGCTATCAACATTACTTTCAAGTTTTCCTCTAACCAAATCTCAAGAACTGGATGTTTTGTCCAGCGATGATCAAGAAGATGCTGCAAACTACTCGGATGACGGTGGGAATTTTTCTCGTGCTTACAATATCGCTTCTTCCAAAGCCGGTCAACCGTGCAACCTCTCAACTCTGGCCCCTGAACAGTACAGTGTCACTGCAGACACACCGGATATGCTTAGTCTGAAGTTGGAAGATGGAGAGACTGCCACGTTTGTTGGCGAATACGACTTGAGAGTCAAGAGTGGTATCGTCATGATTTTCGGCGCAGTCTTGAGGCCAAGCGCACACAAGCACCGCGTCTACGCCCCGACGACTCATGCATTACCCGCAGTAATGGCCAAAGGTGGTGTAGCCGAAGTCGACATCATCTCAGTCGCCAGGTCGATGGATATCCTCAGCAAAATTTCACCGCTATGGACAAAATTATGGAACGCTCCAGGCGCAAAGGGCGCACCTGAACCAAAATCATTCGCACTGCTCCGGAACTCACTAGACGATCCTCTCAAGCGCGCCGTCACAGGACTGCAAGTAGAGCAGGATTGCCAAATCACTCTGAATAGAATTCTGAGCAGACCTACAGCAACACACCCCAGCTCTGTAATCATGGTTTCCGGGCCCAAGGGGTCCGGAAAATCGACAATCTGCAAGTGGCTCATCAACACTTTCCTCACGGCTTCCAAGGCAGTAGCCTCGACTTCATGCTTTTGGTTGGATCTGGATCCCGGACAGTCCGAGTACTCTGCACCTGGCCTGATGTCGCTCGTGCAAATCCGTAAGCCAGTGCTAGGACCCAACTACACACATTCCTTCGGTCACGTCTGTTCCACACACAGAACCATCCGTTCGCACACCTTGGCCGCAATCTCGCCCAGAGACGATGTGGCGCAATTCATCGCCTGCGCCATGGATCTCCGCGACGAGTATTTCCGCGCACTGGAAGACTTCCCCGGCGCACCGCTCATCCTCAACTGCTCGGGCTGGGTGCTGGGCTCTGCAGTATCCGCCATGATGGAACTAGTGCAGCAGTTCCCTCTCACCGATGTCGTGCTCATGGAGCCAATGGAACGCGACACGGTTGCCGCCATAGAGGCCACGCTTCCCATGGCCAAAGTCCTCATGATCCCTCCTCGCCACAAACCCTCTCAATCGAGGACGAGCGCAGAACTCAGGGCCATGCAAGCAATGTCCTATTTCCACAGCACACCACCCCGCAACGGTATTTCCACCTGGACAGACAAGCCGCTCTCGCAACTGCGTCCCTGGCACGTCAAATACAACGGGCCCTCGGCGGGCATCTCCTGCATCGTAAGCTATGGCGAAGTCGTGAATCCAGATTTCCTAGCATCAGTGATGGATGGCATGATTGTGGCCATTTGCGAAGTGGAGAGCGAGGAAGCGTATGCCAGCATGCAACACACGCATCCCAATGCCGCCAGCGCCTCGGCTGCCCAAGCAGGCGACATCATGCAGGACCGCATCATGCGCACCCCTGAAGGCCTGCCGTATCTCCTCCCGGACACTTCCGGGCTGATGCAACCCCTCGACCCACGCTTCTCCAGCTGCAAAGCCCTCGCCATCATCCGCGGCATCAGCGTCAAAACCCAAGAACTGCAACTCGTCACGCCGCTCTCCGTCTCGCAGATCAAGAGCCTCGACGGCAAAAAGACGGTCTTGGTCAGGGGCAGATTCGACAGTCCGGACTGGGTGTTTATGGAGGACGTGTACGCGGGCAACGCGGACAGGGTCAAGAGACTGCAGACGTGGAGTGCGGTCAAGGGTAATACCAGTCGGCCGTACGTGGCTCAGAGGGATGCTGCGGACACGACGGGGCTGGGGGAGAAGGTGTGGAGGGTCAGGCACCTGCCGCGGAATTTTGCGGCGCAGAATGCTGGTGCGTGAGGGATTTACGGCTTTTTTTTTCCATGTGCATGGCATGTAGAAGTACATACATTTATACGATACACCCTTTTTCTTTCCCCAATTGCGCTCTTGCCCATTCGTTGAGTGGCTTCCGAGGCTGGCGTTTCCAAGTTCATTGGAAGGAACTTGTATGAAATCCTTTATTGCCAACCACATTGAAGTTGAAAGAAGCTAACAAAGTGCGAGAGTGTTTTTGCTTGTTACCAGAAATGGCGAAAAGAAGATATATACTGCAGACGGTCTCTAGAAGACGGCCCCACAAGATGCTATATTGTGAGTGCACGAACGAAGTAGTGGCAGACCGGGAATAGCCAGACGACATCCTTTTTCTGCACTCCTCGGAAGGATCTGACTCTTCGAAATTGGAATCAAAGAAAGAAAAAGAAAGAAACAGATGGATTGATAATACGTCCTCTTTGCGTTGTTGATATACCTCGAAAATGACTCTAACAGAAATGTATACACGGGGGAGGTTTTTAATTTCTCTACTTTGTAACCTCATTAGGCGTAACGGCAAACGTCGGACGAATGAATCTGCATTGCAAGAAGAAAACAAAATAGTCAGCCAAAAGCAAAAACGAAAGAAAAAAAAGCCTTCAAACTCTCTTCCCACTGCTCATGTCTCCAAAAGCATAGTTTGTAAAAAGACCGAGAGACGGGGGAGACAAAAAGAGGAATTGATAAAGAACATACCGATCACTGTGATAGACCTTTGTCTCGGCACCCAACAACTCGCGTTCACGGGCCTTGTCGGCAAAGTGGCGACGCACCTGGTCGCGGTCCTCTTCGGCCTGCAACATGGGCATCAAATGGATGCGCGACCACATTTTCTCGCGGGCCAGTTCGCTGCAGAGTTGAGTGAGAAGGTAAGTCAGCAAAACAGCAAATTGAGGCTTTTTTTATTTCTTCTTTCTTTCTTTTCTGTGTCAATGTGATTGAGGGGTGTATTTTTTTTTTTGAGTATAGTTTGAGGTGTAGTCTGACTATGTGTAAGAATATGTTGCAACCTACTTGTGCTCTCTGATTCCCTGGCCCACGCGGTAGAAGCCATAACTACAAATAGCGCCGATGGCGAGCAAGTAGGTGGCGGGACGGAAGCCTCGGGCGGGGAGGTTGCGCTTGTATTGGACGGGCTCGTAGCCGCCGGTGGGCGGCATGTCTTGAGGCATGGCGGGCGCGGTATTTGTTTTTGATGTTTATTTTCGAGAGAAAGGAGGCTCGTTGGGGTTGACCTTTTGCGGGCGTATTTGGCGAGGATCCCAATTGAAACTGTGAGCGGGTATGGGTGCAAGTGCAGAGTCCGAGTGAGTGGTCGGTCGCAGCTTCCCTTGCTGCGACAACGACGACGACGACGACGACGGATGTTCTCAAGGTCGAGGCTTGGCAGTCATGACTCGTGCCGAGTATGGGGTTGAACTTTTTTCAACCAAACTGGCAAACTGCACCAAGGTAGGTAACTGCCCTTGAGAAAATCCAGACAGCATCATTCACCACCGGGGGAAAGAAGGCAGACAATGGAAGGAGACGAACGGCCAGCCAAGATCCGCAAACTCAGTCACGATGAGGGTGTCGCTCACAGCGATGCTCCAATGCAGGATGCGCCCCAAGCTGCTGCTGCTGCTGCTGGTACTGCAACAAGGACAGAAAGCACCGACGAGCAACATCTAGCTGATGATGCTAAGGCCGCTCAACAATCCTCAAACCCGCTCTCCGCTGGCACAACAATACCATCCGTCCAAGCCGCTGCTGCAGGAACATGCACGGCGCAGCAACAAAATGCAACACAACAACCCTCAACAGCATCCACCACCGCCACGACCACCAGCGATAACCCTGCTGCCCCTCCCCTGTCCAAATCCATGCAAAAGAAGCTACGCAAACAAGCCGAATGGGAAGCCGGCAAAGCGGACCGCAAAATCTGGCGCAAAGAAAAAGCCCAAGCCAAAAAACAGCGCAAAAAGGAGGACCGCAAAAACAACCCTCAAGTGTACGAGCAACTTCAAAAGGACTGGGTGCGGCCCGTCATGCTGCCCGTGACGCTGGTCATCGACTGCGATTTCGATGGGCTCATGCGCGATAATGAGCGCATCTCGCTCGGCGGCCAGATCACACGCTGTTATTCTGATAATAAGAATGCGCCGTTCCGTGCGCACTTGGCCGTCTGCAGTTTCAATGGCAAGTTGAGGGAGCGCTTCGATACCGTCATGACGGGCAACTACAAGAATTGGAAGGGGGTGCGCTTTCTGTTTGACGAGGATTTTGTAAAGACGGGCGAGATGGCCAAGGAGTGGATGGTTGATGAGAAGAGGGGCGGGAGACTGGGTGGTGTGTTTGCAAAGTATCTCCCTGCTGCTCCTGCTCAAGCCGAGGACCAAGGCACGACTACTGCCGAAAAGAACGACATCAACGAGGACATGCAGCAAACAACAGAACCCACCTCGACCCAAAAGCCAAAGCAGCCACAACCGCCCAAACCCTCGTCCCTCCCCCCAGCAACCCTCTCCGCCCTCCACTCAGCCGCCGAAACAATCTACCTCTCGGCCGACAGCGAAACCACGCTGACAGAACTAAAACCCTTCAGCACCTACATCATCGGCGGCCTGGTGGACAAGAACCGCGAAAAGGGCCTCTGCCAGCGCCGCGCCGAGGCCGCCGGCATCAAAACCGCCAGACTGCCCATTGGCGATTACTTGGCCATGAGTAGTAGGAAGGTCTTGACGACTAATCATGTGCATGAGATTATGTTGAGGTGGTTGGAGTGTGGGGATTGGGGTGAGGCGTTTATGAGGGTTATTCCTAAGAGGAAGGGCGGGCAGCTCAAGGGGTATCAGGAAGGGGAGGATGCCGAGAATGAGAATGACGAGGCTGCCGAGAATGAGAATGATGGGGCTGCCGAGAATGGGAATGACCGTGTCGAAGATGATGATGACGATGGTGATGAGGAAGATGAGGATTGAAAGCTAAGGTACCTAGTAAAGATCAACACACACAAGAGATGTATAAGAGGCAAGATCCGAAAAATGAAAATAATCTATTCGGGTATTATCAAGAAAAATCAAGTGTCTATGCATGACCAAAATCGTCTAACTAGGTACTCTCTCTCTCTCTCTCCTTAGATAACTAAGAAATATAATAACAAGGAAGAAAAAGATCAAAAGCTCAAGATTAACACACACAAGAGATGTACAAGAGAAAAAATAAAACATCTATCAGGGTATCATTCCTCTAAACTCAAAAAAAAATCACTCATGTATAGCCTAGAATCGTCTAACCACTCTCGCTCCCTGGATAACTGGGACAAGGACTCGGCGTCCTCCCCGCCCTGTGCCTCGCCCTCTGCAACCACGCGGCGCGAATAACCTCGTACAGAAAGATGAACTGGGCTTCGCTTTGCACCATCATCATCCTCTGGGCCCTCATGGCGGCCACGGTATCGGCAATGGGATCCCTGTCCAGCGGCAAATGATCAAAGTTGCCGCTCCGCAGGTGTATCAACAAAAAGTCCAAAGCGATAAAAGTGCCGGATCGTCCTACGCCGGCAGAGCAGTGGACAATGCGCGGGGAGTGATGCGACGTGTTTTCTGACGAGGGCGGAGGGGTTTTGGCTTCGCGGTTGAGGTGTGCCGAGAGGTTGATCAGGTTGAGCATGGCTTCCCTGTTGCGGCCTTCGGGCACGGAGAAGTCTGGCCAGCCCGTGAAGAGCAGGTGGAAGATTGTTTTCTCGCGCCATGTGTCGTCTTCTTTCGGGATCTCGGGCGTGGAGAGTCGGAAGCGGAGGCGCAACTTGCGGATGGTGCAGCGGCAGGTCGTGTCGGTGTCTTTGGCGTCGAGGTGGACTTCGCCCTCGAATCCGTCGTCGTCATCGTCTTCGGGGTTGGGGGTGAGGTACATGGGCGATTCGGTCGAGTCGGGGAAATAGGGGAAGCATTTCTCGCGGCCGCCCTCGTGGGTCTGCGTCAACATGACGACGACAGCCGGGTCATCGTCGTCCTCTGTGCGCTCTGCCAGCATGCGATAAAAGTGCAACGTGGTCGTGTCCTTGGGGCCCTGGGTGGCAATGTAGTGGCGCGAGCCGAGCACAATGGGCGACGCGTTGATGTAGTCATTTTCGCCCTCGGCGACATTCAGCTTGATGCGGTTGTTGGCAAAGGGCTCGACGTTGACGTAGCGGTTGCGCTCGGTGATGTGGTGGCCGGTGAGTCGGACCCATTGCGCTTCTTGGTCGGGGCCTTGCTGGGCCAGGCGGTTGCGTTGCTCAATCTCGAGTTGGTTGAACTTTCGGATGATGCCTGAGCGCGACAGGGGGGGGTCAGTTACAGTCCGATATACTGTGGGGTCGTGCCATGCAACGCACTGAAATGGTCTTGGTTGAGAAACGCCGGGATTCCATACGCATCCGGGTGGACGGGCGGCGCCGTCTGTGGTCGTTGATGCACTTGCATGGCCCGTCGCACGGCAGCTGAGCGCCTCTCGACGAAGCGTTGGTGTTTGTCGAGCAGCAGCCGCGTGCGCCGCGGGGACGCTGGCGTGTTGATGAGGCAGTGATTGTCGCTTTCCGAAAGCATCGATGGTTCGAATGTGGAAGGGACCCCTCGACACAAGTACAATACATGTACCTGCCCAAATATTAAAATGCTGAGATTCCAGGGCTCGTCCGAGGCTGAAACTATGACATGTTTCTACCGCCTCCTAAACTCCGGTCCGCCTTTCATTTTTCGTCGTCCGTCTGCTTGTTTCCATCTTGTTGCTTTCTAGTTGCATCTACATACATAATGACTGCCTGATCTCAACTCATACATCACATCATGGGTCCTTGGATATCACTCTTGGAGGTGTGTTGATGTTGATCAAGTCTTGCCACTCCTACTCGTACATGACTGACCTCCGCGTCTAGGAATGGCTAGTGCAGAGGGTATATTGTGAAACACCTTCCAAACCCATCCGCACTAATTAGCACCTTCTAAACCCATCCGCACTAACACCTTTAATATCCAGCTGCTACAAAGTCCGTCATTTCATCATGCCGTACGTAAAGTCCACAAGAACGTCTATCGACTGCGTCATGGGCCCCTAGAGGGAGATTTGGGAGGCACAAATATTGATGGTTTGTATCACCAATCCTATGCCTGCCCATCCTTCTGACAGCCTACTCTGCAGAACAGGGACCTAGTTTCGCATCCCATTTTTGGCATGAGATTCGTTTCCAGACTGCCCGTGGCAAAAGTCCCTTGGAAAAACACCATCAAACACAATCCAATACTACCACTTCTTCGCGCCCGACGCCCAACGCTCCTACGCAACAACGTAAGACATCCTGATACCATCCATTTTCTGACCTGCTTGCGAACCAGCTGAAATCCCAAAAGAAGGATTCATGGCCCATTTCTTGCATGAGCTTCGTTCACAGGCTCGCCGTGGTGAAAAAAATCCATAGGTCCGGATATCATCACACACCTGACTCTCCATCCTGCAATAATCTCGCATGGCCTTCTTCCGCCCACCATAGTCTCATGTTTGGACGCATTATTGCGACATTCCTTCTAGAAGCAGCCTGCCTGAAATATGGCCACGCTCCCTAGAGGCCGCCTTATACGCAATACGCAATAAGGAGTGGCACGGCATCACTTTCGCTTCACCACCGCGATTTTGATTTACAAGGGCCAGGTCCAGGAGTATACTATTGCAACACGCAGTTTGCGAAATGCGCCATGATTTTCTAGTCTTTTCTTCTCTAAATCCAGTGTGAATGTAAATCCCAGTGGCAACAACTCTAGACGTCGACAAGTACTCCCCTTGTATCAGCAGATCTACGCACAATCCGGACAGTCTCACGAAAGTACCTAGATCTGCAACATCAGATAGGCTGACAACAAGCAAAAAAGGTTTACTTCGAGCAGGGTCACTCAGAACACTTGGGGCGAAAAAAACGCCGAGTATCTCGGGTCGGAGGGAGAAACCTCCGTGCGGTATAGCAGATAAGAAGCGGGTCGTCACCGAATTCGGAATACACAATCTGACAAGACATCCCCGAAGAGTTTATAATAGGAGAGTGATGGCCAGCAAACCGTGTTTTCAACAACCGCCGTGAGCAGTAGCCGAGGACATTATTGGGCGGCCATATACGTAAAGAAAGCGCCAGGCCTATACATCTCTTCTTTTCTCTCTTGGCTAAAAAAAGGGACTCTCTTTTCCAACAACACTCTCGTGTTTCTGACAGCAGGATTCGCTCTGCGAGGAGGAAACCATCAGATCGACAAAGACATGGAGTCAACAGCCGCAGCCACGGCCATCAAGGCCCAAGAAACAACAGCACCAATGCCAGAACCAGCCAAACCCCTCCTCACACGCCTGAACCTGTGGCTGCGTCTCTGGTCGTTCAAAATCCTCGTGCGCTCCGCACTCGGCACGCTCCGCTTCCTGCACTTCAAGGACATGGGAAAACTGCAGCCCACGTACAGGAAAACCTACGCCATCAGCCACGACAAAGGGGGCAGCGTGGCCCTGACAAACGACGTGTGGATCCCGTCCGGCTGGAAAGCGGGACAGACGCTGCCGCTGTACATTGACATCCACGGCGGCGGCTTCTGCATCGGCGACCCCTTTCACGACGAAACGTGGTGCCAGCACCTGGCCGAACACCACAATGTTTGCGTCGTCTCGGTCGACTACAGGAAAGGCCCCACCCACTACTTCCCCACCCAGATCCACGATGTGGTGCAAGTGGTGCACGCCATCCTGGCCGACGACAGCCTGCCAATCTCCAAGACGCAGGTAGCCATGGGCGGCTTCTCAGCCGGCGGCAACCTCGCCCTCACAGTCGCGCTGGACGCCTCGCTGCAGGGCAAATTCCAGGGCCTGGTACTGTGGTACCCCGTAACAGATTTCTCGGGCGTCTTCAAGGGCGAGATGAAAGCCGCCCCCGACGGCTCTGCGGACGTGCTCAAGGATAGCTCGGTCCTGTTCAACTACGGCTATGTGCCCGCGGGACAGGACCGCCGCGACCCGCGCTTATCGCCCATCTACGCCGACCGCAGCCTGCTGCCGCGCAAAATGCTCTTCGTGGGCGCCGAATGGGATGTGCTGTGCCAAGAAGCCCACACGACCGCCCTCCGCTATGCCGCAGCCGAAAACGCCGAAGTTGTCAAGGGCGATCCCGAGCAAGATGAGCTGCAAGGCATTGAGAGTTGGAGGGCTGGCGGTATTGCTTGGGAGAAGGTGTTGGGGGCCCAGCACGCGTTTAATTATTTGAGGAAGAAGAAGCCCGAGGCTGAGAGGGAGAGGGTGAGGATCACGAAGGGGGCTTATGAGAGGGCTGGCGCTTGGTTGGAGAAGGAGGTGTATGTTTGAGATGTCGATGTGCCTTACTAGGTGTGGAAGAGGTATTACATCTTACGAGCTTGATTCTTGTGACCAAGTGAAGAGAATCGCGACCATGATATGATTAACAAAATTTTCCATAATGTAAAGAAAGGGGCAGTTCGTATATTCAGAAAACAGAAAAAAAAAAAAAAAAAAAAAAAACATATCGTTCAATACTCAATACTCCTCCTGTCCATGTCCCCACAAAAGGCCAAACAAAAGGTGCGAAAGGGGGACAAAGAAAAAGGGGGAAGATGAGTTAAAAAGAGAGAAAGATAAAATGGAAATTTCCGATTCTTTGTCCGACAAAGGTACATTAAAAGGAAAAAGGGTGCGAGAGAAAAAAAGAGAAAAGAGGAAAGCAGAAGAAAATCGATTCCAGTCCGACAAAGAAGTATATCATCAATAATTACGAAAAGCAGCAACAGCAAGAGATACCCAGCATGCAAAGAAAAAAAGAATAGTAAAAAATATCAAATAAATGATAAGAAAGAAAAAAAAAACCTACAAGAACGAATCCAACAAAGCAAACCTATCACTATGCCCAAGAACAGCAACCTCCTTAACACTAGCAACAGCAGCACGACTTACAAAGCCAGACGAAAAAAGCGGCACTTTGATCCTCTGATAAGCCTTTGTGTCGGGCAACTGCTGCATCCTCTGTTGGCGCTGCTGCTGCATGTCAGCATGCTGATTAGACGAGGAAGATAACAGAAGAGTGCAGTCAAAGTCTGCAAACGGGTCGGTGGGATCCGGCATAGTAGGGTTCCAGTCACGCTCAAGCGGCCTCTCGCTCTCGTCGTAATAAAGATCACTAGAGACAGCAGTGCTGCCAGAAGAACTGGACAAAGATGCAGAAAAAGAGCTTGTAGCAGTGGGTTGGAGATTGTGAGGAGTGTCGGAAACAGGGTATCTGATCCAGGCAAACGGGTCAGCGGAAGGGGACAAACCAAAAATGGCAGTGTACTCAGCTTGAGCGACGCTGTTGTTGCGGCTCCAGAAGATACTTCTTTTGTCAGCATTGGCGCGACTCGGCTGAGTTGGATACTTGAGGTTTCCGTAATAAGTGGAAGGCGTGATGCAAAGACTGGAAGAACGGCTGGCGATGGTTGGTGAAATTGGAGGATTGTCAATCCACCAGGGCGTGTTGGTGAAGATGATTGGCTTTGTCATAGGCTTCTGGGCAATTGTGGCGGTTTGCAGCTCAGCACTTTCAAGGCTGATCATGCTGCCACTGGAACTCGACGAGCGGGAGTAAGAAGAAAAGCCACAGGTTGAAGGACCCGAACGGGACTTTAGAATCTGAATTGGACAGCCAGCAGTAGGGCTGACACAGTCATCAATAGCATTGCTCGTCTGGCTGGTACAGGCAAACGGAAGAATCAGAGATCCAGGTTGCCACGTCGGCTCAAAAACAGAATTGTCGACGTCTATAGACGGGATGACAAGGGTCTCATTGCTGTTGAAGGTGTAGCCTTTTGGACGAGGGTTCCAGTGGCAGAAGTACTCACTTTCGCTGACCAACGATATGGCGCTCAAGAACCTAGGTCTCTGACTGAAAGTAGCGGGGATGACCAAAGGAGAGTCAGGACTGGGAAGGCTGATTGAGTAGCTGGGTGAAGGAGGGGCAGTGGAATAGACTGAAGGGGAAGGAGAAAGCAGACTCGGACCAGAAGGTTTAGGAGTACTACCCATTGAGATTGAAGGCGAGGGAATTGAGATGGAGAGAAGAGGGCGTGAGGTACGCGGTGAAAAGTAGTGGGCAGTCTCAACAGGACTCGGCGGTGTGTCAATGACCATCCGGTTGTGGAAGGATGGAGACAGAGGACTGACAGGACTGTTCTCAAAGATGGAGGGCTGGCGACCAGCGCACAGGCGGCAATAGCAGTTGACATGATTCCACATTGCGATGGTGTCGAAAATTCTCTGATGGGAAAACCTGTTGCTGCAAAGGGAAGAAGGGAGGTAAAATGTCAATCAAGCTTATGTCCCGGCCTCCTTGATGTGGAGAGAAGGGTGACAAGGCGAAAACAACATGGCGAAGACGAGAGTATAAGTATTTTTCGATTGTCAAAATTTGTAGCAACATAGCATTGTATTCTCGCCATTGTCGAGGAAGGTCGAAGTTGAACAATGGGAACAAAGGGATTGACAAGAGCATGAAAGGATGAAGGAAAGAAGAAGAGCGAACAAAGAAAGCGCATTATTCACGCACATTGTTCGCGCACAACTTGAGGCCTACCATTTGATTGTTTGACAAGAATCGAAGGAGCTAAGGTACCTACGTGGAAGTGTCGAGGCGTGTTGTTGAGAAATAGCGTCGTCAGACAGGACAAAGAAAAAGACCAAGGAAGGCGAAGCAGGCCGACTAGCCAAGAATAGCAGCAAAGCCAAGGCGAAATTGGATCTGCCCCTGAATGTTATAGGAGGAGAATGAAGAAGGTCGTGGAAGCGGTGCGCGAGACACTTGACGGACGAAAGACGCGCGTCAAACGGAAGCACACGAATGTGATGGTTTTTGTTGTATAAAAGAAGAAGCGCAACAAAGAAAAGGACTTTGAAATTGGCCGTTGGATTCTGGCTGGCTGCGGGGAGGGCAAAGGTCGAACAACAACATCACGGGTACGAAAGCGGATTGATGACCAGCGCATTCACGATGCATCCCACCTTCATGTATCCTTCCCTACTGATACCAAGACAGCAGGAGGATAAACGATGGCCTACTACTCGCACAACGTGGGCGCGACATTCGTGCCGGGCGGACAGGACGACTACTACATGCCCTCCACTCCTGCCCCGATTGTTGCACCTGCCCCCCAGAGGTACTGTATTATGCTGTACTCGCAGATCAACACCAGCACCCGCTGACACCCGTGCAGACACATGCCTGAGATGAGTGACCAGATCCAGGAAGGAATCGCCAACATGCAGCTGTCCGTCACTGCCCAGCACGAGGCAACTGCCTTCCCAAAAGTCGCCCAACGAGGCCGCCACATCCCCCAGACTGACGCCGAGTTCGAACTCACCCTCGAAGCTGCCAGAGTCACCGTCCTGAATTCAAACGACCCGGACATGCAGCTCGCCTGGGCACAGGATGCTCTGCAATACGTCACAATCTGCCTGGAGAATGAGGACCGCCTGCAACAGACACAACCCCCGCGCCCACAGCAGCCCCATACGGAACATCAGATCATGGTCGACGCCATGAATATCGTCTCCTTCCTCGCTGACCAACATCATCCCAAGGCCGAATTCATGCGCGGCATCTGGCACGAGTTTGGTCGTTTTGGCTGTCCGCCCGACAAGCGTGAGGCTTTCCGCTGTTACGCCAGGGCTGCCGACCGCGGTTATGCCCGCGCCTGCTACCGCTTGGGCATGTTGTATGAAAACGCCAATGACGAACAAAGAGCCTTGAGTAATTACGAGCGCGGTGTTGATGCTAACGACAGCGCTTCCCTCTACCGTCTCGGCATGATCACTCTGCGTGGTCAATACGGCCAGCCCAAGGATTACCACACCGCTATAGATCTCATCAGGCGGTCCGCCGACTCGATTGATGAGAATGCGCCTCAGGGCGCCTATGTTTATGGTATGCTGCTTTCGCGCCAATTGCCGCAAATAACCCTTCCAGACGCCGTCCTACCATATGACGAGCAAGAGGCGAGACGCTACATTGAAAACTCGGCCTTTTGCAGATTTTCAAAAGCTCAACTCAAGATGGCTTCGGCTTACGAACTGGCTTCTCTGGGATGTGATTTCGATCCTGCCTTGTCATTACACTATAATCGCTTAGCTGCCAAGCAAGGCGAGCCTGAAGCCGACATGGCCATCAGCAAGTGGTTCCTTGTAGGTCATGAAGGTCTCTTTCCCAAACACGAGGAGCTCTCATTCGTCTACGCCAACAGAGCCGCTCATGCTGGCTTGTCAACTGCCGAGTTTGCCGTTGGCTACTTTAACGAGCTTGGCATTCATGTTGCCCGGAACATTGACGTGGCTTTGCAGTGGTATAAGAAGGCTGCCGCTAATGGAAACAAGGACGCTCAGGGCCGGATTGACGGCATCTCCCACCGTCAAATCCTGAACAAGAACGATCATGAAAATGTCGCTCTTTCTCGAATCAAATCCCAACACGGCTCTATGCGCGCCCAGCGACCTACCAGAATCCAGGCCCAGGCACCTCGCATTGATTCAGTATTTGAAAACTCGACTTCTCCTCACCCCAGACGAAAATCCTCGCTAGGTACACCTTCATCCAGCACACCCACCCCTTATCCTCTAGACGATCGCCCTCCCACAATACCTCCTCCGAGATCCGCATCAACAGCACCTTACCCCTTGGAAGACTTTGCTCCTCCAAGAACACCCTCCACAACATCAGTTCCACCAAACGCTTTCATAGACACCCGCCCCGCAACCACAACACCAATGAGCGGCTACCGTCCGCGCGCCTCATCAGCGCTTTCACGTCCAGACTCTTCAAACACCCCCCAAGGCCGACGTCCCATGCCAGCGCCCGGAGGCATGCGTCCATCCAACAGCCAACGCGTCGCCTCGGGCCCTACGCCGGCTCGACCACCGCAGCCCTCACCGGCGCCTTCGCGCCTGGATATAGGCTACACGGCACCCCTCGACTCGCGACCGCCTCCGAGCGTCATCGCCGCCTCCCAGTCGGGCACGCCGCGGCCCCAATACAACACAGGCGCTTCTTCGCACAGCGGCCGGCGGCCCGTTGGTGGAGGTGATTCCAGCACTCCTCAGCAACAGCGCCCGAGTCCCGCGCCTACTTCTTCCTCTTCCTCTTCTGCGGCAACCAATAAAACTGGCGCTGGTGGTGGTGTCATCGGCGCACCTCCATCCGCTGCTGCCGGTGCTTCGTCGGCCAACACGACGCCGAAACCTCCTTCGACGGCTAATAAGCCTCCGAAGAAGGGACCAAAGACTTTTGAGGAGATGGGCGTGCCCAAAGTCAAGCAGGAGCAGGAGTGTGTTGTCATGTGATTGTATTTTGCTCCTTGCCTCTTTTTTTTTCCGTTTTTTAGATACCTAAGGTAGTTTTTTTTTTCTATATTGTAAATCTTGGGTTACCTTTTAGATTTGTTTTTTAGACTCTACTTCCTCTATGAGGTTTGTTGTTAGATACCAGTACCTAAGGTATAAGTACTTTTTTTTATAATTTTTCTTTTCTTTCTTTCTAATATTTTTTTCTTTCTTTTTCTTCTTCTTTCCCTTTTTTTTATATTTTCTTCCCATTCTTCATATTCATATTCCCCCCCTTTTTTTATTTTCTTTTCCTTTTCCTTTTCCCTTTTCCTTTTTTCCATTTTTCTTTTCTATAGTTCTTATGGTAATCAATCTTGTGTTCTTTTTTTTTTCTCTTATGACTTTTCTGTCACTCCATTTCTCTTATGGCTTTTCCATCACCCTCTCATTTTCCAAAAGACCGTAAAATATGGCAGAGTCCTAGAGTCCTAGAGTCCGGTGTAAGCAAAGAGAAACAAGAAAAGAAAAGAACCCCCCCAAAAAAACCCAACAAAAGAGACGGGGGGAAATAAGTTTTTTTGTGTTTATAAAAAAATTATATCAGAAAAATCATTAATAATCGTCTATTCATCAAGTCCCTTCATACATTAATCTGGTATATACATTGAACAGCTCCATCACAAGTCTCTTTACACACTAATCCACCTAGCCATCCACTTCCCCGAGACCTCCTTGGCCTCATCCACCAACCCCATATCCAGCAACACCTGCGTGGTACCTCTGACCGCACTCTCCAACGCGCTCCAAATCCATGCGTGTGTGAAACTGGTATGCTCGCCGACAAAAACCGTGTTCATCTCGGTCCTAAAGTATGCTGGCAGATACATGTCCTGTTGCATGGCGGTGGGGGAAGCCCAGGCGCCGGCTTGTAGCGGGTCGTTGGCCCAGCACTTGCGGTCGTAGGCGCCGGTGTACTGTTCTTGCGCGATGGGGCCGTGCAGGGTGACCATGGCGCGTTGCGCGTAAGCTACGTGTTCGAGTTCCGTCATTGCGCTCAGCGAGCGCGCAATATCGCCGCTGTTGTAGGAAGCGAGGATGACACCGGGCCCGGACGAGTTGACTTGGTATGAAGGGTAGCAGACGCTGCCGATGCCCGAGATGCCGCCGCCGCTGCCGCAGCCGCCGATGATGGGGCGGGGCAGGTGCTCCCAGAAGCGCGTCTTGTAGTGCAACGCGACTTTGCATGAGGGGTCGTAGTTCAAGCGGCTGATGGCGCGGGAAAGCAGCGACGAGTATTCCGGCAGCTCCCACAGCCTGACGACCGAAAACGGCACCGCGACAAAGACGTAATCAAAGTCCGCGCTGGATGTTTCCATGTCGAAGAGTTTGTTGGCGTCGCGCCAGTGTACCGTCATTTTGGATGTGGTGGCGTTGTAGGTCAGGCCCGAGACGGAGGTTTGCAGGCGCGTGCGGTTCAGCACTTGGGGTCCGAATGCGGCGGGCAGTCTGCTCAAGCCTTGGTCGATGGTGCGCCATGTCGTGGCTTCAAAGTAGACCTCCTCGTAAGGGTAGGAAAGCGAAGTGTCCGATACCGAGTCAATCTGGTCGGTGATGTTCTGGTCCAGCCCCTTGAGGTACCTCAGGTAGCCGGACTCGGAGAAGGAGAGGTAGCCCGAGGCAACGGCTTCTTTGTGCGCTTTGAAGATGTTGGTGGCGTACGAGCGCGTCTTTTCGAAGTCCATGCCGAGCCAGTCCTCAAAGTCTTGGGTGGCTTCGGCAACGGCGGTCGCGTTGCTGTAAGAGGCTGTGACATTGACGGCGTAGGCGTCAGGGTTGGCGGCCACCTCTGCAACACCGGGCACAGTGCCGTCTGGTCTTCTTTTCGTAGTCGAACTCGGATCATTCGCCGCGGCTTGAATCCACGGGATGAATTTGACTTCATATGCAGGATCGTGTTTGTTTTGCTTGTTGAGCTCATCCGCCAACTGGAAGACCATCTTGTGGTCGTTGATCTCAATGGTTTCATTGTCCATGGTAAGGCTGACGGGGAAACGCATGGGTCCCATTTCTTGATATTGGTATTGGTCGGATTTCGTGGCGTTGAGGTAAGATGTGTGCACTCGGCCGCCGATACGTGCAGAGGCTTCAATGATTTGCCAGTTGTGGAAACCGACAGAGTCGAGTATGTGTGCAGTCATCAAGCCCGACATTCCGCCTCCCAAGATACCGACCGTTTTTGCTTTAGTTTGCGCGACAAAGACGGCTTCGGGCTCTTTTTCCTTGAGGTAGGCGACACCGTCGAACCAGGGGCCCATGGCATCCATAACATCGGCAGCAGCGACATGTCTCTTGTTGTTTCGTCTTCCAACACTGACAGGTGCAGATCGTCCAAGCAACACGTCGCCAGAGAAAGCGGACAGGCAGCCTTCACTGCTCATGTCTTCGGGTGCGAGCCAGACGAAACGCGTGGGTCTGTTTTCGTGCCAATCCAGGTGGCGTTTTGCCAGCTCGTGGCTTCCAACGTGAGTAGTGCCGAGGACATGATGCGCGTGCTCGGTGGACTTGATGCTGCAGTCGCCATATACGATAGAAAGCTCCCCATCGTGAGAAGAGTGGTAATCGACATGAATGTTGTGCATGCCGCCTGCCTCTACAACGTCCGGGAACTTGAAAGATAGCACTGGGCCCGAGGGAGCAGAGGTGGCATGTTGAATAAGAGTTGACAAGGCAAACATGCCCGTCGAGAGTTTGAGAAAGCCCATTGTGAGAGAAGGGTGAAGGATGGTCTGCTTGGGAGTCTTAACCATCAACCCGGCTTACCTTTATATATGTTAGACTGCACTTAGCTGTTATCAGGACATATAGCTCAACCAGACGAGCATGGCGGGCCGTGACTGTCGGTCAACAAAGCCATGGTTGCTTTGTATGGTTACTATCTGAGCATGTTACTATGCTCACAGGAGTGCTATCTTCAAGTCGGCAACACTCATGTACTATGGATCCGCAAATGCCAAGAACGCTTGACTCTTTCCATACCATTGGAGCCGGCACGGTGGATCAATATGCTTGTCAATGCTGCAGACGAGTCGAGAAGACGAGGTCAGACAGCAGACAAGCGACCGCCGGCTGTTGGGCCGCTCTGCCTATCGTGTGTTGTATTCAATGACATACTGAGCTCGAAAGGTCGGTGGATGCACAATGGCATTTGACCGAAGATCGACGAGATAAGCAGGATGCACGATCGGGAGTGAGCCGGCTTGCAGGATAAGAGTCCTTGGCATAGGTAAGCAGTGAACTGTTCAAGCCCTGTTGCCGACATGTCCAGTGCGGTATATGTCCGTTCATGCCGCGAACAGTGACCGGTCGTTAGGAAAAGACACAACAGCGAAAAAGATGTGAGGTCGGGCTAACTCCGGCAGGCCCAACTTTGGTGGAGCCTGTCAAGATCAGTAATGATGGCAGAAAAGAATAGGCGATTCAAGGTAATTTTGCAAAGCCTGTAGGAGTTTCCAAAAATCTCATCAAGGGTTCATTCTAAATATGCTATGGTCATGAGTTGCTTTTTTGCATGGTCTGCTCAAGCAAAACCATGTTTTATCGGTCTGTCACGAAGACCGCCTCGTCCAAAGCACTCTGATTGGGAAACCCAGCTAATCGGGCAATCGCATTTACAAGCACATGGTGAAAATCAAGGCTTGAAGACGTGGAAGGTCTTGCTGATCATGGCAAATCCGTGAGCGACGAAGATCAAAGCAGCAGGGTGGAAGGCCAATATCGAGCCTTCAGCAATGACGCCAAAGGGAATTTGGTCGTGGATCCAGCCTTTGCTAGCCCAGAAGGCGATGACCATGACGATTCCGAGTGACGTAGGTGTAGGAAGACCTTCAAAGTATTTAGCCTTGCCGTTTTCGTCTTTGGGCACAGTGTCGGTAGAGATGTTGAAGCGAGCGAGACGCAGAAGGCCGCAGAGGGCAAACGAGGTGAGGAAGAAGTGGTCGAGGGGCGTGCGCATGCCAATGGCAACCGAAGCGACGGCAGGAGAGACGCAGAAAGAGATCTGGAACCTTGTCAGCAGGGCTCAGAGGGCAGTGAGTTCCGCGGCGCCTACCAAATCAGCGAGCGAGTCCAGCTCTTGTCCCATCAGGGAGCTCTTCTTTCTCCAGCGGGCGACCTTGCCGTCCATGAGGTCAAAGAACATGCCAAAGAAGGGGAAAGCCAAGGCAGCCCAGAGGTTGCCGAAATCGTTGGGGTTGCCCATGCAGTAGCGGAGGGAGGAGAGGACCGAGTTGATGCCACAGAAGCCTGAATGGGGGAATCAGTCGTTGCAAGAGCTAGAGAGCGGTGTGTCAGGGTACTGACCGTTCAACAGGGTGATGAGGTCGGCGAGATGCATTGCGCGAATCATGGAAAAGTGGCCAGGATTGGGGTCTTCAATGATGCGCTTTTGCTTGTCCGAGGATGCTGTGCTTGGGTCAGCAAGGCATTGTGTAGTTGGTATACGAGCTGACGTACGAGGGCTGGAAGAGACATCTTTTGCAGCGTCGACTGACGAGTTGACTCTGCGTGACATGGCGAGCTGGATGGAGAGGATGGAACCAAGGGACAGCAGGAAATGGTCTAAGTAAAGTAGGTGCGACTTGTAAAGAGAAGCTGAACAAAAAGGGAAAGCAGGTTTGTTCGAGAGGAAGGCACGTCATCGGAACCCTGTGGCTTGGCTCAGCAAACCAAAACACTGCCCTGGTCTAGACCTACATAAATATCCATGCACGTTCCTGCATGCCTGTTTGCATCTTGTACCAAAGAGAATGGAAAGGTTGAATGGAAAGGTTGAATGGAAAGATTGATATGGTGTTTTTTCTTGCTTCATCCACGCTTCCTCTTTTCCCGCACAGCATAAAATCCATGAGGTGCGCTGTGAAACACTGCCTCCTCTTCCATATCCCAAAAGCCTCATAACTCCGTGACGCCGTTGCCTGTTTACGCCCAAATGCTACTTTGAACTTTTGTGATGTGACTGCTTCTAGTAGCCACCACGTCCGCCCCTTGAGCCGCCGCGCCCACCGAAGCCGCCCGATCCACCGCGGCTCTGGAAACCGCCTCTTGAGCCGCCGCGACCACCGAAGCTGCTACCGCCTCGCGAGCCGCCACGACCGCCGCGGTCGCCGAACCCTCCGCGTCCGCGAGCTGCAAAGCCTCCGCGTCCACGGGCGGCGCCAAACCCTCCACGAGCGCCTCCGCGGCCTGCAGGCTTCTTGACCTTGGGCGCACCGACAACCTTGGGCTTGGGCAGGAATCTGAAAAGGGCGTTAGTTCTAAGATGTATGCGTCGGGTCGTAGCACGACGTACCTCTCAAGAGGAAGGAGCTTGTCGCCGCCAATGTAGAACTTGTCGCCATTCTTGAATGAGGTTGCAACGATGCCTTCTTGGGGCTTGATGGTGAAGTAGACCTGGTTGATGGGGCCGAGGATTTCATCGACTTTGCCGACAGCGGTCTGGAGAGCGGGTAAGCGATTGTTCAAGGCCAGAGTGAAGGGCTGACGGCTTACCTTGTTCTCGAGGTAGATGGGAGCGTTAAAGTAGGGGATCTTGACGTTGGTCGAGGTGCAGACCATCTCGCCCTCGGAAGCATGCATGAAAGTGCCCATCTCGTAGACTTGGTCGGGGGGTCCTTGGGGAGTGAATCCACCGCGGCCTGTACAGTCGCTTTGTCAGTCCCGACTCTTGCGCTCGATATTCAGTGCGCACCTCCACGGCTGCCACCAAAGCCACCGCCGCCGCCGCGTCCACCTCTGAAGCCACCACCACCGCGGAATGACATTTTTTCTTTCGGGTCCGAGATGTCGAGTTGGGGTCGCTTGAGGACAACCGGTGATTGATTGACCGGAAGAAGTGCTAGTTGGATAAAGAAAGCAGTCGGCGAAGAGACGGCAATCGGTGTGGATGGTCGCTGGGTGTTTGACGCGGGCGCGATGAAAAGTTCTGGCCGCGGTGAAGCTCAAATTTCCTGCCAAGACCTGAGATTTTGGCGGAGACGGAAGCTGCCGCGCGTGCAGCAGCGAAGCAGCTCCTTCCTGGATTCGAAAACACATGCCAGTGACTCAAGCCTGAAGCATTGAGGTTTATGCTTTCTAGCTGTAGTCGTTCTACGAGGCAACTACTCTCGCACGCCCGACTCGTGACTTCCCGCAAGTCCAGCTTCCACCCGGTCACCTTCTCTCCGACCGCCCGCACTTTTACAGCTTTTTACCCCGCTGCCTGCCATCACCACACAATGGATGCCGTCAAGGGAGCTGTGCAGGACGCCGTCGAGGGTGTCAAGAACATGGCCGTCTCGGATGGTCAGAAGGAACAGTCTCAGCAAAAGAAGCAGCAGAAGAAGGAGAAGAAAAAGGGCGCACAAGACGAGGGTGATGCCCGACCCCTGGAGATGACTCCCCCACCATCCTACATTGACGACCGCAACAAAATCTTTGACAGAGTCAAGGCCGAGTACGATGCTTGGGTCGCTCAGCAGCCCCGCGACGACATCAACATCACCATGCCCAATGGAGACGTGCGTGTCGGCAAGGCCTGGGAGACGACCCCCGCCGAGATCACTCGCGGCATCAGCAAGTCGCTGTTCGAGCGCACCGTCATCTCTCGTGTCGATGGAGAGCTCTGGGACCTGGATCGCCCTCTGGAGAAGAGCTGCAAGCTGGAACTGCTCGACTTTGAACACCCCGAGGGAAAGAAGGTCTTCTGGCACTCGAGTGCTCACGTGCTGGGCGAGGCTTGTGAGAGGAGATTCGGCTGCAGTCTGTGCATTGGTCCGCCTGTTGAAGATGGCTTCTACTACGAGATGGCTCTCCCTAACGGCGAGGCCGTGCTCGAGGCCGACTGGAAGCCCCTGGAGAAGGTCGCCGAGAAGGCCATCAAGGAGAAGCAGACGTTCGAGCGTCTGACGCTGAAGAAGGAGGAACTGCTCGAAATGTTCAAGTACAACAAATACAAGCAACACATCATCCAAGACAAGATCCCCGACGGCACCAGCACCACCGTCTACCGCTGCGGCCCCTTGATTGACTTGTGCAGAGGTCCTCACATTCCCCACACGGGCAGAATCAAGGCCTTCCAGATCATGAAGGTATGGTATATCATGGCATGTCAAACAATCCAATGACTGACAAATCAAAAGAACTCGTCTTCGTACTTCCTCGGCGACGCCAAGAACGACTCGCTGCAGCGCATCTACGGTGTGTCGTTCCCCGACAAGGCCATGATGGTTGAGCACAAGAAGTATCTCGAAGAGGCTGCCAAGCGCGATCACCGCAAGATTGGCAAGGAGCAAGAGCTCTTCTTCTTCCACGACATGTCTCCCGGTTCGTGCTTCTTCCTCCCCCACGGCATGATCATCTACAACGCTCTGCAGAGCTTCCTCCGCAACGAGTACTGGAGCCGCGGCTACCAGGAGGTCATGTCGCCCAACATGTACAACTCTGCCCTCTGGAAGCAGTCTGGACACTGGCAACACTACAAGGACGACATGTTCACCTTTGAGGTTGAAAAGGACCAGTGGGCCCTGAAGCCCATGAACTGCCCCGGTCACTGTCTCCTCTTCTCTCACCGTGAGCGCAGTTACAGAGAGCTGCCCATGAGAATCGCCGACTTTGGTGTCCTCCACCGTAACGAGGCCTCCGGTGCTCTGACCGGCCTTACCAGAGTCCGTCGTTTCCAGCAGGACGACACGCACATTTTCTGTACCGAGGACCAAGTCGAGTCGGAGATTCTCGGCCTGTTCGACTTCCTCCGCACCGTCTACGGCAAGTTTGGTTTCACCTTCAAGATGAAGCTGTCCACTCGCCCCGACGGCCATCTTGGTGATGTCGCTACTTGGGACAAGGCTGAAGCCCAGCTTACCAAGGCTCTCGATCAGTTCGTTGCTGGCGGTGGTTCCCAGTGGGAGTTGAACCCTGGAGACGGCGCTTTCTACGGCCCCAAGATTGATATCACCATCTCGGATGCCCTCAAGCGCGAGTTCCAGTGCGCCACTATCCAGCTCGACTTCCAGCTTCCTCAACAGTTCAACTTGGAGTACCGCAGTGCCGAGGCCGGTGAGGCCAAGGTCAAGGAGACATCCAAGGCTGAAGAGGCCAAGCCCAAGTCTGCCCAAGTAGAGGAAAAGGCCCCCGCCGACCCCGCCAAGGAAGACATGCCCAAGGAAGCCAGCTACCGCCGCGAACTGACCCCGGGCTGCCAACGCCCCGTCATGATCCACCGCGCCATCTACGGCTCCTTTGAACGCTTCATCGCCATCCTCACCGAGCACTTTGCCGGCAAATGGCCTTTCTGGCTCTCGCCGCGCCAGATCCTCATCGTGCCCGTCATGCCCTCGGCCAACGATTACGTCGAAGAGTTGCAGCAAATCTTCCGCAGCAAAGGCATGCATGCCGACATCGACATTACTGGCAACACCATGCAGAAGAAGATCCGCACCGGCCAGTTGGCCCAGTACAACTTCATCTTTGTGGTCGGCGCGCAGGAGAAGGAGAGTCGTACCGTCAACATCAGAAACAGAGATGATCCCGAGACGCAGAAGCTGGGCGAGCTTATCCCGCTTGATGTTGCTGTTGCAAAGATGGAGGCGCTGAGGGATGAGAGGAAGCTCAAGACTGAGTTGTAGAGAGGGGGAAAAAGATGTCTTTGGTAGAAGCATTGGCCGTTTTTTTTTTGGCATCAAAAAATGAGTGCCGAGGACGGATACATATGTCTGAGGCTATACGATTGATTGGTAGGTAGGCAGACTTTTTTTTCTTTTTCGCTTATCAGACACTTCACATTCACATGCACGATGTCTCTTTTTCTTCCATGTGTTTGATCGTTGGGACCTTCTTATTTTTTTTTTCTCACTGCTTGTTCCTTTCTATCCTAGCCTGGTTGAGAGTAAGAGACTACGAATGTGTGCTTTGAAGAGAAAGTCCTCGACACAGTCCGCATCTCCTTGAATCCTGTTTCATTTGCCTTTTTTCCTTGGAAATCCTATGGGTTGCTCTGCTGTTGCTTTTCTGTCTCCTGGACTTACATTCCTTGCTGTTTGATTGTTTGTCTCTCTCTCTCTCTCTCCTTTCTTTGGGCAGTCTGTCTTGTTACCACTGTCCGTGTGGCGGATTATGGTGAGAAACTTGGCAAGCATGAGAGAATAGGGTCGAGGATTTGTGGCCGGAAGGAGATAAGAGAGTCGAGAACCTCAGGATTTGCGGCCTCCAGAATCTACTCATCCAAAGAAAGAGTCAATGCTCTTGGTGCCGTCATGCATACCCTCCTTGTCCATAGGAGAATCTGCTTCAGGAGAGGCATCAGCTTGAACACCGTCATCCAAACCCTCGGTCATGCCCAAGATCTCTTTCTCCAGCGAGTCCAGAGAGGCGTCATCCTGAAGATCCTCATCTGCAGTCTCCTTGGTCGCAGGCGACTCAGTTGGAACACCGCCACGGTTTTCGCGATCTGCCTGAACCTTCTCCCAGACAAAGCGAGCAGAGAGCCTGTGCAGGGCTTCCAGTGCAAACACGGCCGAGGAATACATCGGATTGGCTTGGAAGATGAGAGTGTCCTTTGCCAGGATCGCGGCGCCCCATCCGGATCCGTCTTCCATGGTTGTCACGTTGAGGTGCTCGAGATCGGGGCGGAGAAACTTCCAGTCGTCTGTGTATGTGCGTGCTTGATTAGTGTTCTGTGTTCTGTGTTGCGCGTGGTCCAGGAACATTAATGGGGTACTTGCCAATGATCTGGGCGCGGATGTCGAGGGGCGATTCAGGGGCAGCAGCTGGAGACTTGGTGGTCTTGGGAGATGCCGTGTTCTGAGGAGGTGCCATCTCCTGGGCGGGTCCAGTGGTCTGGAACGGAGCCATGATGAGTGCGGTATTCGATGAATCTGAGTGGGCCTGTGAGTTTGTTCCGATTTTGTTGTTATATGGAATGAGGTCAGACGCAGGTTGGATCATGCGCGGAAGCAGGGTCGTGATAATTCTTAATGAGGAGAGAGAGAATGGATGTAGGGGACGTGTGACGGACAGGTAGGTGATCGAGTCTGTCGACAGTGAACACGAGATTCAAGGTGTAAAGGTGCAAGTGAGCAACTACACGTGTGAACATGGACAGAAGGAGCACAACAACCTAGGCTTGCAAGACTCTCTGATTCACTTGGGCTGCTTGGTTTGACTTTCTGGAAGCAATTACAGATATCAACCGCTGTTTCTCTCATAAATAGGACGGTTCATGCTTGTTCCATCAGAGCCAGGAATGATGATGATGGAAGAAAAAACGACATTTGAATTCGTCTACTTTGGATTTTTAATGGCAACAGTAAAAGTGTTGTTGTTTCCAGTATTGAGCTCTCACCGAGACTACCTTACCTTATGCAGGCAAGCACCTTCCTCGTCCCAAACTCCTCTCACATGTTTTTGTCTCAACGCTTTCACCAAAGGAAAGCGCAACACAGCCCTTTATAAGCCTGCATGAGTATCATCCCTCTCTCCCTCTTCTCTTCTTTTTCCATCACAACCACATCCATCGAATCATCGGCAACCATCCACATTCTCATCAATCAATCAACCTCAAGACTCACATACCCCTTCCAAATCACCAATCGTCAACATGAGCACTGATTCCGGACGCAAGGTTTGTCCTACATTCCCTCGTTTCCATCGCCAATGATGCTGACATTCATCACAGGATCTGTCTGACAAGGTCTGCATGACCAAAGTATTGCCCATCGTGATGCCTTCGGCTGACACTCATCACAGATCGAGGAGAAGATCACTCCTCAAAGTGCCAAGGGCCCTCTCGACGTTGGCAAGGAGCATGTCACCGGCCATGCCGACCACATCGCCAGGTTTGTCTTGCTTCATCTGCTTTCCATCGTGACTGTTCTGACATGCATCCAGAGACCTCAAGACCGATGACCACAAGTCCACTGGCCAGTCCATTCACGACAAGGTCTCCCGTATGACTGACAGCACCACTGACCACAACGCCGACACTGTCACGGGCCACACCACCGACCACAAGAGTCTCGTCGACAAGGTCAAGGATGCCATTCCCGGCCTTCACAGTGACAAGCGCTCTGATATTGCTGAGGTCGCCGACCCCAACACCAGCACCACCGCTTCTGACGTGGTCAACAAGAACCTCTGAAGTGCTTTCTTTTTGCAATCCCCGATGCTCTTTCATGAGGAAAGTGGCTCTCATTGAGAAGAAGTCTTCCTAGGCTGATGGAGCTTCAATGACATGACGGGCCGTTGGCGGATACCTCTTTGCTGCTCTGCTTTTTACCTGAGAATCGATTAAAGTACCATTGAACCCTACCTGCAATCACTGTCTTTGTTTTCTGTGACATGGCTCGTTTGCTATATATGTCTTTACTGTACTTCATGTGCGTGATTAGGATGTTGAAACACTCAGGTATGATTCCATCAAATCTCACCATGATGTTTTACAATCTCTATTTGGTCATCCAAAATATCGATCTGCTCGTGTTGCATGCGTGGTGAGGAGGGACCGTCGTGATTTTGATCAGAGGAGTAGCCCTATTACGCCGCACAGCCACATCCATCAGCCACATATCGGCGTCATGAATTCGTGACACGCGCCAACCTTGTTTTATACCTATCAATGCATGGAATAAGTACCGCTTCACAGATATTGATATGCCCGATGAGCTGGACAAGGGCGGCCCAGACGCCTCTGCTGTAGTAGACAAGGTCGTATCACCTTCCATGTCGTCTCCTCAGATACGAAAAACGTCGTCGGAATCGGTAGACAAGCAGAACCCTGTCATGGAGCAGTCTGAGGAAGTACCACCCCCGTTGCCTCCAAGACCGATGAATCTGGATCTCTTGGATGAGCGAGCAGCCGGTGGTGGCTCTTTGCGCCTGCCCAAGAAGCAGGCTTCACGGCCTAATCTCCAAGCCAGACCAACGACAGCAATATCAATGACCGATGTTACCACGTCAAACAGTTATCATGACCGTCTGTCTCCTCATCTGTCTCCAACAATTGCTCCCTCAACAACCATACCAATGTCTAGAAAGCAGAGTTCGGCCACTATGAATCGTTTCCGCGGCCGCGGCGACAGTGATGCGGCTGAGACAAGTAGTTTGCGCAGCTATGCCAACACTCTTGCCACTGGCGGGGCTGTTGAGATCGAAAGTTTGCTTGGAGATCCATTTCCAACATCTCCGGCCTGGAAATCACTGAGCGCACAGTTGCCCGACGGACGAGAGCATAACCCCATGGACGACGTGGACATCTTTGACGAGGACGACATTTTCAGTCTACGTATGCACCACGAATTCGACGAGCTCGAAGAATTTAGAGCCAACGGCACAAACGAAGAATTTCTAATGAACTCGTGGACCTCCAAACTCAAGCATTTCTTCATTCTGAGTTCAGCAGGAAAACCCATTTGGAGCCGGCATGGCGATGACCAGGTTATCGCCAATCATATTGGAGTCTTGCAGACTATCATCTCGTTTTACCAGGACGTCAAAGACAACCTGCGTGGCTTTACGGCGGGAGATGCGAGGTTTGTGATTCTGAGCAAGGGGCATTTAAATCTGGCTGCTATCAGCAGATTGCATGGCGAGAGTGACCTGCAACTAAAGACCCAGCTTGAGAGTCTGTACATGCAGATTCTATCTACATTGACGCTGCCCAGCATGGAACGCATGTTTTCCAATCGCCCCTCTACCGATCTGCGAAGACCTTTGCAGGGCACTGAAGTGCTTCTGGGAGCCCTCGCCGACAATTTTACCCGCGGCTCCTTGCCCACCCTCCTCTCAGCGCTGGAATGCCTCAAGCTCCGAAAATCCCATCGCCAACTCATCAACAACTCTTTGCTTAAAGTCAAGTCTCCGAACTTGTTATACGGACTTATGGTTGCAGGCGGGAGGTTGGTCAGTGTCGTGCGGCCCAGAAGACATTCTTTGCATCCCGGAGACTTGCAACTTGTTTTCAATATGCTGTTTGAGGCCGGTAGTGTCAAGGCCGGCGGTGGTGAGAACTGGATTCCGTTGTGTCTGCCTGGCTTCAACAACACGGGTTTCCTGTACATGTATGTGAGCTTTGTTGATATCGGTGGCGGCGACGCAAAGGCGAACCCTTCATCACTGCCGACGACAGAAGAAGATGCGAATGGAGATGGAGAGCAAAGACCGACAAGTTCACCGCGAGACGACGGGCAGTTGGCAGTTATCCTTATCAGCGCAGACAAAGAGGCCTTTTACGAGTTGCGCGAAATGCGCGATAAACTAATCGAGGTAAAACTTCCATCTCCTACCCAATCCTACAATTAGCCATACTAATGAAACCAAAACTGACAACGTAACAGCAACTCCACTCCAACGCCAGCATCCTTCACCTCAGAAACGCCATCCGCGCCGGCCGCCCGCACCTACCTTCCATACTCCCATCTTCCCCCTTGCTCCACTTCATCTACAAGTCCCGCCCGCTGGTCCAATACGTCTCTCCCTCCTTCTCCCCCCATTTTTCCTCTCTCGTGCCCCATCGCCGCTTGGTGTCCCTCTACTCAGCTTTGCATACCGCAGTGCACAACAAGACCGCGGGACTGAAGGTGCATTATGTGGCTGAAGGCAACGTGGTGGCGGTGGGTTGGGTCACGCAGGGGTACGAGGTTTATTGTTTGGCGAGGAAGCAGCAGCAGCAGCAGGGGGCCACGGGTAGGGAGGTATTGGCGAGGGCGGCCATAGAGGTGGTCAAATGGGTCAAGCGAGAAGAAGAAAGGGTTTTTATTATCGGTGGTGCTGTGTTTTGAGGTGTTTAGCCGATAAGCAAAGACGAAAAAAGGACAGGTTATGACCTTTGGCAACTTGTGCCACATTAAAACAATAATTTGATGCTCTAAAGAGATTTCAAACAGGATGACAATATAGTAATAAGCGGGAGAATGAGTATCTCGAAGAGTATGTACCTCCTAGCGTTCAAGCAGAATGAGATTTGGCTCATGGACTGCGCCACGTGATCGAATCAAAGCCATAAGATTTCATGCTGTGTAAGGTAAGGTAACCACTCCTTCTGCTACATGTATCTCCCATACATGTATGTCACTAAAGCCTGCAGGGGGGTTAATTCACATTCTGATTTCCGGCAAGATATTCTGACATTTGAAGCTGAGCGTGAGAGACGTAATTGATTTTACTTACATTAACCACACATTTTACGAAATCTGCACGTACGGCCACAGTCAGCTGAAAACTGGGCATCCCGTCCGCTCTGCCATACATAAGCAGTTGAACGGCAGATTAGTACTACGGTGGGTGACCACGTGGGAATCCCTGCTGCTGTACGTTTTGTCCTTTTGCTCCTGGAATTATCAGACAGTCATGCTCAAAGATGACGGATCTGTGTTGGCTACATGTACATCTGCTTCGGGAGTGCATTGCAGGGCAGGAGTTTCGCTCATGGAACGCGGATCCTCGCGGTCATCTTTTTTGGAAAGAGGATTCTGTACTTACAGCTGATTTTTAGCTTTAAATGAAGAGTCGAGTATTAAGATAATCCAAGAATGGCAGAAGGTACATGTAAGCTGGAGAGGATTTGAAGGTGCCAGTTTGATGCCAAGAAAGTGAGTAAAACAGCTTGTGCCTAGGTTCGTAGCAAGTGCGCTCGTCTGCTCTGGCGCCGCCTTCCTTTGTGCACCCCGCTTGATCAACCACCAAACTCGCTCTGCTCGCTCTCGTCTAGACTCTTAAACATCGCAAACAGCACGCTACCCACACTCACAGCTACCATTGACGGCAAGACGGCTTGACATATACCTCTCTTTGTCACCAAACCCTCCAGTGACAGCTCACCGGTTGCACACATACATACCCACACACACGCACGCAAATTCATCCATCAAACACCCGACCGCCTTCAGCTTAACCTCTTCACTGCGCTTCTCGCTCACTTGCGCCCAAAAGTCATCCGCCCAGCCACAGTGCAACCCTTGCGTGTTTCTCAGTTCGCGCCATCACCACAAACCATCATCCCATCCACACAGCGCGACACACAATGGCGGACCAACTCGCCAACCAGCTCGAGAAGACGTCTCTCAGGTATGCAGACTCTGCTCTGTAGCTTGACCCGAAAAGCGCGCTGACCAAAGCCTCTCCCTTCAGTGAATCAGCTCCAGCAGACGCCAACTGGAGGTCAGGACTAAAGGTGCCTGCCAAGGACGGCAGAGTGCAAACAGAAGATGTGACAGCAACCAAGGGCCTCGAGTTTGAAGATTTTTACCTCAAGCGCGAGCTGCTCATGGGCATTTTCGAGTCTGGCTTCGAAAAGCCCTCGCCCATCCAAGAAGAAGCCATCCCCGTCGCGCTTACTGGCAGAGACGTGCTCGCCCGCGCAAAGAACGGCACTGGCAAGACTGCCGCCTTCATCATCCCCACCCTCGAACGTGTCAACGCCAAGAACAGCAAGATCCAGGCCTTGATTCTGGTACCCACACGAGAACTCGCACTGCAGACATCGCAGGTGTGCAAGACGCTTGGAAAACATCTTGGTGTCAATGTCATGGTCACTACCGGCGGTACCGGCCTGAAAGACGACATTATCCGCTTGAATGAAGCCGTACATGTTCTCATCGGAACCCCTGGCAGAATATTGGATCTTGCCAGCCGTGGTGTTGCCGACTTGTCGACCGCCCAAACCTTTGTCATGGACGAGGCCGACAAACTGCTCTCTCCCGAATTCACCTCAACCATCGATCAACTGCTCTCCTTCCACCCTCCCGACCGCCAGGTCATGCTCTTCTCGGCCACCTTCCCCGTCATTGTAAAGGACTTCAAGGACAAGCACATGAAGGACCCCCACGAAATCAACCTCATGGACGAACTCACACTTCGCGGTATCACCCAGTACTACGCTTTCGTCGAGGAGAAGCAAAAGGTCCACTGTCTCAACACCCTCTTCTCACGTCTCCAAATCAACCAGTCCATCATCTTCTGTAACTCGACCACCCGTGTCGAACTCTTGGCCAAAAAGGTCACCGAGCTCGGCTACTCATGCTTCTACTCACACGCCCGCATGCTCCAGCAAAACCGTAACCGCGTCTTCCACGACTTCCGCGCCGGACACTGCCGCAATCTTGTCTGTTCCGATCTCCTGACCCGTGGTATTGATATCCAGGCCGTCAACGTCGTCATCAACTTTGATTTCCCAAAGAACGCCGAGACTTATCTCCACCGTATCGGTCGTTCGGGCCGTTTTGGTCACCTTGGTCTGGCCATCAACTTGATCAATTGGGAGGACCGCTTCAACCTGTACAGAATCGAGCAGGAATTGGGCACAGAGATCAAGCCTATTCCTCAGCATATTGACAAGGGTTTGTATGTCTACGACACCCCCGAGAACATTCCTCGGCCCATCACTAGTGCCCCGCAGTTACAGCAACAGCCCCAAGAGCGCCGTCCGCACCATCAGCAGGGCTACCGTGGCGGTCGTGGCGGAGGCGGAAACTACCAGGGACAGCAGGGTCAAAGAAGAAGCGGCCCCCCTCGCGATCAATACCCGTCTCGTGGCGGTCAAGGTGCTTACCAACAGCAGCAGACTCAGTATAACCAGCAAGCCTTTGGACAGCCGCAGCAGCAGGCTCCTTCTCAGCCTCAAGGGCCCTTTACTCAGCCCAACGCCTTCCCCACCCCGCAACATTTCCCTCGGCCATCACAGGGGCAACAGTCTAGACCTCAGGCTTGATCTGGATGGTCATTTCGTATTCCGGCTCTTGGCGTATTCTGGCGTTTCTTTTTGATCCAGGTGGATCCATTTGCATCTTTTCACGATGGGCTATCAGACGAGAAAAGGAACTGCAAGGCATGGGATATTCTCGTGGCATTACACGCTCTTACGAAGATTCAACTTCTCTTTCACCTCTTTTGGACGGAAAAAGTATTCGGCTTCGGCACTATCACACACATGCACACACCATCAATTCGGACCGCGCTCTCTACTTTCTGGAAATTCGCGTTTCATCAACGCTTTGAAATTTGCAGAAAGTAGACCAGATTACCATATTCTCGCCACCATCTTCCGCGCGATGCAACAACTGCCCATCTCGACACGCTTTTTCTCAACTGCACCATGTAACAATATGCTTTATTTTCTTTTTCTTTCTGGCACGGCATTCTGTTGGTCTTGGAGTCCGGATGGATCGAAGATCAAACACCTGCCTTCATTCTTACTCACCCTTTTCTGCTTTTTTTCCCCACACATGCCCAATCCCTTTCCCGTGTCTCTGTCTTCTCAGATGGCCACTCTTCAACTTCTCCGCGTTCCATTCACATCTTTGCATCCACACACCCATACGGATACCCTGATCGACACTTTTCAAGCTGCAGAGAGCCGGCATACATTTTTTCGAATCCGGATCACCATGAGCTTGGGATGCCATGAGCGATAACGAACATCCTCTTTCTTTCAGCACACAAATCATCAATTTCCCTACCACTATGTCTGCGGGTGGCCTCTGGAAGCTTTGCATACAACCTTCTTGGCTCCTCTGCTATCAAGAGACATGACAAGTTCACGATCACAAAAACATATTGTTTCTTGCTTTGAGGGGATCCAGCACGACAACTGTTGATCATCAGCACATTTTCTTTAGCTCCCTTTCTTTCTTTTCAAGCTGGATTTTACTATTCAGTAAAGAATTTGGAGTAGAGCAAGCGTGTCGAGCATGATCAGAGAGCCAGCAACTTCTCCGACTTCTTTTCTTCTATGCGCACTTCTTGCTTCTTTCCTCACACTGACAATTACCTGGGGAAGAAGTTACATGGAGTGAGAAGAAGGAGAATACTCTGGCTTGGAAAGAAAACCACAAGATATAAAAAGACTTTTTTTTTTCTGGGGAGCGGGACACAGTCCAAGGACAGGACTTTTTTTTTTCATTCAGGGCATGGAACTCCCTTTCTTGCTTTGATGAAACGGTTCTTGACTAGGGTCTGCTAGACTTTTAGGCGATAGCAGACACTGTAAATGTGACTTCCTTCTCGAATGTCTTTGTCCCTGACACCATATTCTCCTGTTTGCTGTGACATTGATCTTCAACGAAACATTAATTAGCAGCCGTGCGAACCATGTTTTTTCTAGTCAGAAAGTCTAGGCCTCTTATAGCTATGATTACTGTTGTACGTATACTGCACCTTCCTATCCCAATTCTGCAAGCTCTCAAACGGACTCCTCAGCCAACTGTCCAATTCGTGCAGAAACAATCTCGCCGTGTCCCTTCCCCCCTCACCCAAAAACTCTGCCACCAGTTCCTCGGCTTTCCCATCCGCACCCTTGCACTCGGCAACCTTGAGGATCGCGACCACATACTCGACGACGAAATCCAGATGCGAAGGTGTAGCCGCGAGGGCAGGGAAACAAAGGAGCTCGCGGCGCAAGAAGAGGCGAGCGCGCGACTGCAGCGCAGAAGAAGCGGCGAAAGCGGCGGGCGTGTGGTGTTGGTAGCGCGAAGTGCGGTTGGAGCCGACGTGCAGGGAGGGCGTGCGGTGTGCGTAGACCTGGCGACGGAAGGACAGCGCCGCGTCGGGGGTGGGCGTCGCTTGCTGTTCCGGCACACGTGGTCTTGGGTGGCGGGCGCTCGTCCTTGCTGCTGTTGGGGCGTTCAAGGGGCTAGGGGGTTTGTTTGTCAAGGCTTGTGGCGCTGGCACGATGTAGAGTTTTCGGTCGTCGGGAGAACGCCAGTCGTATTCGATGGCCGTGAGGGCCGTCTTGCATAGCGGGCACGAAGCGTGTTCGTGCGTCCAGCTGCAGAGACAGAGGAAATCGAAGTTCAGGTGGTTGCAGGGGACTGCGACGGCGCGTTCGGTGATGGCGTCTAGACAGATCACGCAGATATCTTGAGGGGGTGGTGGTGGTGGTTTTGTGGAGGTTGTTGGTGTGGTTATGGCGGTTGAGGTTCTGTTGTCGGTGGTGTGGATGCTGAGTTGGCGGGCTTTGCCTTTGATGAGGAAGCCGAGGGTCGGGTCGTAGTCATGTTGATGTGGTGGTGTTTCCATGCGCGGTGGAAGAATTGTAAGAGAGGATGTTCGACATGTTCGTCCAGGTGGCGCACGGCAGGTCCGCTGCGACGCCAAGTGCGGGCCGGCCCGCTCGTTCGAGATCTATCCCGAAAGCCGAGTCGCATGTCGCAATTGTTTTCGTTCCTTCCTTGATTCACTGGTAGACTGTGGAGGAAGGAGTGTTGTTCGATCTCTCGCTGTATGCGCTTTCCTGCTTCATCCGGGCGTGCGCTTTCTCCGATCTCGCGCTCTTGCCGTCACCGGCGCGTTTGATCAAGCGCAGCAAGATCTAGCATCATGGATGGCTCTACAACGCACAGCCTCACAGGCCTCAAGAGATGGTCCTGTCAAGACCCCACGACCCTCCCCGAAGTTTCCAAGATCAGTTGCATCCACGTGTACGATTTCGACAACACACTCTTCTGTTCGCCCTTGCCCAACAAGCAAATCTGGAGCGGTCCCAGCATAGGACAGCTGCAATCGCTCGAGGCCATTTCCACGGGCGGCTGGTGGCATGACGCCAACATTCTCGCCTCGACGGGCAAAGGCGTTGAAGAGGAAGAGAAAACCGCGTGGGAGGGCTGGTGGAATGAGGAGATTGTTGAGCTGGTGCGCTTGTCGATGGCACAGAAGGATGCGTTGACGGTGCTGTTGACGGGCAGGAAGGAGAGTGCGTTTGCGGAGCTGGTGTGCAGGATTGTCAAGGCCAAGAAGCTGGAGTTTGACATGGTGTGTTTGAAGCCCGCTGCTGGGCCTGTCGGGCAGAGCTTCTCGTCGACGATGCTGTTCAAGCAGCACTTTTTGAAGCATCTGGTGTGCACCTATTCGGACGCAGACGAGATTCGCGTCTACGAGGATCGCCCCAAACAGTGCGTTCCTTCTTCTCACAACCTCCGTCCTCTGACTTTCCATTGACTGATCTTGTCGACTACAGCACCAAGGCTTTCCGCGACTTCTTCAACACTTTCAACCGCAGCCTCAACACTACATCCCTCCGCGCCCCCATCCAAGCCGAAGTCATCCAAGTGCCTGAGAACTCGACCACTCTGGACCCGCTCATCGAAGTCAAGGAAGTCCAACGCATGATCAACACGCACAACACGGCCGTCCGCAGCGGCGAACTGCCCAACCTCATACCCCTGGCCATCAACCGCAACGTCTTTTACACGGGCTACCTCATCTCCCCCGCCGACACGGAAAAGTTTGCCGCGCTCGCGAAAAACGACCGCGACTACCGCACTCTGGCCAACAACATCCTGATCACGCCCCGTCCCGCGCCCACGTCCATCCTCAACAAGGTCGGCGGCTTGGGCCACAAAATGAGCTGGAAAGTCGCCGCCACGGCGCACTTTGACAACAAGCTCTGGGCCGCGCGCGTGGAGCCCGTGGACCCTCGCGCGCGCTGGTACTCGGAGAACCCCACGCCCACCGTCGTCATCTCTCTGCGTTCCAGCGCCAGACCCGTCGACGCAAAGTACATTAGCAACTGGACGCCCGTGGCCCCAGACCAATCCTTCACCTTTGACACGGTCGTCGGCGAAAAAGTGCTGCTGAAAATCGAGCGCGAAGGTCATGACAGCCACAACCATGCGAGGTATAATCCGCAGTCGCAATATCGAACGTCTCTTCATCATGCAACCTCGCAACAAGCGCAATCCCAACCCCGTGACGAGGAGTTTCCGCCTTTGGGTGCTGCTGCTGCTGCTGCTTTGCAACAACAACAACAACAACAACCGCCAACTCTCAATCCAGAAGCCCTGCAGTTCTCGTCATCGTCACAACATATCCCTACTGGTCCTGGCAACAGCAACAGCAACAACAATCGTTACACAGGCCACAACAACCGCAACGGCGGCATCCAAAAGCCTTCACGGGGAGGAGGAGGAGGCAGCAACGCCCGCGGTGGTGGTGGTGGTGGTGGTGGTGGCGGCGGAAGAGGCGGCAACAGAAACTCAAACAATAATCGCTTCACCAACAGCGGTAACGGCAGAGGTGGCAGTGGCAGCGGCAGAGGGGGCAGAGCAAGGGGAAATGGAGGAGGAGGAGGAGGAAATAATTATCGTTCCTTGGATGATAGGCAGGAGAATTACGGTGGGGCTGGTATGCAGTATTAGTCGTGCTGACAAGCTTTGCTGCCTCGAGTTCTTCTCCATCCATCCACAAAGAGAGGATGGGATGTTGAGAGAGGAATTGTGGAGGATGAAAGGATAAAAGGTTTGCTCGCATTCGTCGGGAGAATGGCACGGTTCAGGGAAAGGACGGGTTTGCTTGTTCAAGCTCTGTTGTTTTCACACACAAGAGACACATGAGAAGAGTAATGGTAGAAGCAGCTGTCGCATCAAGGCCATCATAACATGGTCTGTATTTGATACCCCCTTTTTACATTCAGAAACACAGGCGAACCAGGACTCTCAGGACTCTGATAACAATAATCTCGCTCCATCAAACCACCAACACGTCTTGTAGGCTTCCCTCACTCATCCACGGTGCATCTGGGGGCATGTGATCCCTGTACGGCTCCAACATCACCTCGGGCTCCTTGTCTCCGTTGTGATATGTCTCGCCAGGAATCCGATCAAAAGGGCACTTCTGACTCGGTCTCTTGAAACAAAACAGCCACCAGCATCGCACCTTCCACCAGAACACCTTGCACAAACTTTTGAGCTTTGTGAAACGATCCGTGCTCGGCCTCAAACTCTGCCGCGGCTTGTTCGTCTTGTCGAAGCAACCGTCCGTCATTGTCTGGTTGGTACCATCAAGCGGCGACAGTGATGCCAGATGTTTTGGAGATAGTCGTAGGAGGTCATCAGGGATGCGGTAAAAGAGATAGTTGTACGGGTTCATCTTGACGAACTGGCGGGTATCCGCAATGACCCAGTCCGACTTCTCAGTCGCCTGAGTATCCCTCATGAGGAGGCATTGGACCTGATCGGGAAATTCCTTCAAGGTGGTCGGCCATTTCTTTGTCATCGGACTGCCAGTTGTATCGCCCAAGAAGATGAATTTTCGCAGAGGGAAGCTCTTCAAAAGCCTCATGGTGTTCCAGTGGCGGCTGTTGAATATCTCCTTTGTCCTTGTCATGTTCATTGGACGGAAGTCCCATGATCCAGGCGGGTAGTGGGCTGTGGAAATGGGTGTAAAAACGCTTGAAAAGACCTCAGGGCCATCTGTGATGTAGTGAAAGTGGACGTTCTGCCCTTGGGCCTCCATTTTCTTTTTGAGATTTCCTATGACTTTATCCATGTTTCTCCATGGTTCGATCTCCTTGGCAAATAGATTGAGCAGTGCCTGCTTCCAGTTCCAAATACGGCAAACACGCAGAACGTCGTCTATATCGGCAACAAAGGTTACACCCTTTGGAGGTACGAAGAAGACATGCTCCTGATTGAGGTTGATCTTGTCGGCAGGGGTCTTGATATTACAAGCAGTGAGAGTGAATTTGGACGAGGGGATAGTAGTGTCACTGCTGTTGGCTGACTTTGGGACACACTCATCAGGTATTGTCAAGGCTCCGTAGAATGAACCCTCACTGTTGGTCTTGGTAGGAAGGATTTGAGTCTCGTTGCAAGTGTCGAATGAGACACCAATGATGCCTCCTTTCATTGGGATAGAGGCAATCTCTTTTGTCAAATTTCGGGCCCTTTCTGTCTCGTCTGGGGCCAAGTAGTGAAAGTGAGATTGCCAGAACCTCCACCTGACCTTTTGGAGGCGAGTTTTGATCAGGAAGGTGCTGACCAGTTGGTCGAGCGCCTCTTTTGTCCGATTTCTCTTCTTGTGCAGGTTGCCGTGGATGTGGACAACCCAACCGTCATCAGATTGGTGGGCATAGGCTGGGTAAGTGACGATAGTCCAGGGCAGATGATCGGCCTCTGTCTTGTTGAATCTATGAATGGTCCTGTCGAGGAAGATGTCCATCACCCCACGTAAGGGTTTGAGAGTCAAGGCCAGCTTGGAGCTCTTCGGCGTCGAGATTTCTGCAGGCGTAAGGTAGCCGGAACAGGCTTCATTTGCTGAAGTGATGCAGGCGAGAGTCAGAAGGCAAGTAAAGATGGACGAGAAACGCATGGTGATACAAATGTGCTGATGAATAACGGATCTTCTGGTGATGGTTGTGAGACTGATGTGGAAGAAGAAGCTGCTGCGGAGCCTGTTGAAGTGTGAAGCAGCCAACTGGCAAGTGCCTTGACTGCTCCTTCCTCTCAGAGTGCTGACTGCTCCTTCCTCTCAGAGTGCTTGTCAATGATGGGACAACATGAACTTACATGTACCTACGATTACCATCATGAATGACAACAGGATAAAATCACACAACACCAGCATGTCAAAAGATTATCTGGTTGAATACTGGTAACATGTCTTGAGACCCAGACTATGCATCCCCGATCTCTGCTTCAAGCTTCTCGGGAGCTGCATCTACAACAGGTGATTTGGCCGCTGCTCTTGGTGGCCCACCAGCTTTAGGCGGTGGCGGCAGTCCCGCTGTCGGCTTTGGTGTAGACCCGTGGTCCAACTCGCGGCTTTTCTGTTCTCCTTCGGCAAAATAGTCATCGAGCCCAGCAGTGGGAGACAACGCATGATGGGCTCTTGACTTCTTTGCTCCCCTCTTTTCTCCCGTCGCGCTGATACTGGCAGGTGGAGTTGTGGCGCTGAGGTTCAGGTTTGCAGGGACCAGGAAGTCGCCTGCTGGAGGGTTGGATGCGGAGCGAGGCTCTTCGTTGCTGAAGCGAGCGTGTTCGAACAGCGTCTCTCCGGGTGCCTGGGCGGGCTCGTTCAATGGGGCAGGGACGCGATGGAGAGCTCCGAAGCCCAGCACACAGCCTAGTGCACCTTCACCACCCCAGCCACGCGATGGCTTGATGGTGATGATGCGGGTGACATCGTACTCGTTGTTGTAGACGTACAGTCGGAGGTCGCGGTTGAGAAACTGCGACAGGCGTGTCAGTACAAGACCAAATGAGTCCAGTTCCCAGCACGTACATCTTCAATGAGCTCGCTAAGCCCAGTGTCCCCTCTCATAAGACCCTCGGGGCTGCCAATGACATAATCGCTGTATGGCAGCAAGCCCGCGGTATCGGCAGGCGAGTTTGGAGCGACGTCCAGGATGTGCCAGACATCCTCGGTGCTTGTCAAGGGCGACCACTGCAGAGCGAGACCCAGCGATGATCCGTCAGCCGGGATAGCTATGAAGACTTCGCGGATTTGCTGCCCCTTGGCGCTGTAGACTCCGAGGCTGATGGTGGTGCCGGCGCAGTTGCGTACTTCTTGGGCGAAGAGACTGGGCTCGGGGTTATCCTGTTTATTATGATCTTAGTAAACAGCCATATCTCAGAAGAAGGAGAAGAAGAAGAAGAAGAGGAAGAAGAAGAGGAAGAAGAAGAAGAAGAAGAAGAAGAAGAAGAAGAAGAAGAAGAAGAAGAAGAAGAAGAAGAAGAAGAAGAGGAACCGCGCACGTACGATGGTGCGGCCATTGATACCAATTATCGAGTCAAACCAAGGCTCTAGGGGTAGCTCGGCGTTGGTGTTGCGAAGCACCTGAAAGCCGTACGTGTCCGGCGAGCTACGCTGCTTCTGTCCATTCGGGTCGGCATCAAGGCGCGATATGAATCTGTTCAATGCTCCGAACATGTTGGCCATGCTTGTTGTGCTGTTGTCGATGTTGCTGTTGCTGCCTCATGTCGCAGACGTATTGCCCAAGTCCGTGCACCAGCTTTTGGGCGAGTCACAACCCTGACCATGTCCTTGACAAGGCACTCGCGCCGCACAGTTACTTGCTATAACTTTACGCCATGTACTGCTGATATAGCCGTCCATTTCTCGATTCCGCGCTGCCCTTACACTTTCATAGATGGTGGAACGGGTGCAATACTCAAGGTTTGGACATTCCTCAAGTGCTCCCTAGGAAACAAACAGTGAGCTTCCTCGAAGAAGTAACAACTGATCCAGACCCGTACACGGAGCGATTGATAAATAACACGATAATGTCATGAATTTTCCAAAAGAACATACTTCAAGAAGCAGTAGCTTGCTTGTACGCTCGAAGGTGCAGCTTCCGAAATTCCATGCACAAGCCAACAGTTCGTTTCCCTGCAGCGATCAGCGTGTGGCGCTCATCTGACAGCTCAAAAGTGTGGGGTTTCAATATCAAAATGCTTTTATAGTACATGAAATCATAAATCGACATAGAACCAATACATGTAGGCAATTGCAATTGTACAAGTGAGAGAGAAGCGCAGTGTTGCTAGTAGATTCCGTGTCGTGCGCGTATCAGATCGCTCACTGCAGCAAGATCACTCTACTGACCAATCGCGTCGCTGGATCACTGTCACTGTCGCTTAATCACTGTCGATGGTCTTCCACGCGCTTCTCCGACCGGAAGCCGCAGGTGTTGGAGATCACTGCTGAGCAAGCGCCCGTGATTCTCGGGCTTCGCCCCGAAAGTACTTAAGTCTCCTCTTGCCCCCATCTCTCCCTCCCTTTTTTCTTCCCAAGCCACAGCAGTTCCGGACTGGCTGTGAAGGGACCTCTTCATCCGCGCTTGAGCAGACAAGATCATGAATCCTTCGTCACTCCTTCCTTTTCCGATCTTGCCCTTCAACCAGTGGGTTGTTGCGCGCTTGAGTGGGGTTTTTGGCTTTTCCTTGAAGGGCAAGAATCTGGAATTGGAATGCGAAACGCTGGACAAATTTGATCTTGTTCAATTTCATTCTTTGCGGGAGGTGCCCTCGATCAGATCGAGTGTCTTTTTTCTCCTCGGAAAATGGACTTGCTTACTTTTTCATGAGCGACCCCTTTCAAGTGCATCCTCCTTGTCAGGGACCTCAAAGATCGCCACCTGTACAGAGTCTTACCCCCATCTCTTCCTCAAACAGTTTTATGGTCAGATCTCAAGCGAACATGGCAACACGCTGTTAGCGAGTGCGGGCAATCTTAGTTTAGTTTTTTTCCATCTTCAAATTCAAGGTTCTGTTCCATCTTCACTCCTTTTTTTGCGCCTTTTCCTTCGTGATTTTTTGCCCATGGATTCTTGTTCCCGTTTCTGTTTTCAGCTGGCAGACGCCTTGTCTCTCGCATCAACTCACGGCGCGGCGCCTTGTGTCCAGTCTTCATCCAAGTCTTCTTTGTGAAACTTGCATCAAATGTTTACTGTTACCATTTTTGCTGTCAGCTGCTTGCCAAATTGTCTCACAGTCGAGGGAGCTGTATTTCATGCTTTAAACATCCCCTGACTCACTCTTTTTGCCTTCTCGCTGCCAAATCATCCTGAATAAAGAAGCAAGCGGAATATCAGACACAAATTGAGCAGCAAGGCATCAAGCTGCGTGATGTGAATTGCAAAGAGCCCTCCTCATCATACCAAAATATGGAGAATGGATCAAAACCTAGAGAAAAAAAAAAAAAAAAAACTCTACAGCGGCTGACCAGATTTGGGCTTCAGAAAGCAACGAGCAGGGATAATAAGGGATTCAGGAGGATAAGCCAGCGAGAACGGAAGAAGCGCAATCAACAAGGAACGTGCAAGTCAGGAAATGTAACAATTCAGGGGAAAGGCGCACCTCACCAAGAAATCGTCAAAGTCCCCTTACTCGCACTTGAACCCTTATATACAGTCAGAACCAACTTGCCTCCAAGCTTGAAACCTCGCTTTAGTCGCCAGGCGGGGTTTGGCCCAGTTGGTGAGTGCGTCTGCTTGCAGAACCACTCACCAAACTGGGTCCCGGGTTCGATCCCCGGAGAGAGAGCCTAGAGCCTTGACGCTCCCACTACACAACAAAAAAACGAAACAGGTCCTCGTGTGAAATGTTTCTTTCCCCTCCTTGAAAGGGCTTCGGCCTGAGTAGAGGGGGTTTGTTTTGCTCTTTTGCTCCTTATATTGCTTTGTTTCTCACCTGCCCTTTTTGTTCTGATGGAGGGGATCGAAGGGGTTGCCTCGCGGAAACATGAGGAGCGTGACTTTTTGGTTCGAGAGTAGGCTGTGCCTGACAAGATACCTAAGAAAAAGAAGATGCTCTGACGGACCTGTGCAATCTTGACTCACCTTCTCCACGCCCCTTCCTGATCTACGATATCCCACTACGCGCCCTCCCAATCTACGCCCTCTTACCCACAACGACTTCTTGAGAGAGATTGGACAACGAGACTGCGCACAGCCATCCGTCTTTGCGCAAGCTGGAGAATTACCAGCCTCACTTCTACCTCCAGGCCTTTCGCTTCAAAGCATCCATGTCCAGCGCCACCGGCCGAAGTAGAGAAAAACCTGCCTATGAAGTTCGTCAATCCCGCCTTGAGCCGGGAACCCTTCGCACCAGAGCCCGGTATCTCTGCTTCGTGGCTTCTGCAATTGCCGCCTCCCGAGTCTGGGCGACCACACGAACCGTAGAGCCCGATGTCCCTGCAAAAGACGCCCAAGCCGTCAACCCGAGGAGAAGGAAAGCGTCTTCCGAAGTCCAAAGCACAATTGGCCTGTCGGCGAGTAACTTGCCACAGGGGGTCCCGAGCAGCTACAATCCCGACGAGGAATCCAACCGCGACACCAATTTCCACCCCAAGCACCCCGAGTAGATTTCACAAAGATTACATCCCGAGATATATATATTTCCTTTCCAGCAAAGAATAATGCATGTATGTATGGAACACCAACGAGCGTAAAAAAGAAACAAGAGAGAAGAAGGGGGGAAAAAAAGCCAGAAACCATAGATACAATCATACAAATACCTATAATTACAGCAAGAAGACGACGTGTCGTTCAAAAGAAAAAAAAAAAACAAAAAGGAAAAGAAAAAAAAAGAATTACTTGTACCCTGTCGATCCAATGATTGTGTGGCGCCGGCCCGGGGGTCAATTTTCTTTTGTGCTCAACAAAAGGTTTGTTTGTTTGACCCTGACCTACTACTCGTTTACCGGACATGTAACTCCGTCAAAGCATGTAATTACACGGACATGTTTTAGCATTATTAGAAGGAATAAAATCAAGTCTAGTTTAGAAAGGAAGAGGCATTAGAAGATTAGAAGAGAAACAATTAAAAGAGAGTCGAAAAGTCTGAAGCCAAAAAAAAAAAAAAAAAAAAAAAAAAAAAAAAAAGGAGACTTCTCCCTACCTACCTTATACATGTATGCAAAAAAAATGGTAATAATACTACATGTAGTAGCTATGCATCATATCTAACCAAATTCCTCAAAAACAAAAAAGATATTTCTCGGTTCCTGAACTGCTGGCAAAAAGAGAACAAAAAAAAAAAAAAAAAAAAAAACCTTACATCTAATGTCACCTAAAGATTGATAACAGAGAATTTGAACATCAAAAACAAAAGTAAAAAAAGAGTTCCTCTCTCACTGGCTATAGACACATATACAGCACAAGAGATAAGAACTCCAAAAGAAAATCATTCTTTTCAAGGAAACATCGAGCAGAAAATACAAAATAAAAGATGAAGAATCAGAAAAAGAAAAAAAAAAAATCAACCCTCCACACTCGAACTCCTAGCGCGAGCCGGCGCATCAGGCCTCCTAAACGCATGCGCCTCAGTATTGAACACCCACTCGTCCAAACTGATAACACCCTCGTCCGCAAACAGCAAATAAAAATACTTGAGCGTCTCGCTGACCCAAAAGCTCTCCTGGCTGTCCACCTGCCGCGGCACCGTTTTCGTCACGTCGTCGATGGCGCTGGCCCCGTACTCGGCGAACGTGTACTTGTGTATGCCCTGCCACATTCGCCACCCCACGCGCCGCCAGTGCGGGTCCCCCGTGATGCGGTGCATGTAAAAGACGCTCTCGATGGCTTCGGGCCGCAGGATGTACTTGCGCGACACGAGCCGCGTTATCCCCGCCGGCAAACGCTCTTCGTTTATGCGGGCCAGCACGAATTCTTCGTGCGTGGGCGGGGTCGGGGCCGTGTATTTCTGGAAGTCTAGGTCGTCTTTGTTGTAGGAGCCAGGTCTCGGAGGCGGGCCTCGGGATCTGGAAATGTCGAGTTCGGGCACGCTGTTGGGCACGGCTGGTGCAGGCGCATGCTCAGTCGTCACTGCTGGCCCGTCTAGTTGACGCTTATCAACCTGAGGGGCGCTTCTGCTACCACCTAATGGGTTTCCCATGACAGCTTGCGCGCGCGAGTCAGCGAGCGGGTCCAGGTCCTCCCAATACTTTGTCTCGTTCCACTCGCAGCCGGACAAGCTCTTGCATGCAGACATCAGGAAATGCTCTGGCATGATGCCAGTTGCTGTTGCGTTGTAGGCCCACACGCATCCTTCGGTCAACTTGGCGCCCAACTTCAGATCCTCGTCCCGTCCGAAGACTTTGGCTCCGAGCGCGTACATGCCGCCCGCAAAACAAGTGAGATGCTGGCCTTCATGCTTCAAGATTCCTTGAAGAGGACCGCCTTCTTCACTGGGAGTCGATGCGTCAAATTGGCCAGCGAAGAGGATATCTGCGTTTTGCGGCGTCATTGGTCGGAAGAGCAGATGTTCAGTAACGGCTTTGTTGGCTTGCTCGTACAGAGTCTTGTATTTCTCTTCCAGGCCACCGAGCAGAAGGTATTGTTTTGGGAAATATTCGTAGACCGAATCAGCCATGCCGCCAATGGTGAAACTGTCGATGCCGCCGTTGTTGCTTGACCCCAGGCCACGGGGTATGCACACTGGTTTTTCCAGAGTGTTTGTTCTGGCTTTGATTTCTTCTTGGAGAGTATCCTCTTTTTCGAGTTGCCGCTTGTCAAGGTTGCCGTACGCGCTTCTTTCGTCTGTGGCAGCAGTGTTCGCACGGGAGGTTTCGAGGTCCCAGCCTTTGATTTCCTTGTTCAGTCCTGCACTGTTTGAGCCCTCTTTACTCAACGCCGCCATTTTGGAGGGTTTGTCATCGAGATGACCTTCAGTCAAAGGATCATCCCAGCCAATGATCTTGCCTACACCAGGGCCAGAAGGAGTCTTTCCGGGGGCACCATGGCCAGGGGCGTGATAGTCAGTGAGTCCGTTGTCGTCATTGGAAGCCTTGGTCCGCGTGGCTGAGATTGGTTTGCCAGCACCAACCATGACTTGACCTTGTCGAGTAGCAGTATCAGAGTAATCAGACTTGATCTGAGCAGGCTTTTCACAGCCAGAAGCATCTATATGCATGGGGAACAAACCAGGAATGAGCGTGGCATTTGCGCCAGAAGTATTCTGCCATTCCAAGAAAGCATCTGTGATGCGATCCACGGCGTCGTAGTACTTTGGCTCCCTAGTAAGCTGGGCGAGACGGGTAAACTCCATTGACAAAGAACCAATCTCAGCCAAGACTACGTGAGTGCCGGCTCTGTGAGGCTGAGAAGCAAAAGTAGGCATCCAGTGGTAGTATGTCAAGGGCATGCGATTCGGAGTGTCAAAAGCACCCATCAGGACGTCTGCGAGCTCAACAGCCTTTTGCAGCAACACGGGGTATTGAGCACCGCTCAAGTCGTAGGCCGCGATGAGGCCACCGAGATAACGGATGGTGGTTTCAAACAGGGGTATGTCCTTTCTCTGTGACGTGGTGAAATCAATCTCGCCGACGGCCTTGACGGCCTCGTCGAATTCTGTTTTCATGCCGACAATCCACAGAGTGTCGAGTGCGTCGACGAGAGTTGCCGCCCAGCCACAAAAGGGATCTCTGGAGCCTCCAGAAACAGGTTTGACTTCATCTTTCATCCAAGCCCTTGAGCTGTAACCAGCCCAAGCATGGGAAATGGCGTCCTCGATGACCTTGAGCTTCTGCAGTCTTTCGACCTTTTCAGTAGACGATTCTTCCCTGGATTGATGCTGGATGCGAGGGATGGGCTTTGGACTGCCTGTGGGTAGTTGTATGGTGGTGGCCACGGGGAAGTGTTCGGGCTGGCTGGACCAGTAGATGATGGTTTCCGCGTGGACTGCGGGCTGCTTGACGTGAGGGACCTCATATCTGCCTTGGCCGACCTCGGCGTTGTCGTCCAGTTCGTGCACGGGTGGGATCAGAATGTCATCATCTTGCAGAGGAGGCCTCGCGAGCGGCGCAGCAGAAGAAGACGTTGTAGGCACAGCGGGGACGACTTTTGCTATGGTCGACGTGGCAACAGGCGCTGGTGGCGGAGTGGTCACATGAATGTATTCCTGCTCTTTCTTTGTCTCGGCTGCGGTGCTTCCGTATTCCTGGTCCTTTGCAGCAGCAGCGACGGGCTCATGGCCCACCTTCCTCAGCGAATCTGCGCCGATGGCCGGGGAAAGAGCTAGACTGCCGCCATGTCCTAGGAAGTAATACGTTGCAAAAATGGCAATGACGCTAAAGGCTATAAAGGCCCTGTATCGTCTATACCGTATCATATTCTGCGCACGCGGCGGAGCTCGTTGTGCAGGGTCGTAAACCTTAACTCCGGGAGGCCAAGTGACACGGCCGAGAAAGCGCTGTCCAGACGAGTATAAAAATGACAGAATAGAGCTGAAGGACGGAAGAGGTCAATAAGACCTGCGTCAGAAAGAAAGAGTTACAAGGAGAGTCAGTAATGATAATAATGTCACAAGTAGAGGCATGCCCCTCTTGGCCTCTCAGCTGGTATTTCCACCCTTGCACCTTGGCTGCCCGCCGCATCGCAAACGCTCAATCCAAATTCCTCCTTCCCCTGTGCCATCCATTTTGTGGCTGGACAAGCTGTGGAGAGACGTTTGGTTTTGAAGTACTACATGTACCTCAAACACCGCTAACACACCAAAGTTTGCATGCCGAAAGCCGGCAGAAACTCAACTTTGTCACGCGCGGCTTCTTCTAAGGATTTGGTGCAATACAACGGATGATAGGTATTCATGATTTTTCTCTATTATGCGACATTTTTTCATCTTCTCACATTGGCTCCTGCTCTCCACCAGGCCCAGGAGCTCTGCCCATTTGTCTTGCCTTGAGCATCTCGTCACAAAGCAACAGGTTCGACGCAATGCCCGCGGCTGAAGCAATGCAGTTGCGGAGAACACGGAATGAATCGTACACACCTTCTTGCGTAGGATCCATGGGCTCGCCAGTCGTCAAGTTCAGACCGACAACGTTGCCCTCTGCTTGCTCATCTTGCAAAGAAGCAACTGTTGAATGTTAGCATACATGTAGTCGAGAAAAACTCATCATCAAAAAACTTACTAGAATCTTGCACGTCGTGTCCCGAGTTGGCGGCAAGAGTTTTGGGGATAACCAAAAGAGCATCGGCAAATGCATCGACACCCCACTTGGCCTTGCCCTTGACTGTCTTGCGGAAAGCCTCGCTGTTCAAGTGTGCGTGTGCAGCAATCTGGAAGGCGCCACCACCCGGTACCACGCTGCCATCGACAATCATGTTGTAGACACTGCGCAGACCATCACGCACGGCGTCCTTGATCTGAGCAATTGTGTGTGCGTTGGGGCCCTTGATGAGCAGAGTCACCGACTTGGGCTCCTTGACGTCCTCGATGAAAGTGTACTTCTCCTCGCCCAGCTGGTGCTCGTAGACGGTGCCAGCATATCCAAGAACATCGGGTGTCAAGTCATCGACGCTGTTCTGAGCCGTTCCGCCGCAGATGAGCTGCAGTCTCTCCATGTTTCTTCTCTTGGCGCGACGAAGAGCGAAGATGCCGTTCTTGACCAACACGTCCAAACTCAGGGGATCAATGCCCTTCTGGTTGATGATGACGAAGCCCTTGGTGCCATCGGTTCCGCAAACCTCCTTCTTCAGCTCGACAATCTTGCGCAACTTTTCATCCACAAATCTGCGCTCACTCTCGACCAGCTTTTCTCTTTGTTCGGCGCTGTTGTAGTAGAAACCAGAGTTGATCTCGGACTTTTCGTATTCCAAAGAAACGTTCAAGGTAAGGATGAAAGCATTCTCGACGCGCTTGGGCATGTCGGGATGTCTGGCACCGTGGTCGAGGGCGAGACCACGGATGAGTTGTGTGTCGGCGGCGGTACGGTGTTGCATGGTCATGATCTCAACCATGTGCAAGTCGGGCTTCTCGGGAGCGTTGTAGATGGCAAGGACGGCGTCGACAATATCGGGAGTGAGTTGCTCGGCCAGGGTGGCATTGATCTTTGTGGAGAGAGACGTGCGCGCAACAGACAGGAGCAATTCGCGGTCGACTTGGCGCTCAAGCTTGAACTGGTCAAGGAACTTGAGTGTCTCGTTCTTTGCAAGGTCGAAACCATCCGTGATGACTCTTGGGTGGAGGCCTTCGGAGATGTAGCGCTGGGCTTGCTTCAGGAGCTCGCCAATCAGGATGACAGCAGATGTGGTACCGTCGCCAGTAATGTCGTCTTGGGCAGTGGCAGCACGGGCAATCATGACGGCCGTGGGGTTCTGGATCTGCATTTCGCGCAACAGGACACTGCCGTCTTTGGTGAGCTTGATGCCGCCCGCGCCATCGACCAACATCTTGAGCGTGCCCGAAGGACCCAGGTTGGAGGCAAGAACACCCTGGAGACCTTCACCGGCAGCGATGTTGACACTCAGGGCCTCACCGCGACGCTGCACACGTCTTGTCAGTGGGTTTCGATAATTATTGGCCTCACAAACGTACCCTTGATTCGGCCTTGGGGTTGAGGAGTTGGGCTGCAGACATGATGGCGATGTGAAGAAGAATTCAGAATCGCCGTGAATCCGACAGAAACCCGTGTAATGGAAGAATTGCAAGAGCGGTGGATGGCAATGAGTGCGTGCAATTATTGTTATTGCAACAGCAGCAGCGGCAGCATCAACTTTCTGCCACGGAGCTTGTAGGGCTGAACCTCCGAGCGACGAGCTTGGAAATGCCAAGACTTTATGAATTTTGGTCTCTCCAGCTTTTTTCCAATTTTCTTCCGCAGCAGCGTCCACCGCAAGAAACCCTCCATAACCATCGACGCCATGTCTGTCGATTACCTCTTGCACGAGTCCGGTGTGGGCTATGCCATCTTCAAGGTCCGCATGCAGGCCGACTCGGTCGGCCAGCGCCTCAAGGAAGTCCAGGAGCAGTCGCAGGACCTCGCCAAGTTTGGTAAATTCTTCTTCCATGTGGCCGTAGACCAATGTGTGTATGCGCAAATATCCTAATACCTTGCAGGCAAGATGGTTGAGCTCGTCTCCTTTGCCCCCTTCCAAGGCGCCGCCCAGGCCCTCGAGAACATCAACTTGGTCTCCGAAGGCATCATGTCCGACTACCTGAAGACCGTGCTCGAGGCCAACATGCCCAAGGCCAGCAAGAAGAACAAGACTGTCCTTGGTGTCACCGACAGAGGTCTTGCCGGAAGCATCAAGGCCGGCTTCCCTGCGCTCGAGTGCGAGACGTCCGAAACCTCCGAAGTTTGCGCCGACCTCCTCCGTGGCCTGCGACTGCACGCCGAGAAGCTCCTCAAGCAGCTGCAAATCGGGGATGTCGACCGTGCCCAGCTCGGTCTTGGCCACGCATACTCGCGCTCCAAGGTCAAGTTCAGCGTCCAGAAGAACGACAACCACATCATCCAGGCCATCGCAACCATCGACCACCTCGACAAGGCCGTCAACTTGTTCTCCATGCGCGTGCGCGAATGGTACGGCTGGCATTTCCCCGAGCTGGTCAAGATTGTTTCCGACAACACAAAGTACGCCCAGCTCGCCCTGCTGATCAAGGACAAGAAATCTCTGGACGAGGACAGTCTGCACGACATTGCCGCCATTGTCGACGACGACGAGGCTGTTGCCCGCAGCGTGCTCGAGGCCGCCAAGGTCTCGATGGGCCAGGACATCTCTGATTCTGACATGGAAAACGTCATGGCCTTTGCCGCTCGCGTTGTCTCTCTCAACAAGTACCGCAAGTCGGTCGGCGCCTACCTCGTCTCCAAGATGAGCATCGTTGCCCCCAACTTGGCCGCCCTCATCGGCGAGACTGTCGGTGCCCGTCTCATCTCCAAGGCCGGTTCTTTGACCAACCTGGCCAAGTACCCCGCCTCGACTGTCCAGATTCTTGGTGCCGAAAAGGCCCTTTTCAGAGCCCTCAAGACCAAGGGCAACACCCCCAAGTTCGGTATCATCTACCACTCGTCTTTCATCGGCCGTGCTGGAGCCAAGAACAAGGGTCGTATTTCGCGATTCCTTGCCAACAAGACGTCGATTGCTTCAAGAATCGACAACTTCTCCGAGACACCCACCACCAAGTTCGGTGAGGCCCTCAAGGCCCAGGTCGAGGAGAGACTGAACTTCTACGCCACTGGCGAAGCACCCACCAAGAACGAGCAAGCAATGCAAGCCGCCATGAACGCTGTTCTCGGTGATATCAACATTGCGGATCCTACCGCAGGCGCTTCCGACGACGTCGAGATGACTGATGGCGTCACTGCTCAAGCGACCGAGCAAGCGTCTCGCAAGGAGGCCTCCAAGGACGACAAGAAGAAGGAAAAGAAGGAGAAGAAGAGAAAGTCAATTGCCGCCGCCGATTCAGACAATGAAGCCGACAAGAAGGAAAAGAAGAAGAAGCGCAAGAGCGAAGGTGGCGACAGCGACAAGAAGGAGAAGAAAAAGTCAAGGAAGAGCACTTAGAATGGCGAGCCATTCTTGTCGGAGTAGCGGCGTCGTCGGCGTTGAGGTTTTGGGCCAATGAAACCTGGGAGCATTTACCATTTGATTTACAAAAGTGCCTTGCTTTTGTAAGGCATCAGGCAGTTTCGATTACAAGCTGTACAAAACGCATGAAATATGATTCTTTTTCAGTTACCTACATGTACCTGCCTGTTTAAACAACTTGTCCTTGTCGCCCTGCTTGGTGAAAGTCGTGGCTCGCGACTTCCCTCTTGTGAATGCTTGGCATGTGACCTCGCTTGCTCAGCCCGCCTCCAGAGAGATGCAGTCTAGAAAAACTTACTGCATCCGCTCTCATCAACACAAACATATAGCCAACATGGCCGATACGGATAACAAACGTAAAGCTCCTGCGGGTAACGCTGATCAGTCTAACAAGAGAGCCAAAGTATAATCTCGTGCCAGAAAATCCCAATTTTCATGCATCAAGTTCTAACGAATCAATAGAAGCAATGGCGCGTTCCACGCAAGGCTGATGAACACGCATCTCAGAAGGTCATTCTTCCAGGAGATCAAGGCATCTGGGCAACCTGTGACAAAGGCAGAGAGGGTAAATGCACAGCAGAGCTACGTGATCTCTTCAACGAAGTACGTAACCATCTCGAGAAGTGTCGAATTTTACTAAATTCTTCTTCAGTACGCTCAATTGCTCTATGGAGATGAATTGGCTGCAGAGGCCGGTGCAGCAGCATCTGATGACGAGGGTGATGGCGAGATCAACATCGAGGCCGAAATCCAACAGGAACTCGCCGACATTCGAAAGCCTCAAGACAAGCCTTTGTTCTGGTCTATCAGACTTGACGTGCAATGCGGTAGGTGCATGCAGGGTCCACTCGCTTGCCTTCACTGATTTCCATTCTAGTCATCTTCTTCAAGACAAGAGCACCTGTCGAGCCCGTGTCATTTGTGCAAAGAATCTGCCAGGATGCTGCCAAGCATACCGCCATCAAGCGAACAAGATTCTGCAACCGACTGAGTCCCATGACTTTGATGGGCAAAGCTACCATAGAAGGCCTGGAAAAGACAGCCAAAGAAGTCCTTGCACCGCACTTCCACCAAGAGCCGCACGTGCCCAAGAAGGTAAGTCTTCTCGGTTCGTCATACCCTTCAACATATCGCTCACAAAGTGCAGTTTGCCATTCGACCTACTATTCGTAATCACGGCGTCATGAAGCGGCTGGACATCATCCAGAAAGTCGCTTCTGTCGTAGGCCCAGGACATCAAGTCGATCTGAAAAACCCTGATCTCCTCATCATGGTCGAAGTCTACACAGTAAGTCATTCTTTCCAAATGTTATGCAGCCCCATACTTACACCTAGCAGAGCATTTGTGGTATCAGCGTGGTGCCTAATGACTACGACTCACTGAAGAAATACAATCTGGCAGAGATCTTCGATCCCACGCCTAAAGAGCAGTTCGCAAAGAAGACTGAAGCTCCATCGGAGAAACCTGCAGAGAAACCAATGCCAGAAGAAGAGAAAACCGAACCTCAGGCTGTCGAGGCTGTCATTGAATCTGAGGCTCCTAAAGAAGAGGTAGTCCAGCCTGCCCAAGCAGACACCAACACTCCAGCCGTCAATGAAGAGACAGCTCAGGTCTGAACCAGCGATGTTTAAAATACCGATACTCGGCACCGAGATTCTTTCCCAAGACAACTCTCTTCGTGACTTGCTGTAATATTTCTGGAAATTTTCGTGGCGAGACCGCGACCAACCATGGATACTCAAGCCACTATCTTATCTATCAGACTGCGTAAGCCTGGATCATCTCAAGGTACGCCTTTCGCCAAGCTTCAGTTCTGGTAGGTCCTGGAGACTCCTTTTGTTCTTCAAGCGGAGATACTCATTTTTACACGTGCGTCCGGAGAAGCTGTGTCTACATGTGGAGTTCGAAGATATCGGTTGAGCTGTTGGTTGACATTGATGAGGGAGTTAGGGACTTGGATTGTAGGCATTGATGACTTTTCCATGCTGTCGTTTCTCCGGTGCGCTCCCAGGAGAAAGCATTCCCGTCGTGCGTTCCTTCTCGGAAGGACATCAGGCATTCCGATGAGTACCGGGGTAAGCTTCGGAAGGTATGTGTCGTCTTATATCATATATCAAAATGTACAACTCAGCGGGACAACACTTCCCACTTAACTCACCTCCAGATCTCAAAGACTACTTCTTACTCATTCAATCAAATCATTCAAGTCGCTATGCTAGCCAGATAACACTCAGATTGATAGCAAGGTGGAAAGCTGATGTCGCAGGCATAAAGGCTCGGAAACTACGGCAATTTCCTGGTATCTTCGAAATGCAGCTTTTCCGCGGGACACACGCAATCTACAGCACTCCTGACAACGTAGATACATATGCTACGCATGGCCTTCACTCGAAATAATCTTCAGCTCAAGTATTTGACTTCCAAGCATGTCTGCAAAGGAGATATGCATCTTTACAGTTTCGACGTTGGTCTCGACTGCTCAAGCCAGAGAGAAGTAGCACCACGAAGGTCTTCTCTTATCGCCTCGCGTGATAGGAGATGCGTATTGCTGGAATTCGCTCGAGGGGCCCAGGTAAGCACGAGTCGTCAGTCTTAGTGATGCCAGCACAAGATTGCAAGAACAGTCATTACTTCTGCATTATGAAGCAAACTTCAGTCGAAAACCGTAGGTCGGAGTAGTTATACACATATATCTCTCAGAATTAAACCATGACTACGATATCTACAAGTCGGTCAACATTCGTATGTAGATAGAAAGAAATGGCTGCGATTGGTCAGTCGTTCGTCACCAAAGATAAGAAGCCGACGGCAGTGACGGGATCTAGCGGGAAGCAGCGCCAACCTCAATCGCAACGTCAAATGGTTCAACAAAATTTGAGGCTGGCTTTTACACACGCGATGACTGTCGTGAGCAAATTGAACCCCTGCCAAATGCCAGTCGTCTGCCTGTCAACGGTCATCTGAGTGATATTTTAGCGAGCGCCGACTTTCTTGTCAAGCCAAGAAGAATGCTCAAATTGTCTGCTCGATTGACGCTCTCCAAAAGCATTGGAAGTCGCAAAACACGACAGACAGGAAGAAGCAAGCAGAAGCAACCCATCGAAAAAGAATTTGAGTTGTTGCGCAGATGCCCAAGTATTTCTGTTCGAACAAGCCACTGATAAGGCAGGGGACTTCGCGGGAAAGATCCGGAGCATCGAAATTTCAATTTGATGGTGAGATTTCTGTGCGCCCAGAGATAAGGCTCGACTCGAAAACATGGTCAGCAATTCGTCAACCACACAGCTCACTTTGCACAGCAAGCTGTTTATCCAAGGAGCTGCATTCTGGATTTTACTCGGTCGATAAAGGTGCTGATTATATGCGACAAGTGTGACCAAAGGCAAGACCGCTCTCGTCCTGAGACTCTAGCAACAACACAGTCCTGCTGCATCAGACTTTCACATGCAAGCATCTTAAAGATCACGGAGTCTTATCTACACGCGGCTTAGCCTAAAGTCAGCCCCGTTGGCTCACCCACGTTTTCGAGCAGACTGCGGCGCTCTTCTCTCAACTTCCAGACCACAGCCTGCATTTTCGACTCTCTTATCAGAAGCCAAGCGGATTGACTCCATTTCTCCTCGACCCCACGAAATAGCTGGGCGGCAGCGGGCACACCCTTTTACGATCTACAGCATCGGTACTAGTCAAGTATCCGCGGACTTGTTTTTTGCGTTGGCGTTTTGCTGTGATTGCTCTGCCCCGGAGATGCATCATACAGCTTACCATTGGGGCTCCTTTCTCGATATCGATGCGTGGGTGAGAAGAGTCAAATATTAAATCTCGCCGTCCTCACCCTGATTATTATTCGGTCATCCCATTGGCTTTATATTACGAAGTCATAACCACAAAAGGTTCACGGGGCTTTTCACTACTGCTTCCCACCAGCTTGTTTCTGGTCTCTTGTATCTCAACTGTACATCTTCAGACTATTACCATGGGCATCAGCGTTCTGTGGTCGGCACCCGAGGTCAACCCCATCAACAAAAAAGCTCGATCAATACCAGTCTTCAATCCCTTCAACAACTATGGCCGCGTCTTCTTCTTCTCATGGTTTGGTTTCCTGCTTGCCTTCTGGTCTTGGTAAGTTGATATCCACTTTCCCCAGACTTTGGCTAACCCGATTACCAGGTATGCGTTCCCGCCGCTCCTCAGTGATGTGATTGCCAAGGACGTGCATCTCAGCAAACACGAAGTCGCAAACTCCAACATCATCGCCTTGACTGCTACTCTCCTTGTCCGTCTGGTCGCCGGACCCGCCTGTGATCGTTTTGGCCCCAGATACACGTTTGCTGGATGCTTGCTTATCGGAGCCATCCCTACCTTCCTTGCCGGCACCATCTCCAGTGCCGCCGGCCTCTACGTTATCAGATTCTTCATTGGCATTCTCGGAGGCTCGTTTGTGCCATGCCAAGTATGGACGACCGGTTTCTACGACAAGAACATTATCGGCACTGCAAATTCGTTGACTGCGGGTTTCGGTAACTCTGGCGGTGGCATCACGTACTTTGTCATGCCCGCCATTTTCAACTCTCTGGTCCGCAACAACGGTCTCTCTGCCCACAAGGCCTGGCGCGTCGCCTTTGTTGTTCCCGGCATCCTTATTACCGCCGTGGCCATCGCGCTCTTCCTCTGCTGCGACGACACGCCCACGGGCAAATGGGCTGACCGCTTCCAAGTCGCCGAAAGCAACCTGCGCTCCCACGCCCTCGAAGGCGCCATCGTAAATGTCCCCGGCACCGGCGAGATCACGGGCGAAAAGCAACCCAGACAGGACGGCGTCAACTCATCCTCGGCATCCACCGTGCAGTCCGAGGAAAAGAAACTCGACAACACACGCGGCACCTTCGAGCCCAACGAAGCGCAAGTGGGCGAGGCGCAAATGCTCGACACGGTGCGCGGAGAAGTCGTGCAGAAGCCCTCGTTCAAGGACGCCTTGGACGTCGTTTTGTCGCCCCAAACCCTCGTGCTGGGCATCTGCTACTTTTGCACCTTCGGCTGCGAGCTTTCCGTCAACTCCATCCTCGGCTCTTACTACACCACAAACCTCAAGCTAGGCCTGCAGGACGCGGGCAACTGGGCCGCCATGTTCGGCCTCCTGAACATCGTGTTCCGCCCGCTGGGCGGCGTGCTCTCTGATTTCGCATACGCCAAGTTCGGCATCTGGGGCAAGAAAGTGCTGCTGCACGTGTACGTCACGCTGGCCGGCGTCTTCATGCTCGTCATCGGGCTCACGAACCCGCACTCGCAGCCCGCGCTCGTGGGCTTGGTCACCGCCGGCGTGGGCTTTTTCCTCGAGGGCGCGAACGGCCTCAATTACTCGCTCGTGCCGCACGTGCATCCTCACGCCAACGGAATCGTCAGCGGTGTTGTGGGCGCGTCTGGAAACTTGGGTGGCATCGTTTTTGCTATTGTGTTTAGGTATTCTGTTCATGGCAAGCAGACGCTTTATGGAAGGAGTTTCTTGACTATTGGGTCTATTATGATGGGCTTGGGGGTTTTGACTACCTGGATCAAGCCTATCCCTCGGGGTCAGATTGGTGGTCGTTGAAGACACGTTTTTTTTCCATCTTGTTACTTTATTTGAGAAAATGAGGAGGGTTCCGGCAGGATTTGGTTGTCGGGTTTAAATGACTTTGTTATGATTTGGTATTTTCCTTTTTTTTTGTTGTTGCTGTTCAATACATGTATGTACGGAAAAGATAACCCTGGAGTTTGTATTTTGGAATAATTATATTCAATTCTATTCTTGTTTCTTGCAACTCTTTGGACTTTCTTTTCCTCATTCCTCTTACAAGATTTGAGCGATGTTGCGGTGTTTTTGGTCTTCTTTTTCTTCCTCATGCTGAACTCAAGGTTTGATTAGCTACTTGGAGGTGTGTAAAAAGGGAAATCAGAGCTATTCTCATCATCATCTCGTTAATCGTCTTTCGCGATCCCCATCGCAGGCTAAACACAAACATGTTCTCACTCTCGTGTCACAGCTTAATCATCATGTCTAACAAACCACCAGTAGCAACAACTTGTCCCTTCTCTTGTCACCACCCCTTTTACATCCTTCTTCGTTCTTCCTTTGTCTTCTTTATGCACCCCTCTTCATTCTACCTTCGTCTTGTCTCTGCACCCCTCTTCATTCTACCTTCGTCTTCTCTCTGCACCCCTTCTGCGTTTATACTCATACACATGGATTTACTCATGACCGAACACGTGGCAGTGCATGTCTTCCCAAGTCGACCGCATACCAATTCTTGATTTCCCTCAAACACACTCCAGCAGCAATGTACTTCCAGCTCTGCAAGTCCTTGACTCTCCTGTCTTCCAGCGAACCCTCATCCATGCCCACAGCAAGACAGGCCAAGGCTCTGGGAAGAGCCTCTTCATTGCGATCATCTCCATCGTCATCACCATCGATGATACGGGAGATGGTGAAGGCAAGGACTTCTTCCAGCTGCTCGCGCATCGATTGGGTGATTTCGCGGAGCCGTTTGGATTGCCTGCCACCGTCGCGCCCGAGAATGTTGCCAGAGAATATTTCGGCTTCGGTCAAGGGGTCGCGCCGCGAGGATGCGAATTGATAGAGAGTTTGGAGTACGGCTTGCTCGTAACCTTCTCTGATCTGTCTGGCTAGATCCTTGTGGTGCTCCCACTGGATCACCTTGGTGTTTTGCTTGATGTATTCCCACAGAGTCGGCATAACGGTGTTCTCCTGTTTTGTGGAAGCCTCGTGGACGTTTCGCATGTCTTGCAGGAACCGCTGTTCGTCAATGGCACGGTAGAGATGACCCAACACCTTTTCACTCTCGTAGTAGCGAGTTGGGCGGCTGCCATCCAGGTCGCCGATAGGATCATTGATTTCTTCGTCGTCGTTTTCGGCTTCGGCCGCAGTTGTAAAGCCGCCAGCGTCCATGACAACTCGTGGACTTGGGGCCATGAAATCCGGCCTTGCGCGGCCAGGAACTGGACCTTCGTCCAAGCGCACCTATATTTGTCAGTTTGGTTGGGCAGAAGGAGTAGGCACCTAGACTTACCGGTATTCCAGTCTTGGAAAAGTCGACAGCTCTTGATGCCATGTCTGCAAGCTTGATGCAGCCGGGATCAAATACCCCATGGGGTTTTTGATCCGATATTATGAGATGGCGGCTGCAGATTTGGCCCAGTTGATCAGTCTCCATGAACTGAACGAAAAATTTGCTCATGTCGCTGACAGTCACTTCTCTGTCAAGCTGGAAATCAGGAATACGAGGATAGTCAGCTGGCTCGGCAATGACTCTCCGAGGCATCAAGGTAGGGTCGAAGATGACATTGTACAAATCACCATCCAGATCTCCACCTGACAGCTTGCTGGGTAGATCACGCTCGCCATGCTGACTGAAGACAACACAATTGCGGAGTTTGTCCAGAGGCGAGCTTTCAGGAACGTCAATCGCTTCGACGGTCCTGATGTCGCCTGGGTGAAGTGCAGGGGATCTCGTGATGACGACTTTTCCGCCAGTAAGGATCTTCTTCGGCTCGTCCGGCGAAGTCTGAACAGTGACATAGATTTGGTTCTCCTTCAAAAAGCCGGTTTCGTCCATGATGCCGTACAGGGTAACGCCACGCTCCACAGGGATTCGGCCACGGTATTTGATGTCACGCAATTTCATCGCAACTGCCATATCGACAACGCTTCTCAAGAAGAGATCGCCGTGATACTCGAGGCCGATGTCGGCCAACATGTCCACAAGATCTGACAGTCTTGCAGCCTTGCTCGTCTGGGTTTCCTTGAGAAGGAATGCCGCGTTGTAAGTGTTGCATGTCATCATGCGCAGCTTCTCCACTGCTTCGTCCTGCAAAGCCATGAAAGACTGGCGGGGCACCAGAAGGCCCTCGAGAATTGCGATAAACTGGCGGTTGAGTACCATGGGATACGGTCTCCAAGCAGCGCCACAGACCTCAAGTGTCGTCGAAGCAGAACCGGTGAACTTTTCCATTGATGGCCGAATGCTGAATTGCTCGTCTGCGAGGGTAGAATCAAGAGACACCACCCCCTTCGCACCAGCAAATCTGATCTGAAGAATGCATGGTTTGAGAGAGTGCCTCACTCCATATACGCGCCAGACCTTGCGGAGGAGATCAAGTGAGATTGTTCCACATCCATCGCTAAAGCAACGACCATTGCGCTGAACATCTGGAATACGCACCAACATGCTAGCCTCCACTTGGACTGTTCCAGTGGTGTCGGAAAAAGCTTGTCCGATACGAGCAGCGCAACGAGCTGGAGAACGGATGTGTCCAAAGTGCCCAAGGTTCTTGATGAGCCCAGCTGCGTCCATGGGCGCCTCCTTGGATATGAAGGGCGCCATGAACCAACAGGTGTGTGAGCGAAGACTCGAATGGGAGAATCCCAAGAACGAGTAACCTCTGCCTGCAATCTTGTACTTTGACTCTATGAATGTCCGAAAGCGGAGGTAGACTTCGGCCTGGTCAGATTGGCCATCATAACGTACTGGTTCACCGTCCTCGTCGATAAAGGTTACGCGCAGGAAGCAGTCCGAGTGGTCTCGGTATTGTCTCAGAACACGATTGCTGACTTCGGGTTCAGGCCCTTCGAGGTAGACAGCAGTTGGTGTGACTGTCAACTTGTGCACAAGAACGATATGAGAATGGCGGTCGGCAAGATTGTAGGGGTTCTCTGATCTTGACCTGTCGTATTCTTGCGCATAGTCCAGGAGACTGTTGGCAATTGTAGTAGTGGAATAGTCAACCGGATCGGAGTGAGGACCGATCGGCTGGATATTGTTGGACAAGCGCCTCAATGACTCGGAAATAGCGTGGCTGTCGTGATTTGCCTGTAACAATGTACATATAGGGAGAAGCTCGATGACTTGGCCTGGTGGGAGCACGGCATTTCTTGCCAGGCGAAGAAGCTGGAATTTGACATCGAAAGGCAGGGTGCTGTAAGGTGGCGTTTGAGCAAGAATGGTATCGAGTCGCATGAAAGTGGAAACAAGTCTGAACAAAGGAGCAGCAGAGGTCGGGGTGGGCCGACTGATAGTAGCAGTTGAAGTGTTGCGGTTGCGTTGCAGAAGGCGCAAAACCTCTGTGAGTTGCCTGTGATCGACGAGTTCTATTTGGTATACAAAGCAGGTGGCCACAACAGCTCCGTGAGCACCGCTGATGCTGGTGACTCGCTTCTTCTTTGGTGGCTTCACGTACATCCTCGGGTTCATCAAATTGGCATATTTCATCAGTTCGACTATGTCCAGTGCCCCGTCGAAGTAGAAGTGTGGTGGGCAACGGAGAGCGAAAGTTATGGTGGGGTGCTTGTGGTCGCCGGTTGCTACAGTATCAATGTCAAAATATTTGATGCTGATCCGAGTCGCAGAGTCATCGTCATTGCTGTCGTAGAGTAAAGCTGCCTGGTGGTGACCGAAGACAACTTTACCAACTCTTAAGTCGACGAAATATGGCACAAAGTGGAGCTCATTCTCGATGAAAGTCCAAACTCCACATTGTAAGGATTGAAAGTCAAAAGTTGAAGTCGTTGGCTTGTGGGCAGCTGCGCGCTTCTGGGGCAGTGCCACGGTGTGTGTTGCTTTGGACTTGAGGCTGCGCAAAAGTAGTTCGTCGGGCATGTGCTTTGAAACGACCAAGTTCAAAAATTGACCGTTCATGACCAGCGAACGCAGCGGCTTGCGTTGGCCGTTCAGCAGGCCATACTTTGCGAGGAAGCGCTTGCCCTTGTCAACCTCCAAGAGGACAACCTTACCACAAGGCTTGTTGCCAAACTTCTCGCAGATGAAGTCGGTGACGCCAAATTCGGCCAGCGGTGCACGGAGGAACCGCTTCAGATCTCGTTCGCTGCATTGAGCCGGGATTTTGTTGACGAACACCTCCATGGTGCGATTTGAAGGCTGTAGTGTGATATGTACCGAGAGTACTCGATATAGATGCGCTGCAGCTGTACAAGTAGGAGTCAAATACGACTATGAGATTGCAGCATGTGTGAGAAGCTGGAAGGAAAGATGTGTTCCTTTACTCTTGCATCACTCCCAGATTAACAAACAGAAAGACCAACGCGAGCTTGAGTTACAGGTTGCCGCTGCACGCATATCACCAACACACTGCAGCTTGCATAGAGCCGTGTAACATCGCGAGCACAACACCCGAGTCGCGATAGCCGGGAGTGTTGCATCAGGTGAGGTTAGGGCTCCCCAGGTGTTTTCGTGATACTTTCGCGTCGAGCGACCTTCTTTTCAACAACTTTCTCGAGTCTGCTTTTATGTGAACGTCCTCTGCTCAGACCTTCCAGGTTTGATTTGAGCAAGACCACGAGTCATGCGAGGAACGTCAACATCCAGGACAGACTTCAAGTTCCTTTTCGAATTGCTTTAATTATGCAAGGGTCTAGATTTGCATGCAGCTCCGTCCAAGACTCCCACTACCGCCAGGCTATTTCACATATTCAACGTTCTCTGAAGAGTTCCGATGGCTATACGGAGTAGTATACAAAGGCCTAATACCGCCCCGCGGGTTTAGGAGTCTGGAAATACGAAGATTGAACGCGGCCTAGCCCTTGGTGCTGCTTTCTGTGGGGTAAACAACGTATGACCCCTATGATATTGTATCTAACAAGTACATATGTACTTGTCTGATTTCTGATTTTCAGTTCGCCATATTGATGAGTTGCCTGCAATACTCACATCGACAACTTCAGAGTTTCGAGTAAACATGGGCGAACCCAAGCCGCTCGACGCAGTAACTCCTGCCGCAAATGATGTGATAGATAAAATCCCATCACAAGAGGCTGAGTCGCAAGACGAAAAGTCGCTGGCAGAGGACAAAGATGCATCAACCGAAGGAGGATTGGGAAGTTACTTTGTCAGTGTAGAGCAAATCTCAACCTGCCAGACTGAACTGACTCTCCATGTGACCACAGCGAATATTCCGATATTGCGACCGCCTCGATTGTTTACTGTATGGGATTGGGGTTCTGGGAGCTGTTGCTGTCGGTGCTGCTCTACCCCTTATGACTCTGGTCTTCGGTTCTTCCACCAGTTCATTCAATGATTATGCAGTAGGTCAGGGCGACTCTGGTCAGTTTCAAAGTAGCATCAACCACTTGGTGCTGTACCTTGTCTATCTTTTCGTTGCACGCTTTGTCATTGGCTATGTCTCAACGCTATGCGTCTGCATCGCTGCTGCCAGGACCACCAATTCATTGAGGAAAGCATTCTTGGAGAGTTTACTCAGGAAGGAGATATCTCATTTTGACCTGCAGGGCAACGGGTCTCCAGCGACTCAGGTCACGACAAGTATGAACTCTCACTTGCACGTCTCATGAACTTTGGCTGACTCTGACTTGTTTAGATGGTAATCGTATCAATCAAGGCATTGCAGAGAAGCTGTTTAACCTCGTGATGGGCATATCGCTCTTCTTCTCGGCATTCATTGTTGCACTTGCCGTGCAGTGGAAACTTGCTCTAATCATAATGAGCATAGTGCCTGCCATTTTCTTGATCACAGTAGGATGCATCAGTCTTGACATTCCCATTGAGGCCAAAATCGTAAGAGGCATCGCAGTCGTCAAAAAATCAATTTGACTAATGCCATGCTCTTAGACAAAGATCTATTCTCGCGCAGCAACGCTGGCTCAGGACGCACTTGGCTCTATCAAAACGATACACGCGTTCGGGGCACAAAAAAAGATTGTGGCATGGTACGACGAGTACCTCGAGAAAGCACATACAGAGGGCAAAAAGAAATCTCTCATTTACGGAATTCTCTTCAGTGGCCAAACGTTCTTGGTCATGGGAGGTACATCCCTTGCTTTCTGGCAGGGCTTTCGAATGTTCCGAAGCGGAGAGATTCCTAATGTCGGCACTGTTTTGTACGTAAGGTAAAGGTACAAAGTCAACAAGCCAGTCTGACGAATTTGACTAGCATTGATGAAATGGCCTCCGGGACGCCGCTCCATCCATGTCGAGTTCAATTTTCAGCTAGCTCGCTGGCTACGTACCGCATTCTGTTCTCTCGCAGAGCCTTGCTGATTGTATTTCCACAGAACGGTCATTTTAAGCGTTACATTGGGCGCGACATCTACATTGCTTATCATGCCACAGATTCAGGCTATCACAAATGCATCATCTGCTGCTGCAGAACTATTCGCCATCATTGACAAGGAGTCACTACTCGATCCGTTATCACCGGAAGGTAGCAAGCCAGATTTTTGCACAGGAGACATACAAATCAGAAATCTTTGTTTTTCATATCCTTCCAGGCCGACGGCACCAGTGCTACAGAATCTCACCTTGTCTATACCAGCTGGAAAGACCACGGCACTCGTTGGACCAAGTGGATGCGGCAAGTCGACTCTGGTCGGTTTGCTTGAAAGATGGTATCAACCAACCTCGGGAGAGATCATTCTGGATGGTCAAGACCTTGCTACATACAACACAAACTGGCTGAGGAATAACATCAGACTTGTACAACAAGAGCCAACTCTTTTCCAGGGTACCGTTTTCGAGAATGTGGCCAAAGGTCTGGTTGGCGAACAACTGGATTTACCCAGAGAACGCCAACTGCAGCTTATTCAAGAAGCATGTAAGGCTTCCGATGCCCACAGCTTTATCGAGAAGTTTCCTGAAGCCTATGACACACAACTTGGCGAACGAGCAAGCATGCTGAGTGGAGGTCAACGGCAGAGGATATCAATCGCCAGGAGCATCGTCGCAGACCCAAAGATTCTGCTGTTTGATGAAGCTACTAGCGCATTGGATCCTCGAGCGGAAAGAGTTGTTCAGACCGCGCTCAACCGTGTTTCAATCAACAAAACGACTCTTATCATTGCTCATAAGCTTGCAACAGTAATGGCAGCCGACAATATCGCTGTTATGACGAGCGGAAGAGTCGTTGAGCAAGGAACCCACAGCGAGCTTCTCAAGCAAGATGGCTTGTATGCTGCCATGGTACGTGCTCAAGACCTGGCAGTGGGGGCTGAGGACAAAGACATTCACGAAGCGTCCTTCGAGGGCGATGCCGAGAAGCGAAATGACGCGAATATCTTGCTCACAAGAACGAAGTCCCAAGGCACGATTCAAAATCCTGCCTCCGAGGCTGAAAAGCTTTCCGCTGGTACCCTCAACTACTCACTCATCAAGTGTATCCTCATCATGCTCAAAGAGCATCCGGATCTATTTCCATGGTACTTTCTCATCATGTTTGTCTATCTCACAATAGGAGGCACTCAGCCTGCACAGGCCATCATATTCTCTCGCCTTATCAGAGTCTTTACACTGCAGGGCTCTGAAGCGAAACAGCAAGCCGATTTCTACGCCCTCATTTACTTTGTTCTGGCCATTGTGAATCTTGTTTGCTTCTTCCTTATCGGAATTCTCTACAACAAGCTCGGCCAGGTACTCACACACCGCTACCGTCGGGAAATGATCGAACGTATCATTCATTTTGATCAGGACTTTTTTGACCGTCCGGAAAATTCCTCTGGCGCTCTGACTGCCAAGTTGTCTTCTGTGCCCTCTGCGGTGCAGGAGCTCATGTCTGGAAATCTCGGTCTTATGCTAAATGTTGTGGTCAATATTTTGGCTACCAGCGTAGTGGCTATTGCGTTTGGCTGGAAGCTAGGGCTTACTTTGGTGTTTAGTGGACTCACGGTCATTGTCGCTAGTGGTTATTTGCGCATCAGACTGGACCAAAGATTGGAGGCTTCGACAGAAGAGCAGTTTTCAAGCAGCGCTGGCTTGGCCTCTGAAGCCATCTCCTCAATCCGAACCGTCAGCTTCTTGACACTTGAAGGACCAGTAATGCGCGAATACAGCAAGACTCTAGACAGCATCGTTGTCAAAGTGGTTCGAAGTCTCGTTGTAACCCTGATACCATATGCCATATCCCAATCGGCTGATTTCCTGGTCATGGCACTCGGCTTCTGGTACGGATCAAGACTGATTGCTCAAGGAGAGTATTCGACTACCCAATTCTTTGTCGTCTTCCTCTGCATCATTTTTGGAGGACAAGGCGCGGCGCAATTTTTTGGTTACACCACATCAATCACAAAGGCAAAGGGTGGCGTCAATTATATTCTCTGGCTGCGAACTATCGTCCCTCGCATCTGCGAGACTGAAGATAACAAGGACAAAGGTCCTTCTTCTGGCAATGACGTCTCCATTTCTCTCGAGCATGTCGATTTCCAATACCGACAACGCGGGACTGCAAGAGTCCTCCGCGACATTTCGATGCAAATAGCCGCAGGCCAATACATTGCCTTTGTAGGCCCCTCGGGCTGTGGCAAAAGCACCATCATCTCCCTCCTCGAACGCTTCTACGATCCCACATCTGGCCGCATAACTTTAAACGACACGGACATCTCCACCCTCAACCCACATTTATACCGCAACACTATGTCGCTGGTGCAGCAAGAACCGCCGCTCTACCTGGGCTCCGTGCGCGACAACATTGCCATCGGCCTCGCCTACACCCCTGACGACGACGAAATCCTCGCCGCATGCAAACAAGCCAACGCGCTCGACTTCATCACCTCGCTGCCCGAAAGCCTCAACACGCCGTGCGGCAGCCGCGGCCTCCAATTCAGCGGCGGCCAACGCCAACGCATCGCCGTGGCGCGCGCCCTCGTCCGCAAACCCGCGCTTTTGCTGCTCGATGAGGCGACCTCGGCGTTGGATACGCAGAGTGAGAGGATCGTGCAGAAGGCGTTGGATGAGGCTGCTGAGGGCAGGACTACGGTCGCTGTGGCGCATAGGCTTAGCACTATTAGGCATGCGGATGTCATTTTTGTGGTTGAGGATGGGTGTGTGGTGGAAGTGGGGAGGCATGAGGAGTTGGTGGCGAGGAGGGGCCGGTATCATGCTATGTGTTTGGCGCAGTCTTTGGATCAGGGTGGTGAGTGAGGCGAGTGGAGGAGGCTTTGGATTTTACTTTTTTTTCCCCTTTTTTTCTTCTTCTTCTTCTTTTTTTTTCTTCTTTTTCTTTTTTTGGGAGCGGGCCAGTATGTTTGCTTCTATTAGGAGTGCGATTAGTAGGAGGGACTCTTTGGGTCAAGAAATCTTTTGTCTGCATTTGTTTTAGAATTTTCTACTATAATTTTGTTGTATCTCAGAGTTAGGTCAAAACCAAACCCATCATCCCCCGAAGAGAAACAAAAAATGGTCTTTTGTTCAACGAGACATCGACACTAACAGTACCATTGCAATCAATGCTTTTTCGTTCATAATACGAATGCAAAAAAGAGTTTACGTATCCGCATCCGCACTCTTGTTTCTTTAGAGATGTTTTCCACGCGAGCAAACGACGAAAGTGACCTAGAAAGAGGATGACGAAAGTGATTCGGAGAGGACTACGGTAGCCTAGAGAAGGAGGACGAGGGTAACCTAGAGAGGACGGGCGCCCGGGAAGGCTGGTGAAAGCAGTCTAGAGAGAACGACAGGCATCCGGGAAGATAGACCGCTGCTTAGAGAACGACTACGAACGAGGCGAACGTCTATAACAGGAGCAACACGACCCTGGATTATTTATCGTTGTCACCCACGACGAAGCCGCTCCAGCTCCAGCTGTCACAACCAGCAACGCCAACCTCTCCCATCATTCAATCTCCCGATGCGATTCTAAACGGCCTATACCGGGCTTACCGACCTAGCTCTCGTTCATGGCATTCGCGCGTCCCGTCCCGTGGAGCTGCAGTCTCGTTGCCGAACTCGTCTTTCCAGCGACCCCCTTCCGCCACCAGGGCTTGGTGGGTAAGTTGCTTGGTGAAAGATGGACGAGCTTTCGCCGGAAGATCTTTGTGTATGCAACAAGTGCTCCTTTGGTCGCACCTACGTAATGAATTGCGGGGCGTGAGCTTGCCTTTGACGTGTCCTCTTGGGGGGAAAAGGGTCTCGAATGATTCGAGCAAGCTGCATGAATAAACCGTGTTGATCTCTCAAGACCAACTGTTCTTTGTCTCTTCGTTCGTTCGTTCGTTCGTTCGTTCTCTCTTCCATCAAGACGTTTTCTTCCGCATTTTCGACCGCTCAGCCGAGAAGAACATTGTGCTTGAGCTCAATCCAGTCTTTTCCAGAATCCCAGCACTCTTGAAGCAACAACTTGACTCTCACAACCTGCCCCATGCCCGCATTCTCAATGCTCTGCAAGCGCTGCAACACCTCCACAGCCTTTCCATGATCCCTAGCCTCACATCCGGCAAGAAAAAGCGGCAGGATAATGTCCGGGGTATCGAAAGCATTGCATCCTTTGAGTTCGTTGAAGGCGTCCAAAATGGCGTTGACGGAAAACTGCACCAGCCGAGAGTCGGAGGGGAGCAGGTAAACGCGGCGATGCAGGTAGATTAACGCTGCGTGGCTGATGGCAGCATTGACTGCGCGATAGACCTCTGTTGATGACGAGGAAGACTGCGGGCAAGCGCAATCATAGCGCATGTGGTTGATCTCCAGCGTAAAGAGCTCCAGATTCATTCGTAATTGCTGGGACATGGTTGTTGTCTGCGCAGAAGGCTGGCCGTTGATGCTGCGCTCGTAATCACAGCGCTTAGATAGTTCCGCAACCCGCGACAGTAGTACCAGCGATTTGTTTGTAAAGCCAGCCAGACATCGGAGTTCGGGCGTTTGCTCTGCTAACTTGAGTTCGCGCGACCATTCATAGTAGGCGCCTTGGTAGGTGTCGCTGCTTGCACTGCCAAAAGTATCCAGGTAGGCGAACCATCTGCCGAAGAACAAAGTCGCGTGGGTGCGTTGGAAGCCTTCTTGTCCGAGTCGGAGGCTGTACAGTCGTCGTGCCAGACTGAGATGTTCCTGCCAGGAAATGGGTAAATCAAAAGCCAGGGGATATGACTGCGTGAGAGACGCAAGCATCACGCAGGATCCAAACACCGAATCAGTAATGGGCTCGTTGCCAGAGAGCGCCTCGCGCAATGATGGGAAAACAGGCGTCACCCATGTCGCGATGCGATTTTTCGGTTCCGCGTGTCGCAACAGTCGAGCTCTGTGACAAGCCGCATAAGCCAGCAAAATTCGCAGCAAAATGTCATCCTGCATGGCAAGTTCGGGCAAAATGGTCGAGAACGGGTTAGACGGACATTGGTGAGTAACGAGGACTACGGCAGTGTAATTCACGAAGTAATGCCAGTATAGCATGTTCATGGGGTTTTCTAAAAGGACTTCAGAAATGGGACCTGGGACTTTCGGCCTGGTCACGGGCACGGGTATCGCATAGTAAAAGTCTGAGGATTGTTGTGGCGAGTCGATGAAGGCGTTGTTTTGCTGGCCCAGCGCCTCCTGGTCCTTGTTCTTGTGGAGGTCGAGGTCAGGAAGACCTGTGTCGTATCCAAGGACATCCATCATGGGAACAATTGGTGAGAGTTGTGAATCGAACAGACAGGGCTGTGGTCCCGGAGTGAAGCAGTCTATCTTTTCCGCCTAATCTCTACGCGGTCTCATATACATATAGGGAGGAATCGACAGCGCCTGCCTTGGGACTGCACACACGAAACGAGCGTCCAGCGAAAACGATGAGGTAGACTGACAGCACTTTAAAAAGCATTCCTCTTGCATCTGCATCGATCCATTGCCGGTTTAAGAGGGCACACGGCGGGGATGCAAAATACATACAAGTAGCCTTATTATTTGATGATTGACGACGCGTGTGGCAAGGATAGACATTGCATTTCGACCCTCCATCCTGCATGATACAAACTTTCTTGGCGACGGCGCAGCAACCTACTAGGTACCTCTCTTTCAAAGCAAATGCGAACCTGTATATACCTGAGCTGAGTACCTTTCAATAATATTGGAGCAGGAACAACAACACTATTCCGAGTCCATGTCACACTTGACATTAAAAGCATGCCTACAGCTAGGGAATGAAATTTATTCTGCTTCGAGAGAAGGATCCAAAGCCTTGCTAAGCGAATCTCGAGGAGAATGGTGACCCATTTTCCCTCTTGAGACATAAAGCACGAGAAAACTAGGTACGATGTACGCCTAGGCACGAGATCACAAGAAAACACGGACAAGTAATCCGCAAGTGACTCTCGGGTCCATCCGAAGGTTTCATGTAGAGGAAAACAACAGACCACCAAGCGGTGGTGGTGGTCAGAGAGCGAAAGTGACAACCAAACTCAAACAAAAAGGAAAAAAATGTGCTGCAAAAGCAGAACGCACTAGTATAAATCTGCCGTTCAACTGCTTAATATATGGGCAAAATCCATAATATGCTTATGTGATTCCGGTGCGATCTGGTCTGCAGCACGTTCGACGTCCTGTCTGTAGACCACCATTCCGGACCTGAGTCATCCCCACCCTTGGGTTCTTTACGGAGTCGACGACCACCTTTCCACCCCTTTCTATCCCATTTCCTAGAACATGGTCGCGGCTTTCCACCATCACACCCCGGTTTTGCGGCACCTACACCTCATTATTCGTACACGCTAGCCGCCGTCTAATGTCGACGTTCCCTATTACTTTCGGGCTAGGATATCAACTACAGCCACCTTAGAGCTTTTATAACATCTATTGCAGCTTTCCATGCATCCCCACTTTATCTCTTCGAACGAATATAGAAAACAAGCACAATGGATTCGCTCATTGCTAGATTCTCTACTTGCTCGGTAGAGGACTGTAGAGCTCCTAGTGTACGAGATTTCACATGCCAAACCTGCAAGCAGCGTCGGTGTGTGCGACATCTGCCAACAATATTTCACACATGCACCACAACCGCTGAGGTAATTTATCCCCGTCATATCTCACTGGGCAGCTTTATCTTTGTTTTTTTTTCGTTTTTTTTTCTGCTAATTATGTATGCATTTAGCTTAGTGAGATGGAATGGGTGAAGCGAATCGAAGACGAGATATCGCAACTGATCAGTCAAATCAACGTGCCGGAGTTAGAAAAGAAAGCATCAGCCCTGAAGAACAACATCAACTGCCGCTTCAAGCCTAGCAGTTATCGCGATGCGATGATGGGAAATGCCAATTACCACGCCTGGGTAGATTTCGACGACGGAGAGCGGTGACTTTTCCGCACCCCAAGAACGGTTTTCAGCGACGTTCCCTGCGACATGGTCGAATACTTTGTTGCAAGCGAGTACGCGACGCTCAAACTCTTGGAGTCTGTTGCCGCCAAAGTGCCTGCACCTAAGGTTTTTGGATATGGCCTGGCCTCGGAAAAGGATAATGTTGTGGGCGTAAGCTACCTGCTGATGGAATACCTTCCTGGCGCGCCTCTCGATAACAGTGATCTTTTGGGAGCCGATACGCGGCAGCAGCACCCAAGCATCCTCGCACAAGTTGCAGAGATGTTGATTGAACTGTCGAAACATCCGCTCCCGTTGGCTGGGTCATTGATCATCAAAGACGGTCAAGCCGCTGTCTCAAAGATGGCGAGCAATCGCTTTGTTCATCTCGGACTCTGGACCTTTCTCCAGCACGTCCGAGTACTTTGCCGCTATATCTGATGAATATCTCGATCTCGTTGCGGACGGACAGATACACACCCAACACCCCACCGAAGCTTTCGCATTCTACTCGTTGGCACGCAGAGAATCCCAGAATTTCACTAGTAGCTCGAACCCCGTCGTCATGCCAGAACAATTTTTCCTCAAACATATCGATGACAAAGGGGATCATCTGCTCGTCAACGACGACGGCATCATCACAGGCATCATAGACTGGCAATTCGCGCGTTTCGTTCCAGCAATCGAGGCATTCGGACCCTCATATCTCACCGCCAACCTCAGCTGGCTGTACTCGAGCACGACCGGAGTGACTGATCTCGACGCGCAGCTTGCGCTAGAGTTGCGTCGGCGAAGCGCAGACAATCTGGCTGCATACATGGAGGACAACGAGATTGCAAGGCGCTTCCATCATGGCCTGAGTGAAGGTCTCACCAATTCGGAGGCTCGCGAGATACTAGAAGCTTGGCGAACAATGCTGAAAAATGTCACGCCGTTGGATTGGGACGGGTGGATCGCTGGAATCTGCGATAAAGACCCGCGCTGGGAGAAGGTACTGCAACTTTCACACAATGTTACATGATTTATGAGCATAACTTCGGGCCGAGAAATGAAACAAAAAAAAGAATTCTACTCTACAAGATGAAGCGGAATTTTGTCGGACGAATTTCCATTTTTCACCGACAGGCTTCGGTAAAGGCGTCAGCCCATTACTGTTGGAAGTCTACAGTGGCTTCATACCCATCTTTGAAAAGCACGTCGATAGCTCATGAAGAGGCCAGGCCGATTAATAATGGACGCTCTCTCTCTCTCTCTCCTAATCAGAAAAGCATGCACTACATACGTCTAAACACATGCAGCTGAAACTTGACGTTCTCCAAACACCCCGGGTACCTCAGCTTCTCATCCAATCTATGCAATTTCATATCCTCTTTGACCACCTTTTCCCACCTCTTCACAGCCACCTTCTCCTCCTCTTCATCCTCTTTTGCAGCGATTTTTTTGCTCGTCGTTTCTTTTTGCTGGGGTTTGCCCAGCAACACGCGATCCACCAACCAATCCATAGGATAGGACAGCGTCTCTTGCTCGGCATCAGCATCACTAGCAGGTACCGTTGTTGTTTCAGCAGCAGCGCCAATAGCATCCAGAACAAGCAGAATACTCTCTTTAGGCAGCACGGCATCCAGCTTCCTCAAAAACGCAGTGGTTTTCGGTATAGATGTGTTGTACAAATCGTTCAGCGTGAGAAACAGCGTCACCAATACCGGATTTTCTTCGGTGCCAACAATCTCTTGTAATTGCTTAGTGCTTAGGGCGAACATATCGGCTTGTTGAAAGGAGATTTGGAGGGATGTGGAGGATATGAGTGCAGAGTTTGCGGCGCGGGCGGCTACACTGGCGTATTTGGATAGGGGTGGTTGTGTGGTGAGGCCGGTTGAGAGTTTGTTGGTCACGGAGGTCCAGTCTGCTGAGTCGATAAGATGAAGCTCTAGCATTGGTGTCGTTGTCGTTGGCACAGCACATTGTGCTATCGCAGTAGCAGTGTCCAATTCACTCTGAGGGCTTCCAGCCGCATCTGATCGCAAGTAGCGCAACAAACCAGCAAAAGCCACAACCTCAGCAGCTCCTCCGCCGAAACATATCGTTTTGGCTGTTGCGGTGTTCCCTCCAGGTTGTATCGAGGAAGGATTTGATAAGCGTCGAATCCAGAGATCCTGGGACCTTTGCTCACACAAGCCAGCCATTACATTTGCGTAGGCCAGACACCTACTCGGACTCCACCTCAACGCATACCCCTCCCTCCTCTCCTCACTCTCAAAAGCCGTTTCAAAGTCTCTTTCCATCAAGGCAAGATTGATATCGTGCAAAACAGGTTTAAGTTCTTCCAGATCCGCCGAAGTCAAAAATGAGTCCCGGAAAATATTCAGGAGCAACTGTTGCAACTCCAATGGAAGAAATTGACTTTGGATTGAGGGTGTGGGTTTGGGAGGGTCTTGATGTTGACGAGTCCGTTTTTTGGCGTGCAGGCCTGTTCCTCGCCATTGTCCATTGAGGGGTGGGGGAATTGGTGCTTTGGATGCGCTGCTGCTGAGTATAGGGCCATGCTTCCTTTGTGATTGGGCTTGTCTGTCGTATTTGCCCATATCTATCGAGATACACTTGGTTCTAAATATGAATGTTGTGATTAGTTGATGAGTTTGCTGCCTTTGTGATTCGGAAAATTTCCAGAGGTCAGTCCGGGGATAATACGGAGTTAATATCTCTATTCTGTAGGTAGTTACTGACAGGGAGAGAGAAAAATATGATATGTATGGAAAATGTGAAATCATTTACTGCTATGCCGCTGATGATACACGCTCAAAGCAAACTATATGTTGTCGATTCCAAATGATGCTAGCAGAATGGGCGGCAAGTTGAGAGAAGCATGCGCGTTGAAGCCCCTGAGTACTTCACTCTCTGGCTCAGAAGAGTATCATGGTCGTGAGCACTTCAATCTCTGGCTCAGAATAGTATCATGGTCGTGAGCACTTCAATCTCTGGCTCAGAAGAGTATCATGGTCGTGAGTACTTCACTCTCTGGCTCAGAAGAGTATCATGGTCGTGAGCACTTCAATCTCTGGCTCAGAAGAGTATCATTATCGTGAGTACTTCACTCTCTGGCTTAGAAGAGTATCGTCGTCGTGAGTAGCGTTACTTGCCGGCACCGATTCTAGCTTTGGTCTTCGTCTAACAGAGACTTCAAGACTCCATTACTCACAAGAGCGTGCATCCATGCCTTGACGAAAGAGCCATAATCGTGTCTGCGATGCATAGACTCAAGCCCGTCCTGCATGTCTACTTGCTGAGAATCACGGATGTCTGCCAGACAGGCCAACTGGTCTTTCTTGAGCTCCGACCTTACTCGTATCAGAGTCTCTAGACAGGTGGATGTGAGCTGTTGGGCGGCTTTTGGTGTGAGAGACGCCTCGGCTATCATGGCATCCGTCATGCCTGATGGCTCTTGGAAGTCACACATGACAAGATCCTCCGAGTCAGTGGTCGTGAAGCTCCGCCAGTCCTTGTCCGCTTTTTCAAGCTGTGCCTCAATCGCCTGAACTGAACGCAAGTTCTGAGCAAGAGCATGACGGGCTTGGATGATGGGATCCTGCACGACAGCCATCAGGCTGAACTGAATCTGACCTTCCTCATACTCTGCCATTCTCACACTCAAGGCAGTTTGAATTAGGCTCAACCAATCTTGATCCGTGGTGATCTTACCGACATTGGTAGGAAAGGAGTCGAGTCCGTCGAGCTTCCAGACGTTGCCTTGGATGGGCATGTAAGCGACGAAGTGGAAACCTGACTCTTGTTCCCCGCCGTCGTCTGGAATATCTAGTTCGGCTGCGGACGTCTTGTTTCTAGCTCTGCGTGATGGATTTGATCTTACTGTACCTGTGTTCGATTCTTCTGCAGCCCTCTTTGCTGCAGCTTGAGCAGATTTGGCAGTAGCGTCAGCTTTTTGCTTTTTGGCTTGTCTGCTGTTCTTTTCCTTGATGCAGGAATCGATAGCAAGCATATCACTGGGCTTTGCAAAGGAGTTGTGAATTTTTCTGACAAAGTCGAAGCTTTCGATGGCGTGGCCTCTGGTGATTGGATCAAAGGACATTGTAAAGTCCCTGAATGATTGTAAGGGCTGACCCAAATCTAGGTCTGGCACGTTGTTGACAATGTTGAGCAAGGCAACAGTGCCACAGGCGTATTGAGGGATCTTGATGGGTCAGAAATGGGAAGGGGGTGTGGAAGAGAAGGAGCGTACCTGATTGGCGAACCAGACATGAGATGGACACTCGGTCTCCTGCGTCTGTTCGGCAGCACCATCCTGCTGGTAGCGAAAGAGGAAGATGACTGCGTGCACTGGTTTTCTGAATTGAATGAGTAAGAGTCAAAGGTTGGATGAGACAGATCTTACGGCAGAATTGCAAGGGCGGAATCATCAATGCCAAAGACCTCCTGAACTCTGATGCCGCGAACGCCGATGTCATGGAGGATTGTGTTGAAAAATGCCTGTAATGGGTGAGTGAAATTGGGGAATAGGTTGGTGAGTGAAATTGGCGGATAGGTTGGTGAGTGAAATTGGCGAATAATTATATTGATGAGCGAGGTTGATGAGATCAAGTGGCTTACAGGCTCAGATTCAATTTCACACCAACCAGGCCACGTGGATAGTTCAGGAGTAGTAGGCGCAGGAGATGACGAAGCAGCCGAAAGACTGGATGAAGTGGTGCGTCTCTTCTTTTTGGGCGGCATGACTACTGACGGCGGGGAAGCACTAGAGTTGAGAGTTGATGGTTTTGCGATGTGTTTGCATGTTGCAGTCCAGTGTTGTCATTTTGCATCAACCTGGTGAGAGTGTGGTTGGTGACTGATGAGACGAGACAGGGTGACACGACGCGTCTTGGGCAGTCGACACGCGCGACACGGACGCCAAGAAGAGGTCGAGTTGCGACTGCTGTTTCTACACAAAAGCACATCGAGCACAGCTACTGGGGAAAGTACCAGGTACACACGATGCGATGAACGGCACACCTCGTCTTCGCTCCGGCGCCTTCCCCGCGACGCCGCAATCATCGACGCGGCGCAACATCACCAGCTCGCCGCAAAAGCTCCCCGACATCAACCAGCTCAGGGCTCCCGTAGCGCCGGCGCAGGACAATGACGGCCCTCTGATCCCCGTCGACACACTGGATGCGCCGACGCAACGGCTGTACGTGGTGGGCTTCTACCTGGCGCTGGTGGCATGGAAGATGTACGACCACTTTTACCTGAAAGAGGAGGAGACCGAGTCGCTGTGGCTGTTCATGAAGTGGGTGGCCTTTGACGGCGTCTTCCTGTTTGGCCTGCCCGAGCTGAGGATTCCGTGGCTCGAGTGGTCGGCGGCCAGCGTCTTCATGCTCTTCCTGGGCCACGCCATGCTCGACGCCATGCTCATGTTCCGCATCCAGCTGCCGCTTGGCGCCGGTCTGGCTGCTGTTGGCAAGATCTTCTACGACCGCGAGCTCGCCATCAGCGGCAAGCACATCAAGCAGTCGGCCCTGCTGCACAACTCGTCCTTGATCTTGGGCAAGCAGATTGTCCACATCCTGCCCGAGGGCTCCGCCATCCTGAACCCAGAGAAGCTCTCCTTCTGTCTCGACTCGACCTCCCAACACGTCTATCTGCCCATCCAAATCAACCAGACCACGCCCATCAGCATCGACCTGCTACGGCACGAATTCGACGGCGCCACAAACGAAACCATCCACATCTCGGGCAAGGAAATCAAAAAGATGATCAAGGAAGCTGCGAGATCTGCCTCGCACCCGTCTGCAGACCGCCCCTTGCTCTTGCGCTATCCCGCCAGAAAGATGGGCAGATACACCTTGGCAAAGGTCATGGACGAGTCAAAACTCGAGGTCCAGAGACGCCGTGCCGGCGACACCATTGTCGTCTCGTGTCCAAACGCCATCATCCAATCCAGAAACGCCAACGCCTGCAAGGGCGACTTGTCCAACATCCATCTCCAAGTCACCGGAACCCCGCCGTTGCGCATCAAGTACCGCAAAATCACAAACCAGAGAGAGCAGGAGGCTCACTTCCAGAGCATCCAGCCCGAAGACTTTGTCTCTCCTCTGATCCAGCAATCCTCCGACGCCCTGGCCCTCCGAAGCACAAAAGACATTTCTTGGGCGCGTGCTCAGACCGTCATTGTACCCCTCAGAGAGCATCTTGGAGAGAGCGGCTTGTGGATCTATTCCATGGACGAGGTCGAGGATGCTTTCGGAAATGTCATCTCCTACACACACCGTCAGCACCATCAGCAGGATTCTCCTTCCAAGAAAGCCCCCCACCTCCATCAGGTCGTCAATGTTCACGAACGCCCTGTCGTTGTCATGAAGGGCTGCAACTCCCAACACCCCCTCAAAGTTGCAAAGGGCCACTCTATCAACCTTCCCGTGCAATATGCTTCCACCGCTAACAAAGGCACTGGAGGCTTCCTCGACACCACTTACAATCTCGAATATCTCTTTACCCCTGAAGCCGGTCTTTTGCCCAACGGCGATCACGGCCATTCGGCCCAGACAAAGTCACTCTCTGTCAAAAACCGCGCAACGAGGCCAAATGTTCAGGAGGCTGGTCTCTACACTCTGAGCTCCGTCTCAACCGAGTTTTGCTCTGGCGAAGTGCTCGAGCCTGCATCTTGTCTGGTGCAAAATCCTGCCGAGCCGAGTCTGCGCATTGACAAGGAAGAAATCTTTGACAAGTGCGCAAACAAGCCTATCGGTCTGCGTGTTGACTTCCATCTTACCGGAACCCCGCCATTTAACATCCAATATCGCATCGCCAAGAAGGACAGCCCGCATCATGTCACGCACACCGAGAGAATCAACGGTCTACGTGGACAGATTGAGTTGACTCCTCCTACAGCTGGCCACTACACATACCACTTCTTCGAGATCAGTGACGATGTTTACAAGGGCCATGCACTCAAGGGAAGCGATATGATCATTGAGCAAGACGTCAAGCCTTCTGCTTCTGCAAACTTCAAGGAGTCGGCTCCATCTCGCAACATCTGTATCGACCAGCCAGTATCCTTCGATATCGCCCTGCGTGGAGAAGGACCTTTCACAGTCGAGTACGAACTTGTCAAGGGCAGTAACAGAAAACGCCAGGTCCGCAAAGATATTGACGGCCATCAATTCACCATCACCACCGACTCATTGACTAAAGGCGGTGACTATATCCTCGCTCTGGCTAGTGTAACCGATAGAATGGGTTGCAAGGAATTCTTGAAAGAGGAAGCAAAGATCAATGTCCGTCACCAGAGGCCCAAGGTTTCATTCGGACAAATTGAAGGCACTCGCAACATCAAGACACTGCAGGGCAAGACTATGAAACTGCCTCTGAAGCTTACCGGAGAGTCTCCATGGACTGTGCAGTACCGCAACGTGCGCGATTCTGAGAATACCCAAAACATTAGAATCGACACACCCAATGGTCACTTTTCCACTGCCGAAGAAGGGACTTATGAGCTTCTTGACGTCCACGACGCCATTTGTCCTGGTGCCGTCGATGAAAACGCCAATAAGTTTAGCGTCGAATGGATCGAGCGGCCGCAGCTCAGGATACCCGAAACTTCTTATGACAGAGTCGAGGAGGGCAGGTACATCAAAAACGACGTCTGCGAAGGCGAGGAGGATCTGGTAAGCGTCCACTTCTCTGGCGCGCCTCCGTTCCATTACAAGTACGATGAAAACATTGTCTCCGAAAAGGGTGCAAAGTCGAAGCGTACCAAGGCTATTACTGCCGCGCTTGGTGTCTCGTCTATCAACCTTGACACTTTGCAAGCCGGTGTCGTCGACTATGTCTTTACTGAACTGGCCGATGACAACTACGATCACAGCTCCAAACACTTTTCGCCAGTCACAATCCGACAACGTGTCAATGCTCGTCCTTCTGCGCGTTTCACCAACCCAGGCCGGACATACAGTTACTGTTCCGCCGAATCTGCTGGCGAAGAGTTCATCCCCATCACTCTGGAAGGTGTTCCTCCTTTCACTATTGATGTGGAGATTAAGCACCACGGATCTGCTCGTCCAGAGTTGTTCAGCGTCAACAATATTGGCAAGAACACGTACGACCTGCGTGTCCCTCACAAATCGCTCCACCTCGGCAACTCTGCCGTATCCGTTCGCAAGGTTACCGACAGCCGCGGCTGCAGTCGCATTATCGATGCTACCTCACCACGAGTACAAATTTCCGTGCACGACGCACCCACAATCCGCGCTCTCGAAAACCAAGAAGATTTCTGCGTTGGCGATCGCATTTCATTTGCTCTGTCGGGTCAAGCTCCCTTCCAAGTCTACTACACGTTCAACGGAGTGGCCCGCAAAGCATCCTCCAGCACGACAACATTCAAGCGTCTGGCCGAAAAACCTGGCACCTTCATCATCACAGGCGTCAGTGACTCGGGCTCCTCATGCCGCGCAAACACCAACATACAAAAGACCATTCACGGCATGCCCTCCGTGCGCGTGGGCAAGGGCATCGAATCCCAAGTCGACATTCACGAAGGTGGCGAAGCGGAAATCTCGTTTGACTTTGGTGGCACGCCGCCCTTTGAGTTTACGTGGACGAGGAGTACGAATGCGAGAAGAGGGCAGAGAAGTGAAGTCTTGGAGATGAGGAGCGAGGTTTCGCAGGATTACCACATGCAGATCCGGGCGAGTGAGGAGGGAACGTATGAGGTTGTGAGTATCAAGGATAGGTATTGTTCCTATGCCAAGGAAGGAATTGATTTGACGAAGAAGAAGGGCAAGTTGCTCACATATTGAGGGAATTTTGGTATGCAACTCGTCCCTTTTCTTCTTCTTCTTCCTCTCTCACATTGTATAGTATATACCTCATGTTCCTTTTTTCTTTTTTTCCCCTCAAACATCTTTTTTTTTCTAGCGAGCAAAAATTACTTTGAAAAGAATAACGAACCACAATCTGCTTTACTACCCCCAGTCGTCCTCGTCGTATCTCTTCTCTTTCAACCTCTCTTTTGGTTTTGGTTCTGGCCTCTTGACAAACTTGCCCCGTCTTATTATTTGCTATTGCACAACAAATTTCACTTTCACACCATCGATCGATTGTCCAGGAAAAAGAGCCTACCGCTTTCGAAAAAACCAGCACGAAAAAACTGAAAACAAACCCGCATCGTCGGGCTTATGTTCTTACTATTGTTTGCTCACACACGCTTTTTTTTCTTCTTGCCTATTGACTCAGACTTTTTGTCATTTTATTTGTCTCTTGTGGGTTTCAACTTTTTCCTATCTCACAAACAATCAAATTGCTGCTAGTCTGGTTTGGAAAAAATCACTACGAATATCACACTTGTCTGCACTACGAATACTACACTTGTCAACACTACGACATTATATGTTTATGACATTTGTCTGCACTACGACACTCACCACGTTTACCACACTTGTCAACACTACGACATTCACCACGAATATCACACTTGTCAACTACGACATTCACCACTAATACCAACCACAATTGCCAACACCACGACATTCACGACGAATACTTCGCAAAAAACACACACACACACACACACACACACACACACACACACACACACACACACACACACACACACACACACCCAAGCGTTCAATCACTTCTTGCTGCTGCACACAAAGGCGCCCTCTCCCCCCACTCCCTTTACTTTTGATCGCAAAAAGCCATGGCCCGCGTCAACAACACCAGCAGTCCTCAAAAGCCAACCCATCATCATATGATGACTCGACGACGGAAATTAGCTGATGCGTCGGTGGATGCTGTGGCTGGTGGTAGCGTAGAGGGAACGAGCGCTGCTACCAAAGCCAATGCAGCTGTCAGCAGACCTTCCAAGACCATCAAGACCACGAAAGCTCCGAAGACTAAGGTTGGCAAAGTCACGGCTGCTAAAGGTGCTACTGGGGTTAGGAAGGCTGCAAAGGGGAAGGCTGCCACTAGAGCTGCTGCTGCTGCTGCTACTAGAGCTACTAGAGCTACTAGAGCCACTAGAGCTACTAATTCGGCTGCTGCTACCAAAGTCACCAATTCGGCTGGTACTACTAAAGCTCCAAAACCGATCACAAAGACAACCACCAAAGCTGCCATTGCTGCTGCTGCTGCTACAACCAGAGCAACAAGAGCAACCAAACTCACCAATCCAGCCGCCGCAGCCGCCGCAAAAGCAGCGAGTACAGCGCTCAAAGTCACTGAGGCTGCGTCTGAAGACTCTGATGGTTCGGACGACGCTTACAGTTCTTCGAGCGCGGAGGAAAACATCAATGTGTATGAGAAGCATGTTGCTATCCCTGCTCGTGGTTCGTCTCCTGCTGTTACTTCTTCTGCTGTCTCTCCTACTCGTGGTTCGCTTCCTTCTGTTACTTCTTCTGCTGTCTCTCCTACTCCTGGTTCGTCTCCTGCTGTCTCTCCTACTCCTGGTTCGTCTCCTGCTGTCTCTCCTACTCCTGGATCGTCTCCTTCTGTCTCTCCTACTGCTTCCGCCATCAAACCACCTGCAGGCAAAAGCAAAGACAAAGACAAAGAAAAGTCAAAGTCAAAGACCAGACCAGCACCAAAAACATCATCATCATCATCAAAACCACAAGGCATAAAAAAGAAACCCAAAGCCACAGCAACAGACAAAACCAGAAGATCCTCACTAAAAAAGCCAACGAACACAGCATCAACAAGAGCAGCAAAAAAAGCGGAAGAAGGACGAGGAGGAGGAGCAGAGAACAGAAGGGTGACGTTTGTGTCTCCGACGTCGAGTTCTTATATTTCGGCGTCTTCTACTGCGGATAGTAGTTTGAACGGTGCTGCTGATGCTGGCCAGGGCTTGGGTGGTGGTGCTGCTAGCCAGAGCTTGAGTGGTGATGTTGCGGATGCGGGTGCTGCTGCTGATACCGCTTCTGTCAATGATGGAATGCCCAGAGATATGGACGGATACCGTGAGTTTCTCCTCTCCTACATCTTCATTGGTTAAAAAGGAAAAGAAATAAGAAAAGAAAGCAAATTCCTCAAAATCTCTTTACGAAAAAAAAGAAAGAGGCTTTTTTATCTGTAAACCCTGCCCCCGCCCATGCCTCTTCCTCTTCTACACGTCCCAAAAGAAACCCCCCCCCCCCCCCAAAGACTGGAAACAAGAAGAAAAAGGCTAACAAAAAGGCTTCTATAAAAAAAAAAGAAAAACATCTAGCACTCTACTACCACCACTTCCACCCATCCGATGTTGAAGCTTACACGCTTCTGATACCCAAAAACGAGACTTTTGATGCAGGAAGAGGAGGAAGAGAAGGATCAGAAACACCAGCTTCTTCGTCCGCAAGAGCAGTAGTTGCTTGCTCTACTTTTTTTTCTTCTGCTCCGCTTCCGTTTTCCAAGAGTAGGGCGTTGGGGACTTTGAAAGGAAAAGGTGTGTATGTGTTTTTCCCCCTTGGCTTTTTTTTTCTTATTCTGCCTGTGAGAAGTGTTTTTCGTGGTCTTTCTTTTTTTCGTGGTTTGTGATTTATGGTTTTGCTAATTCATGTCTCTTCTCTGCGTGTGAGAATAGATAGGTCACTAGGTATTTTCATCGAAGGTGCAAAGAAAGCTAGGGCATGTGCTGGAGCAAAAGGAGGCACATGTGTGGGGCAGAAATGTCCTCTGTTTGGTTCCGAAGGACATGGTGTTTTGCAGGAGATTGTGTGAGGCGGGGGTGAGTTACAATAGCTCATGGACGTAGGGGTATGCCGTCGTTTTGGTATAGAGAGAGTGGATAGAGAGAGAGCCTTTGGCTGTTTCTGGAGTCTTGGTAAAGTCCACATAATGCCCCTTTTTTCCAATCTTTCAATGTAAACAAAGGGGAAGTAGAGTAGTATCTGCCGACTTCAAATCACAATACCACTCAACACGCATGTTTTCGAGATGCCAGGATTGCGACCAGTCTGGAGGGAAGAGAGTCTATGTAATGGTGAGGGCCGAAGGAAACGTGCATCTTCAGATTAGACGATCACTGAGATGCAACAGAACCTGAGAATCCCAGGCTCTCCTAAGCAAAGATAAATAGCCTACTCTATACTTGACTCTGACAGTAGGATTGCTAGGTACGCTGCATCACTATGCCATGCATTCAGGAGGTAGAGCTTATAAATGTCAGGCAAAAAGAATACTCGTTTCGAGTGCTTTCTCTTTACCTTGTAATCCTCAGCTTCCCATAAAAAAAAAGGGCAATGCCATGTGCTTCATCGAGCATTACCACGTCCACCAGTGACCATGCCCTCAAACAATTCATCCCTCCTCCTCACCCACATAGCCAACTCGCCCCTCAATCCCTCCATCAGCCTCCTCACCTCCCTAGCTTCAGGCGGCACGCCCTCAAACACAGCAATCCTTCTCTCCACGCCCTCCACCTTGCGCATCAGAGTTTCTAGATTAGCACTCGCCGTCTCCACTTCGACGAGCAGCGCTTCCGGTATTGCCGCTGACCCATTCTGCCGCAATCGTTCGTCATATTCGCCGATTTTGGCTTTGAGCAGTTTGGTCGTTCGCAGCGTTTCTGCGGTTCGTTGGGGCAGAGAGTCTTTTGTTGCGCCGCTGGAGAAGGTCGCGGAGTTTAGTTCGTGCAGCTGGGTGGTGAGGTATTTTTCGTGTGCTGTTAGTGCGGCTTGCAGTTGAGAGACTTGGGAGAGCTGTTGGGAGAGGGTGTGATGGGTTGTTGTTAGCGTGATGATGTTGTGGGCCAGGGTGACTGGGTTTGTGGTTGTGGAGTTTAGGTCTGTTGAGGCTGTTGCGTGGGCCAGGAGGGAGGAGCGGCCGATTTTAGTGAGGGCGTTTTGCAGAGACGAATGAATGTTTGTGGTTAATGAGTTGGCGGCGTTCTATCTTGTTGTTAGGAATCACCATCAACGGCTGCTTGTCCGATCCTCGACGATGAATTTGCAAGAGCATTAAATCAAAAAAGAAATGGAAAAAGAGAAATAAAAACGAAAAAAAAGAAAAAAAGGGAAAAGAAATATCGAGGTTATCTTCTTCTCCTTTGATTTGCCCGGAACCGATCTGGAAGAAAAATGGAAGAGACTTACGTTTCCATCATCTTCCAGCTCTCTCAAGGCCTCCTTCTCCACCCTACACACCATCTCCCACTCCTCATCGGCCTTTTCGTTCGCAGCCGCCAATGCCAGCAGCGCCTGCAAGGTCTCCTCGTTCTCCTCAAACTTTGGGACTTTGAGCGGCGCGGGATATTTTCGAGCGAGGAATTGGTGGATGTAGCTCCAGTCCTTGGCCAGCCTTTCCTGTTGGAGGGCTTTGGAAGGTGAGAATAGGCCGAGTTCTAGGGGCACTGTATTTTTGTGCCAGGATTCCATTGCGAGGGAAATATTTTTTCTTGGTTTCTACACGGTCTTTTGGGCGATTGCTGTGTTTTGTATGTGGGTATTTAGAAGGGTGTAAGGCGCCTTGCTTTGTCTGGAAGTGTGGTTGCTGTTTGGGTCTTGGCAGACATTGATCTGGTTTATTCGTCTTGTTCACATTGCGCCATCTTCAGGATGGCAACATGTTTTATCTCGTTATACAGATAGGTGCCTTGTTTTTACAGTAACGAAAAGGCAGGAGGGTTTTGGCGCAAAACAAACATAAGTCTTCACAAATTTATAACGCGGTCAGGTAAATCTGGTATATACAGTTTGTTATGTTTCCATATAGTATCTACGCTACCAGTCGATCAACGCATTGCGACACATGGAAGCGTTCCGATTGTGCGCAGATAGAAAGAGCTATAAGAACATGGTATACGATGCAACGAGTGAATTGTGTTGAGTGGAAAGATGGATGGAAAAGAGTGGTCCACCTGCGTTCCTTCCACTCATCTTTCCATCATACGTGTACATTGACACACACAACCTTACTCTCTATCCTCCACGTCACTGTATAATCGTCCTCTTAATGCCTACTAGCTTGAACCCACCTTTACATCTTTCACAGATTTATTCATGTACGCCATGATCGCCTAGAGAGATCTTATAGGTTCGGAAGAACGACGTTCCAGCTCAATTCGTAAGTTGGAGCATGCTCCATAGATCTTGCCCCCATGAAGCTCTCGCAAAATGTTACTTGTAGTTCAAAATCCCTTTTATAGAGAATTGGTCATCTACATTATGTATGTATTGTGATGATATCAACCTAGTCAAGAACATCGTCCCTAAGGTCAAACAGCTGCTTGATGACCTCCACGTTGCGAATAGCATTATGATACATTACATTGGTCACCAGAGACTTGCATCCCTTGATCTTGTCTGCTGTTTCGCGAGAAAGGTCATAGTCAACATACATCTAAAAAGCAGTCAGCGAAGGTCACATCTCGTTACATGCCATCGCCCGACTTACATCTTCCTGATACACCGCTGCATAGACGGGTACTTCATTCTTGGCGAGCTGTTCTTCATCAAATAGTGCTGGCCAGTCAGAGTCCGCGGCAACTCGATCTGCAACATCCTGAACCTTTCGGAGCTCGCTGTAATCTTCGAACATCCAGCGATAGATCATCTCGCCCGTGAAATAGATCGGTCCCGCAGTGCTGACCTCGAACTCTGGGTACTCGGTGCGCACTCTGTCAGCAGACCAGTTTGGAGCTTGACCTTCGCAGTAGATTTGCTCATGAAGGATGGCGTAGATCATGGCGTCATCAAAGGTCAGAACTTGGTCAATGGCAGACAGCGCGCCCCTGGTCAAATGGCCAAATGCCTCGATATCGTAGGCACAGCGCAACACGACGTTGTGTACGCTGTCGAAACCGCCGTGCATACCGAACATGATTCCCATCTGCTGGAAGCGTCTTGCGGTCAGGTGTCCCTCGGAAGGCAGTCTGATCGTGCCGTCGCCAAAGCGCTGGAGGAAACTGATGACTGTCTTGACTCTATCGACATCCTCAGGGTATTTGTCGTAATACTCCTGGTTGCGTTTAGCTACTCGCTTGTATAATCTTTTGTACACGTCATCGGGGTTTTTGACGAGTGGCTGCAGACCACCGTATAAGAAAGCTTCTCGCAGTCCTTGGGGATAGAAGGAGAGATACGTGATGCTGCAGAATCCACCGAAACTCTGCCCCATAATACTCCACTTTTGCTTTTCGGCCGGGTATTCTGCAGTCAGCGTCTGGCGGATGGCTTCGCAGTCCCGCACGATGCTGTCGGCACGGAAAAGCTTGAGGTACTTGGCCTGCACATCGTTCTCCCCGCGTGAGCCGAGAGTGCTAGCCGTGATGGGTGTGCTAAGTCCAGTGCCTCTCTGGTCCAGATAGAGCATTTGGTATCCTTTGTCCAAGATGGTCTGGGTGAAAGGATAGGAGTTCGGGGGTCGACAAGCATTACCTGGGCCGCCGTTCAAGAAGACCATCCAAGGCAACTGGCTCTTTTTGGCATCTTTATCCACAGGATCGGCCGGAGTTTCATGCTTTCGAACACTCCGGGCAAAGATTCTGATTGTGCCAGCATCAGGTTTGGAGTAATCCTTTGGGACATCGAAGAAGTGCTCAGTGACCTTCAGCTTGCCTGTGATCACCACGTGTCAACACGCTGGCATTGGAGGCAAGAGCTTCTTTTGCGCTTAGATTATAGTCATACCGGGCAGCAAGTGGGATCTTTGTTCTACTATTTTTGCTGCAGCAATCTTGATCGAGGAAGCCATCTTTGTGTGTTTATCAAGAACAAAGCAGGCGTAGTTGTTGAGAGTGGTTCAGTGCAGGGATGTTGGTAACCAAACCCACAGCTTGGTGGGCTCACCATTATGCCTCTTCGTGTTCACCGAATCCAGACACCGCCATCGTAACAGACATGGCACTCATACAAGGAGACGAAGAGGCGTCAAAGCTGCCAGAGAGCCTTAATTGGGATATTTAGGTATGTCCAGAATGTACCAGGGCATCACACGTGGTGGGGGTTTTGCTACTTGCGTTAGTTCGGCCCCTACTTCGCCGACAATCTTCCACCATCAGCAAGATTTGTTGCACGAGAGATATATATTGGCATCCAAACACATCAGACCTTGCTCCAATCCCATAAACTCTCCAAATCAAACCATGGCCAAAAAGGACAAGAACAAAAAAGAGGCCAAAAAAGCCCGAGTGGCAGCAAAGCAAGAAAAGGTCGCCAAGAAGACGGAAAAGAAGGCCAAAACCAAAAAGGATGCCGACGACAGCGATGCCGAAGACGCCGACTTGGATGCCATCTTGGCCGACTTCCAGAAGAAACAGGAGCAATATCTCAAAGTCACGGAAGAAAGCGTGCGTGGGCCTTCGCCCAGAAGCGCTTCTACCTTTTTGGCGTCGCCTTCGGACGGCAGAGAACTTTTCTTGTTTGGAGGCGAGCATTACAATGGCGCCACTGCGCACTTTTACAATGACTTGTTCATTTACAGAATCAAGGAGGATGAGTGGCGCAAGGTGACGAGTCCTAATTCTCCGCTTCCAAGGTCTGGACATGCCATGTGTAGGGGAGGCAACACGGGCGGCATCTACATGTTTGGCGGCGAATTCAGTTCGCCAAAGCAAGGCACTTTCTACCATTACAACGATTTCTGGAGTCTGGACCCGTCGAGCAGGGAGTGGACCAAGATCGAGACCAAGGGACCGTCGCCTTCTGCGAGAAGTGGCCATCGCATGGTGGCTTTCAAACGCTACATTATTCTCTTTGGAGGCTTCCAGGATACTTCGCAACAGACAAAGTATCTCAACGATCTCTACATTTACGACTGTCAGACTTTCCAATGGCACATTCCTGTCCTGCCTCCCGCAGCCATGCGCCCGGATCCTCGATCATCCTTCTCTTTTCTGCCGCACGATACCGGCGCTGTCCTCTACGGTGGATACTCGAGAATCAAGACGTCGACTTCGGCCGGAAAGTCAAAGGGAGGCAGACAGGCTTCTCGTGTAATCATGAAGCCCCTCGTACATCAAGACACGTGGTTCTTGCGAATCACACCGCCTCCCGCGGAAGCTCCCTTGAACACTCTACCCACAGTGCGCTGGGAGAAGAGAAAGAAGCCCGTCAACTCGCCTAACCCAGCTCGTGCAGGAGCAACCATGGTGCATCACAAAGGCAGAGGCATCGCTTTCGGCGGTGTGCACGACGTCGAGGAAGACGAAGAAGGCATCGACAGTGAATTCTTCAACCAATTGCTAGCCTTCAACATCGACCGCAACCGTTTCTTCCAGCTGAGTCTCCGCAAACCGCGCGCACAGCCAGCCAAGAAACAAGGAGGCGGTGCAAACGAACGCGGCGGACGGCGCGGCAGAGGCAAAGCCGACGAAGAAGAGCTCCTCCGCAACCTCGCTCTCATCGAAGGCAAAGGCGGCTTGGACGACGATACGGAATCTCACCTCAAGCCCGACGAGGACTCTGACGACGACGATGTCAAGGTCGAGAAGCCGGTGCAATACGAGATGCCGCATCCTCGTTTCAACGCTCAGCTCGCCGTCCAAGACGACACCCTCTACATCTACGGCGGCACCTTCGAAAAGGGAGATCGCGAATTCACCTTTGACGAAATGCACAGCATCGATCTCGGCAAACTGGACGGCGCCAAAGAAATCTTCCGTCGCGAGCTTGAAGACTGGCAAGGCAGCGAAGACGAAGACAGCGACGAAGAAGATGACGAGGATGAAGATGACGAAGACGACAGCGAAGACGAGGCCGCCGCTGCTGGCACATCTACTCCCGCCACCTCGGTCGCTCCCGAGGACATCAAGGCCGAAGACGCAGCAGCCAAGAAACAAGCAGCCGAAGACGACGAAGTCGAAGACGCCGCCGAAGAAAAATCCGACGGGCTGCCCAGCCCGCGGCCCTTTGAATCTCTGCGCGAATTCTTTGCGCGCACCAACCACCAATGGCAAGATGTCATCTTGGAAGAGCACAAGTTCAAGCACGCAACGCAGATTACGGAGCGGTCGGTCAAGGAGATCCGCAAGAGTGCGTTCGAGCGTGCTGAGCAGAAATGGTGGGATGTTAGAGAGGAGATGCAAGTGCTTGAGGATGAGCAGGAGGCTGCTGGCATTGGAGAGGTCGTGTCGCTTGAGTCGCGTGGTGAAGGCAACAGCGGTGCCGGCGGTGCTGGCAGAAGAAGATAGTTCTGGACATCCATCTATGCATTGAAAACTATCTGTATGCCATCGTGGAAAAAACTCATATTCGCTCCAATCATGTCTTTTGCTCTGCATGTACTGGTGTGATCTGATCGTCATCCTGGCTCTTGGAGCTCTTTTCCTCGTCCTCCAGGTCCTTGATCTCCCGGACAAGATTCTTGCCATCTTCGGCTCCCAACATCTCAATGCCTTTTTCAGCCGCATGACCCTCATTAACCCTCTGCTGCTGTGATTCGCCCATCTGCACATCCTTAGAAGTGACCTCAGCGCCAGGCGCCACACCCCCCAAAGTCTGCTTCTCAGCAGTCTTACCATCAACACTCCCAGCAACTTTCTTCACAACGCTCCACCCACCCCTCCACCCAACCCACCTGCTCTCCCAAGGCCCCCTCGCAAAACAGCAAACCAACGCGCACCCAATACTGCCCACGGAATAACTGCCGCTGACGATCCACCCGCCCCTGGCGTACAAGTGGTTGCCCGCGGCCGTGCCGACCAGCTGTCCACAAAAAGTGGCGACCATGAAGGCCGTGTTGACGCGATTGCGCGCTTTGGGCGCTATACTGTAGATGGCGCTGCGGTTAGCGATCTGCGCGGTCTGCAGGCCAAAGTCGTTGAGGAAGGCTTGGATCACGGGGCCGGCGATGGTGATGCGGCCGCTGTAGGTGCCGATGCTGATGCCCAGGAGACACCAGAGCTCGCCTAGGATCACGGAGAACAGGGGCACGAAGCGATCGATGACGTGTTTGGCCCAGACGGGCCCGGCGAACATGCTTGCTATGCCGATTAGTGCGAAGAGACCGATTGTCAATGAGTCGTAGTTGTACGGTGGACCGGCGAGGAGAAAGGTCAGTGTAGTCCAGAAGCAGGTAAAAGTTGCGGCGGTGAAGAAAGTGACAAAGCATGCCTGCACAAGGACTGGCTCCTTGAAGAGCATCTCAACGATTGACCATAGAATCTTGAAGTAGTTAATGCCATTGGGATTCGTTGACGGATAATCTGGCATGAACAGCCAGAGAAGAAAGAATATAGAATATTGAAGTCCCAAAGCAAGCCAGTAGATGTTGCGCCATGAGGTATAATTAGTTATGATACCAGACAAGAGTCGCGCGATCAGCATGCCCAAAAGAAGGCCGGACGAGACAATTGAAAGCGAGGCTGCTCTCTTGTTTGGAGGTGCCAGATCGCCAACAAGGGGAAGCATGAGCTGCGGCGTAACAGTCGTGATGGCAGTGATGAAGGATATCGCCGTAAAGGCGTTCAGATCCTTGGTCACACAGCAGCCGATCCACATGGTTGCGGTAAAGAACACAAGAAGCAGAACAAAAGGCCTCCGTCTGAACAAGTCCCCCAGCGGACATAGGAACAGCAGTCCCGCAGCATAACCTGCCTGCATGACTGTGGGAATCTGCGACACCTTCTCATATGGCACATCGAACTCTTCCGCGAGGATATTGAGAATAGGATGATTGTAGTAGAGATTTGCGACCGTAAATGCCCCGGCAAATCCAAACAAGATATTTAGTGGCATGCTGAATACAGGCGGCTTTTCTGGGTCCCACCGACATCGCTGCGGCGTATAAGTGATGATACTGTAGAAGCGCATCCATAATGAGTCGTGTGATATGGTTCTATCCAGCTCCTGGTGAGTCTCTGGTTCAGATGAAAAGCCTTTGTCCAACGAAAGATTCGACGGCTGCTTGATATCGACATGCGCCATTTTTCTATATCATGGTAGACACAACCACAGGCGACTCCTCTTAAAGTGGCAACGCTTCGGGCAGTTTATGTCGGAACGTTATAAAAGAGGCAGAAGAGCCATTGAAAGTGGGAGTCGCCCCTATGTAAAGATACGACAATGGCTGTCATATTGTTCATGAGCCGCAGTTCCGAAGAGATCTTCTTGACTGTCCAATGGCGCGAAGTTGCATCCATCCCGTCCATCGGCACTCCGCCTCCGCTTTCAGGTATGTGATAGATGCTAAGTCCGCTAGATCCGTGATAAGATACTCGAGTACGGAGAATGGTTGATTATGCTCTCCTTACCAGTGGTGAGAAAATTAAATAGAGTGTCGTTCGTCAAAAGGTTTGACTGTAAGTAAAAATCTATATAGATACTTTATGTCGTCTGCCTGAATATGCCCCGGTCTTACGTGAGATGCCTAAGGTCGATAAAGCCTCCAGGTTGCAAGCCTCTGGCTCGGAAACAGCAGGGACGCCGCGCTTTCCCCGACCCGAGCAAAATTTTCACGCACCACTCCCATGTAAAAAGAACTGATAGATATTAGTGCACCATTTTCATCATCACGCAAAAGCAAAAGATACAATGCTCAGTACGAGGGTCGAACTCGCGACCTTGGCGTTTGCGATCTTGAAGAAGATATTAGCACCACGCTCTAACCAACTGAGCTAACCGAGCGATTGATGTGAAGCGTGTTGATTGTAGCCAATATGTACGCGTTTTGATCATCGTGCCGATAGGGCAGACCGATCCTCCTGTATCCTTGACTGGTGCCGATGTCTATCCCATACCGCACTTTTGACCATTGGACCGCAGAGCAAGGTGAGCGCATGCTCGAAATGTTGAGTCAAAGAGGTGTTTCCAGACACTGTCAGTAGTGGATTTGACTGCGTGAATCATCCTGGTGCAGATAGCCGATATTGCTCTGTATGATGATTGGATATAGTTTGTATGTTTGACGGGCACCATCAGATATGTATGATGGCATTGGAAAGCTCAACTGCGGCCAGTGCTGATGCACCTGAGGTAAATTCATTCTCTGCCAACGTGCATGCGCGGACTCTATGCGCGAAAAATCGCAGTGGCTGTACATTCTATATTCCATGCGAGTCGAACGTAAACGAAAATCACTCTTCCTCCCCTTCAGACCCTCGACAATACAAGCCCTCCACAATCTCCCCAACCCAATTTCCGACCCTTTCAACATTGCCTTTGATGATTCTATCAGCATTCGCTCTTGCAGCCTCGCTCTTCGCCTTCCTTTCGGCATCACTGACACCCAACATGCGTCCCACAACATCAAATTCCGTCTCTCCGTCTCCTTGCAACCACACGCTGTCTTCCTCGACATAGCTGTATGCATCCAATAACCTCCTATCCGCCACAAGCGGCGTACCCGCAATCAGAGCCGCAGGAACAGAACTCGACGCTTTTCGATCCAGGTATTCCTCGCTGGCAAAACCGGGCAAGACGCCAGACATCCTTGACAGCAATGTGTAAAATTCAGTGTAGCTGAGTCCTTGGTCGAAAAACACATGATCAGCCACGTTTTCAGGAACAGAAGGGCGGTTGCCTTGGCCCAGCAAGTGCATTGAGATGTTGGAATTGTTGTCTTTTGTCGTAGCGGCAGCGAGGAAATTGCCGAGTTGTTGGAAGATGTGTTTGTAGTCGCGGCGGTGGGGGTCGTAGTCTCCTTGCATTGCGAAGCTGAGATCCGATTTTGTGGTATCAATGGTGGTGGGGGCGACGTTGACGGGGAAGATGGGCACAAAGACTCTGATGGGGACTGAAGGCGGGTTCTCCCAAGCTGCGATAGTCTTGTCGAGGAAACTGGCCGTGTGAGGCGACAGGGCCCAATATTCCATCATGCCGGCGTCAATCCAAGGGCGAATATCCGACTTGCGCTCCTCCTCTGCCCAATGATCCGCATGATGCATTACACAAATGAGTTTTGTCTTTCCTTTCTCGAGCAAAGATTCCAGCCGTTTAGGGGCGGCGCGCAGGGCAATCTCGCAGGTCGTCAGGATGAGTATGTCAGGAATTGTGGTGTGTTCGCGTTCGCTCATAAAGTCGTCTGGGTTCAAGGGGCCTGTGTAGTTTAGGCCAAAGGCGTGGAAGATGACTTCGCTGCCGAAACGCGGGCTTTGCTGGTAGAGCGTCAGGTTGATGTTAGGTTGGGAGGCTAGAGAGTGCACGAGAGCGGCATCAACTTCATCGTGGGCGCGAACGTGTTCAAAGATGGCGACTTGGACTATTTCTGGTGTGGCATCGCATGTTTCTTTTGTCTTGTCCGGTGGAGTTGTCCATGTGTTTTCTTCGATGGCGGCATCGCTTGCATCACTGCCAGCCTTCCACCATTTCTTCAGTGATTCTTGTCTAAGCGAGGTCGTCGTGGCATCTGGAGAGAACTATGACCACTAGTGTCAGCCTGTGCTAGTTGTTTGCCGGAAATTGTCGATGAAGACTCACGGCCACAAATGCCATAATAAAGAGAGCACAGATGATTGAGCTAGCAATGATTCTGTGCTTCAGTCGTGACCCTCTAGACCTCAAAGCACCAAATGCATCTCCCAGAGACTCGATCTGGTGGTACTTGGTCTCTGTTCCCAGTCCCAGTCTCTCCATGACACCGCTCTTTAAACTCGTCAAAACCATGATGTATTATTCCAAATCCCTCGCTCTTGTAACTCAAAACAATGTCGAATGTCTTCGTTCCTCAAATGCTCATGGCGACAAGAATCCAGCGATATATGTACAAGCGGAAAAGGCGTAGAACGGGAAAGAATCAAAGGTCGAAAGAAAGTAGAGAAGAAAGTTTCGGGCATACCACTCAACTTATAATCAGGCGGATCGCAGTACAAGGGTTAGAGTCGTTAGACATCCTTCTGAGTCCTGACAACACACGCCCCCCCCCCCGACCAACAAGCCTACCATACAATTTCGAGCCTAAAAATGCATCCCGGACCATAACGCATCCTCACAATCTATTCCGCCGAGTAATAGCATCAGCGGCTTGCAGTGTTATTACAAGACAGACAGGATTTGGAAATAGCGGCTCGGAAAGCCTTTATCGAAGCGACCGGCTCAGCCACCGACAAGAGGGTACATGGCAAAGGAAAGACTCGTGAGGAACGAAACCACGAGACCGCACCCTTGTCTATTCGCACGGGAGCGAACCAGAAGCAGGCAGCGGGAGTTGCGTTCATCAAAGCGGAGTCGCTTGTGGCTGAAACTCGGGTCTTCCTCTACCAGCTATTCGACAATCTTTCGTATCTCTGACAGCGAAATCGAAAAGCGCCGTGCATACAATAGCAGCTTCGAACTAATTACCGCAGACCCGCTCACATTCGAATAGGGAAGCGAGTCATCCTTCCTCTTTCGTTAGCTAGTGCAAAATGGAGTAAGCACCCTAATCTCTCTAGCCTTTCCGAAAGGAGCGAAAAGAGAGATAAGAGAAAAGAATTCGGTACTTATTCCTACTTCTCTATACGGTCGCTATTAGTTCTAATTAGTGATTTCCATCTCTGTCGAAGATTTATGTACTCGTTCGTTCGCCCCGGAAGCCTCTCCTGTCTTTAATGATTCATTTACATAGCTTGCCTAACACTTTAACTCCTCTAGCTTTCGGTATACCGTACTCGTGCTTATATGTCCTTCTTTATATAGAGGTATCGTTATGTCTTACTTATCGAAGGATCTCTCTAAGGGCGTAGACTAGAGTTATAGTCCGTTGCTACCGATTAAAGGAAGCTATAGACATACATAAGGAGGCTAGTACCACGACATTAATAGCGCCTATAGAGAATCGACTACTCGTTGCTGCTCGACCTAAATCAAAAAAGTAAGCCAAGTAGGTACGGAGGCCAATTTGGGAAAATTGTCTAGTAGTCCCGCCTTCCTTTATCGACGTACATCATCTTTAGCAGTATAAATAAAGTCTTTTTGGATAAAAAAAAAAGACGCTTCGCATCGGAGAACTTCTTCTGTGGCTATTGAATGGCGCCTTAGCGAAAAAGTTGCTAGATCTCATCCCCTGTGATTGTTCGCGTTTAAACTGCTTGACAAAGCTCGACAGTGCCTAACATCTTCTTTTACCTCACTTCTTAAGCTTACTATGTAGCTAGCTCTTCAAATTATGGAAGGGGAGCTTAAAAAAAGGGAAACAAAAAAAAACTTCATGACCAATTTCTTTTCTTGATTTGAATTCTTCCTTCCCCTTTTGTTTTATATAACATACAAAAAAAACAGGTTCTCTCTTTAAGAAGCCCTCAACTTGTGTGTTCGCATATGTCCAGTAATAGAAATGATAGAGACAGAGAGAGAGAGATAAGAAAAAAACTCCTCTTTCTTTCTTTTTTTTCCATCCATTTCCCAACAGATTCTTTTTTCCTTTTGCTAGATAAAACTAGCCCCCCCCCCCCCCCCCCCGTCTGACCTCCCCAAGTTCCCCCTCAAGATCTCAAGCGGCAGCCATGTCATAAAGCTTGCACAACAGCTTCAGAGCAACTTTATCCGTGTCCGGCGACAGCAAAGCGCCGAGCACAGTCTCCCGCTGAGGAGCAGGATTGCACCGCGCTATCCAGCTGGGCGTAGGCTTGTCCAACTGCTCGTCAAACTCATCATCATCATCGCTTCCATCCTCAGCATCATTATGTCCATGTTGTCCTCGTGCTTCATCATTGCCGGGAGTAGACCTCCTGGCCATGTCTGAAGATGGCAGTCTGGCTTCTTCGACAAGGCGGGTCAACATGCCAAGGCCACGGTGTGTGATGAGCCCGTAGCCCTGCGCGTCCATATCGACATGTGGCATGTGTGGATGATGACCAGATTGCGGCATTCGCTGTGCGTGTCCACTACGATCGACCGAAAGCACAAATGCCAGGCGCAACAGTCCCCCCGGCCATCGATCCTCGGATTCAAGCCAAGCGCGAGCAAGATTCTTCGTGCTGTCAGAAGACTCGTCAGAGGATCCCGATTGTTGAGGCGTAGGAATCATCGAAGCCAGAATATCGGCAGCGAGCATTCCTTGTGTCATCAATGCTTTTCTCGTCTCCACCATCTTGAGTTCCAATGCAGTAGAAACTACTCTTTTTGAGCGCTCGGGCAAGACGGAAATGCTGAGGCCAAAAGCAGCAGTGAGCAAATCTGCCGATGAGCCGGATTCGGAAGAATTGGTTGGGGTAAAGATGCTGCGGTACAGAGATCTATTGGGCTCCTGGCGGGCCAAGAGTTTGGCCAGACAATCGACAGCCAGTGGGAGAGGCCGTTGCGCCAACGGGACATATGGATTGAAGTGAAGAGGAGAATTGGAAGAAAGTGAGGGAGCTGGCTGGGGGGCGAAAGCCAGGATGAACTGCAGAATGTAGAGCGCATCGTCACGGCTTGGCAGCTCCAGAACACCAGTGATATTAGATAGGAATGTAATAATATCCTTGTAAAAGTCGGCAACGTTCTTGCAGTTGCGCAGGAAAGTGTTTCGAGTACCGAGCAGACGGATCGCATTGGAGACGAGATTGGTAACAGAGTTGGATGAGAGAAGGCGGTGGTTGGCTTCGTTGAAAGAGAGGTTGCGCAGCAATGTCGTGACAGCTATGAGACGATCTGCAGCACGATCTAGTTCATATTCCTGGGTGCCGACGACTGAAATGTCTTGCAAAGACTCGTTCTCAGCACGGCATGCCTTGACAAGCTCCTCGTAAGAAGGCAGGTCGACTCCGTCAGACACTTCGGCAGCACCATCGGCAAGAACATCGAGTTGAGCTTCCGCACAGTCGACAAGAACGTCAGTCAGGTCTTCGCATTTGTCAAGATCCAACTGAATGCGTGGCTCGATGGAGATTAGTATCAGCTGATCCAGAGCGTTACGAACTTCGGCATGAATGCCAGATTGCAGACTCAGAGTCAGAGCACGAAGATCAATCAAGCCCATCTCATCAACCATAGGAACATCCGGAATCAGGTTCGCGATTGCGCCGCCAAGCTTGGCAAGCGGCATAATGTCGTATCCTCCGTAAGAGTCGAGTTTTCGTGCGAGAGGAACGTACTCGCTGTCCTGGCCAGTTACGTGTTTGAGCTCTGCGGTGCTGACCTCGCGCTTGATTCTTGGAGTGCCGCCGGCTTCTGACTGAGTCTGGACCGCAGGTGATGCGGAAATTCGGCCCATTTCTTGATCTGGCAAAAGATCAATCTTGCCAACACTCGAAGGACGGCGGAACTCATTCAAGGCGGGTTGTTGGATCGCGGACTGCGGGGTTGACATGTCGTTAACAGGAGTGGGAGGAGGCCGGTGCATGGGAGTGGCTTGGGCGTTCATCATGGGGGCGGGAGTCGAGTGTTGCCGTTGATGCTGTTGTTGCTGCTGCATCTGTTGCAATTGCTGCTGCTGTTGCTGGGCTTGAAGCTGAGCTTGCTGCATCTGCAGTTGCTGCTGTTGGGCCTGCTGTGCTTGCTGCTGCGCTGCCTGTTGTTGTTGTTGTTGCTGTTGTCGCCGAGCCTGTTCTTGGGCTTGCTGCTGCTGCTGTTGAGCTTGTTGCTGAGCCTGCTGTTGCATCTGCTGCTGTTGCTGTGCCTTTTGCTGCATTTGCATCATGACCTGTTGCTGACCGGAAAGCTGGTCATTGGGACGTGCTCCAGGAGAGCCTTGTCCCGGGTCTGGAAGGCCGGCCAGCTGTCTTGCCTGCATCGACGCTTGCTGCTGCCGTTGTTGCATTCTCGCTTGCATGAATACCCGCTCGTAATGCGCAAGATGTGTCTCAAAGACCTGTTGCAGTTCTGTCGCAGCAGTAGGGTATTGCTGAGTGTTGAAGCCGACCTTTTGAGCAATCGTGGGCCAGCCTTGGAACTGCGTCACACGAGCAGAACCGCCGTGTTGCAGGACCATGACCCAAACAACATACAAAGGCACCGCCCGTCCACACACGGGCGGCTGCGGATTGAATGGTAGATTGTGTTGCTGACAGAAGACCTGCAAGGAGCGCAACCATTGTTCCTGCTTTTGCTGATTGCTGTTTGCAGACGCTGGTTGGCCCATCGGCATGCCATTGCCACCTGCTCCAGCATTGGCATTGCCGCCGCCGTTATTGCCACTACCGCCGCCACCGCCCACAGCAGCAGTAGCAGCTACAGGAGTAAATCCAGCGGCAGTCTGAGCCGCATTGGCGCGGACCTGTGCCATTCCATTGGCCTGTAGTCGCTGCTGCTGCTGTTGCAGACGCTGCTGATAGAGCTTCTGTTGATACTGCTGCTGCAGCTGATTCACCGAAGACATGCCCTGAGACATGTTCATGGCGCCTGGCGCCGCAGGGTTGAAACTGTTATTAGCCCCGAACGACTGCTGCTGGGGAGCAAAGGCGCCAGGCTGCATCATGTTGTTCGAAGCGGTCGGAGGCGCAGGTGACATGGTCTGGCCAAAGGTGGCAGGAGAGGCCGTCATCATGCGCTGCGGTGGTTGTTGCTGTGGTTGTTGTTGTTGTTGTTGTTGTTGTTGTTGTTGTTGTTGTTGCGGCGGCGGACGGAACTGCTGAGGTTGCATGGTTGGCGAAGGGGTAGCGTTGGATGATGCCGAAGCGTTCTGCTGTAAATGTTGATAAGGAGTAGGCGGCGGTTGAAACGGTTGCGGTTGTTGTTGCTGCTGCTGCTGCTGCTGTTGGGGATTAAATGCGCCAAAGCCAGTCGAGCCCTGCATAGGCGTCTGCGAGCGCGACATGTCTAGCGATTGCGACGGCGCATGCGGCGACTGGTGCATGCTTTGGTCTTCGGACGGGCGCGAGCGCTTCGAGGGAATGACGGGATTGACATTGTACGTCTGCTGCGGCGTGCCAAAGGCCTGTTGCGGGTTGATGCTGCCGCCGCCACCGTTCTGGGCAAAAGAATTGAGATCAATGTTGTTGGATTGATTGGGATTCGCATAGAGCGACGACATGGATGGGTTCATGTAGACGCCATTGCTCTGACCGGACCACGGCGCGCTCATGGTCGAAGCTGGTTACAGCATGGGGCACACACGCCCTGTGAAACAAGAGGTTGTGTTAGCTACTATTGCTTTGCTGCTGCTGCTGCTGCTGCTGCTGCTGCTGCGACGCGTCCTTACGCGACCAAAGAATACAGTGCAGGGAAGGAGACGTTGGCCGACGCGACGAATGCTATGGCCAAGACATTGACGCGGCCAAGCGGGCGGTGGCACGATGCCGTGGATCTGCGCTCTTCGATGGTCGCGGTCGAGATGGACGGACGTGGATGTGTGCGTGGTGGTGCGTCTGTAGGCGGGTGTGTGTGTGTGTGTGTGTGTGACGGACAAGAGTCGAGCGCGACATTGGTCGGTCCATCTCATTGGGGCTGCACAGCACCCACTATCGCGCTCGGAAGGGGGGAGGGGACGTGCAAATCGCGCAGGCAGGAGCAGAGCAGAATTAAAATCAAACGCACCTGATGCAGAACAAAAAGATTCGGGTCTCTGTCGGTCGAGTCGTTGGACCACGCGCGTATTGATGCCTCGGAGTCCTTGCTCTCTCTTTGGGAAAGAACCACCCGTGCCAGTCAAGCGCGCGAGCCTGCACTTTGCTTCTCCTCATTTTCTCGGCGCCCGGTCCCTCAGGTCCCGTGACTGGCTGGCTGGCTGTGCTCTTGCTCTCTCCACACCAAAAAAAAACACCCCCCCACCCCCCCAACCCTGCACGCCAACAAAGTCGAGTTCATGCAGGAAAAAGAAGGGAACAAAAAAGATTGTGGCTAGGTCGGCAATAAAGAGATAGAATAGACACACACGGATATTATTCTATCATCCAGCCCTGTTCGGTAAATAGAGGCGTACGGATGCTTGTTTCTTGGGTTCACCCGACCACATGCAATCACACTCTGGAAGCTCCACAACGCACCACTAGTTTGATCTCCTACCCAATCTACTCTTTCCCTTTTCTCTTCCATCCTCTCGGTTGAGAGCATTTCTCCAGAAACTCAAATAGAACATATCTCAGGCCCCAGTTTGCCTTTTTTGTGCCCGCATTCACCCCCCTGGCTCTTTCTTGTTCTGACCTCTTTCCATTTCGATAGAGACATGTATCAACAACAAGTACCTGATGACACTGGCGCTGCTCTCGATCCCTTGGCACAAAATGGCTGAGTCTCCTTGCTTTTGTCTCACATGTCGTCTTGATGTACATCTTGCTCTGATCCTGCTCCCTGCTTCCATTCCACCTGATAACATCATCAGCTGGAGTGCCTCTCGATCTCTTGGCACCAAAAAGGCCCAGTGACTTGCTTTTGTCTCACATGCCTGCTTTGAAGAACACGCACTCACTCTTTTTGTGACGACTCTCGTTGCATGATTCGATTTCGTATTATGTACAGTGCTATGCCGATTCTATGATCCCTGCCTCGAAAACTCCGTTGCTCAAAAAAAATCAAACCGCATCAGCCACGCTCCTCACAACATCCTCCAACATCCTAAACCCATAAAACACACCCACCGCCCGGTACACCCCCAGACTCTTCATCACCTCCTCCCTCTTGACCGTACACATCCACTCCCCAGCGCAAGAACAATGATCCATGAACTCATTGCTTCTAATACGTCCACACTTTCCACACTTCAAATCCTGCGTCGTCCATTGCAAAACCATCTTTTGCACTTCACCAAGCAAACGTTCTTCGATGGCTAAGCGGTCAAAGAGGGCATCGCAGTTCTGGCAGCGCACGGTGAGCGTGCGGTTTTGTTGCAAGTCGGATGGGATGATGTCGCCGTCGCGGCAGAGGTCAATGTCGCGTGGTAAACAGCATTCAGGGCAACTGAGCTGCTTGATGGCCAGACTGCTACTAGGGTTGCTGAACGCTCCGTCGGCGCTGAACTCGCGGATCTCAAACAGGTGGAGTAGTTCCTTGCGTAGCAGTCTTGCTTCTAGGGTGATTGTCTTGTCCAGGCTAAGTACCTGCATAATGCTCTTGACCAGTTGCAACACAGGGTTCTGCAGTTTTTGAGATGAGCCGGGAAGTTCGGGAAATACCCAGTCTGAGCGCAACTCCTCGTGCATAGCCTCTGTTCGTTGCCGCTTGATCAAAGCCTTGATCTGTTTGGCCAAAAGCTTTGAAAAGTTCTTTGCCAGAACATCACCAGGTGTGGTCTGATCCTCCTTCTCAGAAGCAAAAATTGATGCATGGATGGGAAGCTGTGTAGGTCGAGGCGCGCCCCCATTAGCCGTGATTGAGGGCCTCTTGCGTGCATGCATCAGGTCAATATATTCCACCACCCAGTCATTGAAAATTGGTTGCAAAATCCGAGGTAAAAAGGTACCAATCTGCCACTCCATGATGGTGTTGAGCGTTTGGTTTTCAACCTCGACAACCTCTGCGCATCCTTTGCCACCATAGTTGAACTCGTCATACCAGATGAGGTAGTCCCAGTACTCGGTGATGCTGAGGTCCAGGAAGTTAAATGATGGCTTGGCGTTGACGGTCTTGAGGATGTATTGACTGTAAGCGTACGCATTACCAACCTCGGCCTTGGAGGTCTGCAAGAGCAATCGATTCGCACTGGCGTATACCACGTGCGACCCAACTCTTCTGAACTCCGACATGAGTTGCTGCAAAGCTTTCCTCGACATCATCTGCACGTAGTAATGCAGCGACTTGTCATAGAGAAAAGAGCCTGGACTTTCGATCCAGCGCACAAGATGTTGAACCATGACATCGGCCATACCCCCACCATGGCATGCTTCTTCCCACCAGGCTTTGACCATCTCTCGTAGAGCCATGATGCCTGCTTGAGCAAACGTGTTTTCTCCAGACTGGACGTGGGAAATATCCTCAATGCCTTCTTCGTTCGGTGGTGCCACCGACAATCCCATCGAGTCACTGCCCTCTACATCGTTGAGCACTGCAGAACACAATATTGTGTTGATGGCGAGGTTCTTGACACTGAGGTCAATGCACACCGAGGAATAGGTTCCAGGATTGTTGACTGACGGCATCTCCACAGTCTCCATGACGCCGAGAATGTCGTCCTTTTCATACCCAGCGTGATCTGGACGAGGATTGGCCGACCACCAAAGCACCACTTTCTCCTTTTGCAGCCTCCTCGCGTAAGAAATATCGATCAGGAAACGCGGATCGTCCTTTTCTAGATTGCAGAGAGGAACATTGCCATATCGACTGAGTTCAAGCAAATGAGTGATCCAGGAACCAAGATCCAAGTAGTGACCGACCAGTCTTTTTGCGACAAAAGATTGCCATCCGAGAGGAGGCAGTCGCTTATCATCTTCATCAGATTTGAGAGGCAACATTGGCAAGTCCTGCAGAACCGAGATGTCGTGCCTGAGCAAGCGGGGCTGCTGTGACTTGATTACCACCATCAAAGGGCTCTTTTCTTCTTTCTGGGTCTTCTTGATAGCGTCGCCAACTTCCTGCAGAGCTCTCTTCTTGGTCGTGACATTGACAGTCTTGAAGTGAATGCCCTCTTGGTATTCGAAGACATCTTGCCACTGCTCCCCTTTGCTCTCTTCAAGCTTTTTGGCAAACATTTCTTGGTAGATGCGGTCGACATTGGGCATTCCCTGCTCAGCACGAGACCTGTTGAGTACGACGATGTGGGCCTCTTTTTTGGACGTACAGAAAATTGCGAAGATCTGACGCTCGCCGGCAATCACGTGGTAGAGATATAGGTAGCTCATAGAGGCGGAAGACAGATACGGCTGCTTGGGAGGCACGTGCTGTAAAGCAGACAGGTCGAAACCATGTGTCATACCTTTACCCAAAACACCTGCCTGGCTCTCGTCAAAGGTGCATGTACTGCCGAGCTCCAGAACGGCTCTGATGTCCAGCGGTATCTGCGTCTCGTACACACCCTCTACACTGGAGTGATTGAACAGGACTGCAAGCTTTTCTGCTTCCTTGATGTACACTTGTTCAGGCATGCTGAGCTTGAACAGATGTACTGAAGGGTGTCCATTCGGAAGAGTGTAATTGACCACCTTCTCGGCTTGCACGCCATCGACGGAGACGTCAGGCAAATCATCTCCCTTCAGGTTCAAGAACACTTGACGTGGCACTACCACCTTGAGCTGATGTACTTTGTTATCAATCAAGACAAATGCCTTGACTTCACCCGGACTCTCGCCTTCGCAGAGCTGGATGATCTGCCAGGTCGAATTGTACATGAGCTCGCTCTGGTTGCGGAACATGTTACCAATAGCATCTGTATTATCGACTCGTTTCTCGCCAAACAGCTGTCTTCGTCTTTTGCGAGCTTGCTTTTGGATCTTCCATTTCTTCTTTTGGTATTCGAGCCAGCCCTCGTAATCCTCTGTGATGGAGGGCATTCTCGGAGGAAGACTGGCATATGGATCCACCGGTACGACAGACTCAACTTCGGCGACCTTGCGTTTCTGCGACGAAACGACTCTTGATACCATGGCCTTTTTCGGTACAGTCAGTGACTGAGAGCCAAAATCTTCAAAGTCTCCGACGATCCTTCCATTCACAGCATTGATGTCTGCGGCCTCGAGAGGCTTCTTTTGGAACATGTCTGTCATCTTCTTTTGCTTGAACACATCGTCCTTGATTCTGATTCTTCGATCCAGCCATTCAGGGTGAGCAACACGAGGTACAGGATTTCGGATCTTCTGCAGAGCAGCTGGAATGGTGATTAGTTTTTGAATGACCGAGCCCAGACGTTCGAGGTAGTAGTCCCAATCAATGACGGTACGAGGATCCATGTCACCTGGGTCGTCCTTCATCCATTTCCTGAGGAAGTGTTTTCTAACCGAGTCCTCTGCAGAAAATATAGCGACAGGAATGGCGCGCTCGGTGACAGGTGCATTTCTAGGCCGCGAAGAAATAATGTATTTGCAGTTCAAGCCTTTATCTTTGACCATCTGCTCACCCAAGAACTCGGCAAGACGCTTTGCAGTGGTAATGGCAGTTGACTTTTGCGAACCATACTCTTCGAGCGTCTTGGCCATGCTTTTGTTCTCGCAAATAAGATCAATCAGCTCCTCGTCGGCCAGGGTAGTACCATGCGAGTCCAGGACATCTAGCCATCTGTTGGCCACTGTAGCGACTGCTGCATATGTCTCCTCCAGCGTAGTGCCCTCGAGGAAGAATTTGAAGATTTGCGTCTGGAAGATTTTGATAAGCTTGAGCTCACCACGACGCTTGACCTCGAAACCTTTCAATTCGGCAAGACTTCCGTCGTGATTGAAAACAGCATAACGCTTCTTCAAGTTCTTGTCTTCTTCCTTTGACGTGGGCAGAATCATGGCTCTGTATGGTCCATCGACTTCGAAGAAAATGGTATTGTCACTGTGCGTCTCATAGCGGAAAGTCTGGGGGTCCACCAGCTCCTGATATTGGTGGTTGGTGAAACTCTCGTGAACACGATGATTCAACATGACACAAGGATATGACATGGTGATCTTCTTGCCATTCTTCAGCTTGAAAGCAAAGTTTTCGGGAAATGTCGCTGGGAGGATACACCAGATACCGTCAGTGTCCAGCTCGAGCGGTCTGCCAATTCGTTCCACCAGCTGTCTGGCCATCTGAATGATTCGAGCTCCGGTCAAGCAGGTAACACCGGCCATCTCCATAGAGTACCATCGTGAACCTTTTCGCATGACATAGCCGTAGAAACTGTTCAGAATGACCTTGTGGGCAAGTTGGAGTGAGTCGAACAGAATAATCATCTTCTTGGCATCGTCCACCTCAGAAGAAGGAGCACCTGCCTTTTTTAGATCATCGGCTTTGCCCTTCCAGACCTTTTGTTTGCCTTTGAAGTCATATCTTCTGTCACGGAAGTCCTTCACAGTATCGACATAGAAGGGGTTCTCCCGCTGACAGATGATGGCTTCTTTCTCAATGGTTTTGGTGTCCTTGATCTTGTGGTAAACTTTCTTGCCATAATCTTGAAGACGCTTCTTGACTAGCGCTGATTGCTCGTCAAGAGACAGGTCTTGGAAGCTTCGAGGCAGACTGTTTGCGTACTTTCCAGGGAACTTTTCGCTCTCCAGCGCGTGCTTGATCATGTTGTACTCGTCGCGTTTTGCAGGCAGAAATTCTCCTCTCCATGACCATGGCAACCTTCGATCGCATGTCTTTCCAGGTCTGTTGAAATCGCAAGCAGCACAATCAGCTTCCTGGATCATGGAGTCCGGTTGCAAGCGGTTGGTCGTCATGATATTGGGATACATGGATGCGACATCCAGGTGATAGATCAGAGGCTTCTCTATGCGGTTCGGTGTCTCTTTGAGCGAATTGAGCTTCTCTAGAATTTGAGCCTTGACTTCCTCGTAGTTCTCAATGTCGTCCAATGATTTCTTCTCCTCTACCACAATACTGAATTGTAGTGCATTGTCGAGTTCCTTGATAAGCTCTTCAATGGCTGCAGGGTCGACTGCAAACTTGCATGGAATATCAGCGCGAAAGACTCCGGCCTCAATACTCTCGACGTGTCCGCCGACGTAAGTCTCTGATTCGAGAAGATGGCCTTCGTAGAATGCTTCCCTCGGCGCTTGGTGCTTGTTGGGTAGCACAATCTCCTTTTGATAGGCTTGGACCATGAGCAACATCTCGCAAAGGGTACCAGTACCCTTACGCAGCACATCATCAGGTCCGAGGGGAATGATTGTGCATAGCGAAAAGATGAAAGGGTGAACGTATTTCATGTAGAGGTAGTATGTAGCCACAGCGTCCGAAACGGAATACTCTGCCAGAGTCTGTGGCCTGTCCTGGGCATATGGGGTCATCAACTCGGGGTCCAGCTCATCGGGATCGTAGCCAAGTTTGGCGACTGTGACGGCCTTGAGGCCTCTACTTCCCTGAGGCAAATAACTGTCACGATTGACCCAGGCAAAGGCGTCCATGTGTGCGCAGTAGTTTGATTGATAAACATCCTCGGTGTTTTTTCGGAAACCGATCTCCTGGTACATATCGATGCCTTGGATACTAGCTCTGGTCTCGACGTATGGCCAATCGAAGAAGTCGCCGTTGTAGGTGACGATGATGGTGGGGCGGGCCTCCTTGATGCATTCAAAGAAGCGTTCGAGTAGTGATCTCTCATCTGGCTCGTTGAAGATCATGAAGGGGCCTTCGTATTCGGGTTTGGGCGTATACTCGAAATCTGCAATGTCCTCGGAAACAATGTCTCGATTGGTGATGAGGAATCCCTGGCCATCGATCATGTACGAAATCATCATAATCTGATCAACGGCAGCGTCGGGGAATTTGAGAGGAGCTTTGCATGTCTCGATATCGAAGGCGAATACAACGGGATCCGCACGTTGCAGCCTCTCTTCGATACATGTTATAGTAACGTGACCGTGTTTCGCCTCAACAGTGTACCACTTTCCAATGCGGATGTCCTTGTCGATGGCTACCCGCACATGGTATGGAACGTCGTACTCTCTGATGTCGACGATGAAATCACTAGGGTCAAATGCGGCAGACGTGTTGGCGTGCTCAAAGTCATCGTCGAACAAGTCGATGCCAGCATTTGCGGTAGCGACCTCTGCGTATGTGTCCATGGCATTCATCTTGGTCTTGTTCTTTTCGGCAATGGGCGAGATTCCCCTCCTTACTTGCAGTAGGTCGTTGACGTTGGCAAAGGTCAGTTTGAGAAAGTTCCGTCGGTGTCCGAGGAGGTGGTTTGGCATTGACAGATCTTCCTTGTCTATGCGGTGTACAGACTTGATCATGCCCTCAAAGGACCTCCGACACCACTCGTCGACCTCCTGTTCTTTGTTCCGCTTGACGGCAATCAAGAAATAGGGGTCGTACTCGACGGTAGCCTTGAAGGAGTTGCCGTCATCCTGTAGAAAGTAAAAGTCGACGGCGGCACGACCTTCGGGGTTTTTTGTGTCTTCGATGGCGGTGCTGTGCATGTTGATAAGCCAACCTTCACGCTTCTTGCCGGCCTCGAAACGCTCAAAGCCCATGGCCTCATCTATGCGGTGGGCGAGACGTGTGGCCTCGAGTTTCTCGTTCCGCGATGTCTGTTCGGATCCGCGTAATGATGACATGTCTGCCGTCTTCATTTTCCGTGACGAGTACGAGGATTGGCCAGATTTGCGAAAGTTGGGACCGCCGCCGTTCCTACGGCCTCCTCGTGAAGCCATGATGTGCGTCTTGTTGTAGTAGGACTAGAGTTGCATATGCTGCATGTGTTGCATCAAGACTGGCGACTCGAGTCTTTTTTCAGGAGTCGGAATTGGCCAGTCGAGTTGAATGTGCCTTCCCAGAGAATACAGATAGCTGTGGCTTGTGTTAAGAGATCATAATTCGTCAGGGAACAGTGGTATACAGGACTGATAACATGAATGCATTCAACGTGAATGGCAGATACAAAACAACCAAAGGCCGTGTGGACGCGAAGTTTCGCGACTGCAACGCGAACGGCTGAAAGTGGTCTATGAATTAATTAATTAATTAATTGCAAAATAATTATCATTCCATCATCGATATCCATCCAATCACCATACTACTACTACCACACACATGGCAGACGACACAACGCGGCAACCCACCGACAAGGCCTTCACGGCAGATCAATGGAAAGGAGCTGAACCCACACACGCAAAAGCACCCGAGAATGCAAACGTCTACGCCGCCGCCGCCGCCCAACATACCGCCGGCGGAGGTTCTGCCGACGATGTCACACTTGCTGATGCCGCAAAGACAATCAAACTGGATGAGTTTGTCACGCTACCAAGGAAGCCGTGTGTAAAGGATTCGTTGCTGGTGGGCATGACTTCTGGCTTTGTAGTGGGCAGTTCCAGGGCCATATGGCGAGGTATGTTCTGCTTCTGCTTCTGCTTCTGCTTCCTATATATATATATATTGCTCTTGCCAACATTTCTTGTCGTCCAGCACCCATCCAATCCGCCTGCAACTGGGCCGTCGGAACCTTCACCATAGCAGCAATCGGCATGTACAACTATTGCCAGCACAAGCGACGAGCCGAAAAGGAAGGCATGACGCGCGCCATGGAAATCATCGACCGCAAGCAAATAGAGCGCAAGCAAAAAGAGGCCCGCATGGAGAGGGCCAGAGAGTTGCGCCGGCAGAAAAAGGAAGAGGAGGATGCGGCAAAGTTTGCCCAGTTGAACTCTGCAAATGTTGCTCCTGCTGAGCCTTCCAAGTCGTCGTGGAAGTTTTGGTGAATTACATATTTTGTACCAGCAGTCATGCAGCTTTTATCAATATGCTTGTACATATCACGGTCATCAATACATGTACATATCCTTGTACACATGTGCATATTATCGATATTTGTTCACGGCCATCAATATCCTTGTACATATTATCGATATTTCTTCACAGTCATCAATACATGTATCCTTGTACATATTATCGATATTTCTTCACACTCATCGGAAATCTATTGTACCGCTATCTTACACAGCTCCACGACAATTGTCTGGTCTCATCGCTTGACATACGACGACGAAGACTGAGCAGGCGTCGGAATCTCCTTGAAAGGATACTTGAGCTCATCATCCTTTCTCATAAAGTGCTTTCTCCTCTTCTTTGTGACGGCATGCTCGACAATCATCTCCTTGCCCATCTCCTTCATGTATCTTCTGATGAAGCGTGGATCCCACAGCTCAGACGCAATGCCCAGGTCCTTGCAGCAGCGCATGAGCGCATTCGACTTGCAGCCCTCGGTTGCAGTGGGAATGCCGTCCGGGTCAAAGTATTGTTGCTCTCCGCGTGCTATCGACACGAGTCTTGATGGAAAGATTAGCTGCCTGCATTGATGGCATTGCATAAGAAACTCACTGTCCACTGGCAACAAGCGCGTACTCCCTCGTGACGAGTTTGTTCGTCACGATCGTCTCGCCACGGGGCACAAGACCCCATCCTCCAGGCCCAAACGCCTTGTTCAAGATCCTTCTGTACTTGATTTCGGGCAAGTAAATGATGCCATCGGGCTTGATTTCAATGTCGTCAAACGGAATTTCTTGCGTCAAGATGGCCGCTGCCTCGGCACTGAATGGTGTGGCCGAGATACCGTGGAAAGAGCGTGTCCAGTCAACTTGTTTCTCGCCTTCGTCGAGGGATGGAGGAGGGTCGCTCAGGCCTTCTGTGAGCGAGCGCATGGGCTCAGCTGGAGGAGCAGTGGCAGTCTTGGGTGTGTATGCTGGAGCAGTGGCATTCTTGGGTGTGTATGCTGGAGCAGCGGCAGGTGCGGGTGTGCGAGGTGCTGCGGAATTTGCTTGAGCGGTGCTGGACGTGGCATTGTCGAGGCGGCGGCTTTGTTGCGAGTTGAAGGCGCGGTAGGTCGACCGTGCAAGCTGCGCTGGCCGTGTGCGAAACTGACATCTGGCCGCTGCTGCTGATTCGAGGCCTGTGGCCACCTCGCGCACAATTCTCGTACGCATTTTGGAATATGTGCTTGGTTTTTGACTCGGGTAGCCGAAACTTCCAAGCAAGAGTGTAGACCAAGCAATTTGCGGCAAGAAGGCGGGCAGACGTGGAGGAGCGCGTCACCGCCTGTATTACAGCGTGACTACCTAAGGTAGGTACCTACATGTAGAAACTCATTGGACACGTATAATAGGTAATTACTACGCCATCTCTGATACGTGTGCAGTGCTTAAGATCAAGAGTTTAGATGTATTTTGCCATCACAATTCATCGAGTTGAGGGTGCTTGTTATATAGTTGAATCTTTCTCTAAGCATTCTTCTGATCCGTCCTCAAATCATTGCCTCGACTCTTCCAGCACTGCTTGAACTCCTCCATCTGTAATCATCACAGTCAATAATTCGAAGAAAAAGGCAAATAATAAGAAACAAGATTCGGAAAGCCGCTCCAGAATTCCGAACACTTTTTGCTTCCGAGGTTGCTCAAAGCTCGACTGACCTCTGCCTTGCACTGTCTCCAGTCCTTTTTCTCAAAGAAACAGTCGTTCAAGCGCGTATTTTCGACTAGCATAGCCAATTGGCAGTCTCAGCATCTTCTTCTTTACTTTGTTGCATCTCCTGGGCTTACCGGAGCATCCGGTGCTGAAGATACGCTTGTCCCTGCGAGTGGATTTTTAAGCATCAGCATCATATCAAAAGTTGTAGCCAAAGAACTTACCACTCATCTGGCTCATCATCGTCTGCGACTCTGCTTGCAGTGTTCGGCTTGGGATCTCTTTCTGCCGCCATTTTTACGAGTATCGAGGAATAGAAAGAGTACCTAGGTAGTGGTCCAGTCAAGAAAAAAAGCATCATCGTCATCATCATTAGGAGATTTACAAATCGAGTACCTTACCTAACCACGAAACTCGACATTATCAGAAACATCACCATGGCCGACAAAAGAGTCAACGTACTCGTCTATTCTGGTAATCGAAACAAGTCATCATTTTATATTCCAAAAGGCCTCTAATACATTTTCAGGCAATGGTTCCACCGTCGACTCTGTCAAACACTGTCTCTGGTCTCTACGCCGTCTCCTCGGCCCCAACTACGCCGTCATCCCCATAACCTCCGAATCGGTCCTCAAAGAACCGTGGACCGCCTCGTGCGCCCTATTCGTCATGCCTGGCGGCGCAGACGCAGGATACTGCCGGACTTTGAACGGCGAGGGTAACCGCAAAATCTCGTCCTACGTCAACAAAGGCGGCGCTTACCTCGGTCTCTGCGCTGGCGGCTACTATGCATGTAATCGCTGCGAGTTTGAGGCTGGCAATAAGGCAATGGAGGTTTGTGGAGATCGTGAGTTGGGCTTTTATCCTGGTGTTTGCAGGGGATTGGCCTTCTCGGGCTTTGTCTATCATAGTGAGGCTGGGGCGAGGGCGGCAGAGCTCAAGGTGAATAAGGACCTGCTGGCGTCTGTCGCTGGTGCTGTTCCTGAGACATTTCGTTCGTACTATAATGGCGGCGGTGTCTTTGTGGACGCAGAGGATTTGAAGGATCGAGGTGTTGAGATCCTGGCAAGTTATATGGAGCCTCTGCATGTTGATTCTGGAAAGGGAACTGCGGCAGTCGTTTATCGTAAGGTGGGAGAAGGTTCTGTTGTCTTGACGGGTCCTCATCCGGAGTAAGTCCCATCGTCCATCAAACACGCCTACAACATCAGGATCACCTTGGGTAACATCAGATGAAAACAGATTCGCTGCCGTCAATTTGACAAAAGGCAACGACAACCCAGCATACCCTGCTATCGTTGAAGCCCTCGCAGCAGACGACAAGCAGCGCGTCGACTTCATGAAATCATGTCTAGCCAAGCTCGGTCTGACTCCAAGTCAAGACGACCAAGGCGTACCCTCTCTATCACGCATGCATCTCTCTACTCTGGACCCGTCCGAAGCCTCTAATATCGTCGCATCCTTGACCGATATCGCGACAAAAGTCGACGGCGACCACCTCATCAAAGGCGAAAACGACACTTTTAAATTGGAAAAGCAGAGCGGGTCGTGGGGTTTGAGTGGTGATAGTTTGAGTCTGCAGAAAGTTGCCGATGCTTTGCCAACTGTGGTCAAAGACATTCTCCCAGCCAGCGTGACCGCCAGCAGCGACACAGCAACATCAGAAACCGAAAAGGACGCCGGAATCACCGACTACGACGCCATAACCAAAACCCTGCTCATCCACGATACCTCCCTGCCCGACACCAAACAAACCCCCTACTTCAACCACCACGCCTACTTCTCCAATCTCGCAACTTACAAGTCCCAAAATCTGCACATGCACGAATCCTTCGGCTCCACTTTGCTCTACGCCGAAGTAATCACCTCGACCAACACTCTTCTGGAGAAGAATCCTTCTCTGACGCAAAGCCTGCCTCTGGGAACCACATTGACCGCAACCACACAAGTCGCGGGAAGAGGCAGGGGCAACAACGTGTGGGTGAGCCCGCCAGGCAGCCTGATGTTCAGCACCGTCTTCAAGCACCCACTAAACCTGAGCGCCACGGCCCCCGTAGTCTTCATCCAATACCTCGCCGCGCTGGCCATAGTCCACGGCATCCACCACTACGACAGAGGCTACTCCACCCTCCCCGTAAAGCTCAAATGGCCCAACGACATTTACGCCCTCGATCCCGCCTCGCCCGACAAATACGTCAAGATTGGCGGCATCCTCGTCAACTCGTCCTACGCGGGCGCAGACTACACCCTCATCTGCGGCATCGGCATCAATGTCGCCAACACGGCCCCAACGACTTCGCTGAACGCCTTGTGTGCTGCCGCAGACTTGCCGCCCATGACGCTGGAGAAACTGCTGGCTAGCATCCTCGTCCGCTTTGATACTCTGTATCTGCGTTTCTGTGGTGCGGGGTTCGGTCCTTTGTTGGATGAGTACTACCGGCATTGGTTGCATACCGATCAAGTGGTGACGTTGGAGCAGGAAGGAGGCGCCAGGGCCAGGATCAAGGGTATCACGGGCGATTGGGGATTGCTGGTCGCCGAAGAGTTGGGATGGGAGGACAGGAGCACGGGCAGGACATGGGAGTTGCAGAGCGATAGCAACAGTTTTGATTTCTTCAAGGGCTTGTTGAAGAGGAAGACTTGAACCTCGAAACGAACCAAGAGAAACGTGCTGTTTGACCGTTTTTCAGAAACTTATCTGTTTATTTGAAAAGGAAAGTCTATAATTACGATGTCTAGGTAGCCGTGCGTGCACCCGAGTCACCTCTGACGTGGCACTTTGTCAGCTCAGCCATTCAGTCGACAGTAAACACAACAGTGGAAACAACAGCCATCTATCCCAGACCAGCCTTGCCGTTCTTGACAATAGCTTGCACAGGCACGAGCAACCCTCCACTGCCCTCTCTGCCAAGCGACATGCCATCGGCCCAGCCCATCTTCTCCATGAGTTTGCGGCCAAAGTTGTTTTCATGGATCTCCGGAGCCGTCTCGCCAACCTTGTCGCCATTGCGATATGCCGCAGCGCCGCCACCGCCACCACCTCCCATGGCTCTGGTCTTGCGAATCTCACCAGCAAGCGTGGACCTGGATTTCTTCGACGCATTCTTGAGGAATCCTCGGCCGACAAAGTTTGAGACGCGGGTGAAGTGTTCTTCGCTCCATTCCACGGTTCTTTGCGTCTTGATCAGGACTGGAGCTCTGTTTTTGCCGTTGCCGACTGACTTGGACTTGAGGTTGAAGTGGTTTGCGAACTCGTGAAGGACCTTTCTATCTTCCTTCAACATGGGCGGGAATGCCTTTGTTGTGTGGACGTCCTGCTCCAAGAACTCCTGGAGCTCGAATCTCACTTGCGTCATGGTGAGTCCTTCGCTGTACTTGATGTTCAAGTCGGGCTTGAACTTGTTCTTCTTGCCGATCAGACCCTGCTTGCGCAGCTCTTCGCGCTCGGCCTTCTTGCTGGCCTTCTTGGAGCGGTCGTTGGCCCACTGGTTCTGAAGCTCTTCGATGAGGTCAGAGTCCGATAGGCCAAGCTCCTCGGGAAGTGGACCAGACTTGCGGCCCTTGTTCTTCTTCCTCAGACTGGGTCGGTCGAAGTCCATGACATCAAAGCCTCCATACGCATCCTGCTCCAGAACATCTGCCATGAGGGTGGCGTCGGGGAAGTGATCGCTCTTCCTAGCTCCCTTCTTCTTAGCACTCTTTTTGCCAGACTTGGGAGTCTTGACAGAGTAGTTTGCCAGAGCTGAGCGAGCACTATCAATATCTCCGAAGCGGTCGTCGAAAAGCTCAATCTCGTCCCCGCCAAGTCCATACTGTTGCTGTTTCATGATTGTGCGAGCATACTCTTCGTCGGTCAGGGCTTGGGCATATCTGGCTCGGAGATCTGCGTCGTCTTCCCAAGCCTCTTGTTCTTCTCGGAGCAGTCGCTTCTCGAGATCGGAACTGTCCTCAGATCCCGTGTCTTCGTCCTCATCCTCATCTTCTTCTTCCGAGCCTGACTCGTCCTCCCACTCATCTTCCAGAGCAGTGACGTCAACATCGTCGACGTCCTTCTCCTCCTTGTCCAACAGATCGTTGAAGAACTCGTCGGTGTCATCAGTGTCAGGGCCAATGATGGTGGGCATATCGTCTGGATCAATGTTCTGGATGTAGTCTTGGAGCAGTTCGTCCTCCAGGTCCTGCTCGAGGCGGTCGAGCCGGTTCTGCCTCTTCCTGCTCTTCTTGCTCTTGCGCGAACCACGAACGACGCCACTGAGGTCTTGGTCGAGGCGATCTGGTGCAAAATTCCATGACTCGTCTACGACGCGCTGCTTGCTTGCATTCCTGATCTTTGCTTGTTCAACCATCTCTTTCGGCCATCCGTCGGGTGGGTTGTCGAGGGAGCTAAGGAATTTCTCCAATTCAAAAACTTTCCGAGAAGAAGGCTTGGGTTGAAGGGGCTTCGAAGAGGGCTTTGGCGATGGCTGGCGAGCGGCAACAGGGTCGTCTTTGATGGTAACAGCATTACGTCCACGGAAGACGACCTCATCGCTCGATGATGAGCCAGTGGGTGATGGTGCGCGGGGAGCAGGAACGGACTTGGGGCCTTTGAAGGCAAGCGCCTCGTCTCCGGCCGTATCTACAAAGAACATGGGCGCGTCTTCTTGTGGTGGCGAAGGTGTGGGCATTGGCTCTGATGCGCTCTCTTCAGCAGGCGTTGTGATTGTTGTATGCACATGAACAGTCTCGGCGACTTGCATGTCTTCGTCGTCGTCTTGTGATGGGACAGAGGGAGCAGCATTGATATCCATCTGAGCCATTGCGTTTTCCGAATTGCGCAAATCCGCTTCCCGACTTGGGTCTTTGCTCGGTGTCGATTTTGGCTCGTCAATTGGGTTTATGGACCCGGCACTGACAAACGAAATCTTTTGGTCTCTAAGCTTTGTTTCTCTTGTCCATTCGTGCCTCTCTGTGCTTTGCAGCTCGTCTCTCAAGGAGAAATATGTCTTTGGAGTGTTGGTGCCTGAGGGTGAAAGTTCAGCGGAATTCTGAAGCCATTCGGTACAGCAATGAACTGACCGGAGTGGTTTCTGGATGAGTACGAGTCATCGCGAAAGGCGAAGGCGTTCTTGTTGCGAGGTGGGGTGTGTTTCGCCGCCTTTTGCTTCAGATTGTTCCGGCCCATGATGAAAGATGGTACAAGGACACGGTGTGATTGTTGCAAAGTAGTAGCAGCAGACAGGAAAGAGCAACCCTCAAATCCAAATAGAGAAGGAGCGATAGTCTGGGAGCAGGAGCTCTGGGCGGTGGTCAAAAAATGAGAGGCTTCAGAGGCAAAGAGGGCAGGTGCCAGGCACATGCAGTCATCGGTCCTGCCACTTCTGTACTAGACCGGATTGGGCTTACTGTACACTAAGGTACTCACACGCAGCAGCAACACCTGGAGCGCTGGCAGTTACGCTGGATGCATCAACTGCCATGAACACTGATAACCTCGCCCGTATAGCCGGGCGCTTCTATCAGTACATCCGCGATCCCATGCCCAACAATGTACACGACGACGCCATCTGGTGTTTGGGGTGCCAGTACGACTCACACCCCTCGACGACCACCGAGACGAAACAGCCTCATGCCGCTCCTTCTGCATCATCCAACATCAAGACGCCAGACACTGCAGCCCAGCAGGAAGACGAGTTTGAAAGCATCCAAACACCAGAAGGAACCCACGATAACGACTGGCCGCCTGCTTTCCTCGACGACTTTGAATCTCGCATCTGGTTGACGTACCGCACCAGCTTTCCACTGATACCGAAATCCACCGACCCGAGTGCTACATCTTCTCTCTCGCTAAGGACTCGCCTCTTGCAGTTTACCGCCCATGGAGCAGGCTTCGAGAGTGATACCGGATGGGGTTGCATGATCCGAAGTGCCCAGAGTTTGCTGGCCAATACTCTGCAGATTCTCGAGCTCGGAAGAGACTGGCGCAAAGGGGAGAAGGTCGACTCCGAGCGGCGCCTGCTGTCGCTGTTTGCAGACGACCCTTCTGCTCCCTTTTCCATCCACAACTTCGTCCATCACGGCGCAGAGGCCTGTGGGAAGCATCCGGGCCAGTGGTTCGGTCCTTCAGCTGCCGCCCGCTGCATACAGTAAGTACCTTGTCGCAACCCGCCTTCTTGCCATGCCCTCACTAACACCCTCGCAGGGCTCTCGTTCACGCGCAATCTCCTCCTTCAGACCTCCGCGTCTACATCCGTCCCGACGATTCAAACGTCTACGAAGACACGTTCATGAAAGTAGCCCGAGCTGATGGTGGCTCATTCCATCCAACTCTGATCCTGCTCGGCACCATGCTGGGCATCAGCGGCGTCACACCCTCGTATCGGGAAGGCATCAAGGCTGCCCTACGACTGCCGCAAAGTGTCGGTATTGCTGGGTGTGTTTTGCCGCTCTCCCTCTCTCTTCCTCTAGCTGACCTGCCATTCACAGCGGCCGACCCTCTTCCTCACACTACTTTGTCGGTACCCAAGCCGACCACCTCTTCTACCTCGACCCCCACACCACACGCCCCCTGCTGCCATCGTCCCCCACAGACGCCGACATTGCATCCTGCCATACCCGCCGTCTCCGCCTGATCCAACTCGAAGACATGGATCCCTCCATGCTGCTCGGCTTCCTCATCCGCGACGAAGCAGACTGGCTTGATTGGAAGACGGAAATGCAGACTCCGCTGTCACCTGCTGGTGCTAAGAGTATTGTACATATTTCTGATCTGGAACCGAGTCTGTCGGGTGATGCTGGCACTGCCGATGACTTTGAGCGTGCTGTTGCTGAGGTGCAGAGTTGTGACGAAGATGAGGATGAGGAGAGCGGTAGCATTTAACTCTCCTTCGTTTCTTTTGGCATGCACATGCTTTCACCTGCTCAACACACTGCTTTACGACGATTCCGAAGGCGTTTCATTTTTGTTTATTGATTCCTTTTCCCTTTCTTTCCTTTCGACGAGATTTGATTTCCTTTATTGCTTGTTTTCTTTTTTTCTTTCGTTTCGTCTCTTCGCAGCTCATGGGCTTTCATGAAGCCTTGGATGTTTTTCTTTTTTGGATATCATTAGTTTCGACTCTCAGAGGTGCTAGAGTGCTAGCTAGCTACAGTAGCAATCATCGAAAGAAGAATGAAGAATGGCATGACGCGTTTCTTTCCAATAGTCAACTATTGGTTTTTCTTTCTTCCCTCTTTTTTTTCATTCGTCAGATTTCCATTTCTCGAACGCGTTTTTATTGTTGTTGTTGTGTCTTTTGGCGTGGCTGGGAGACGGGTTGGTTGATGCCACCGGTGATACCACGGCGGCGTTTGGGAACGGCTCGTTTTTTTTCTTTTTCTTTCTTTTTTTTTTGCTTGCTCGGCTGTCAGGGTGGCACCAGCTACAAGTATCAAAAGTATCGACGACGATGTTTTTGAGGCACCACAGAGGTTTTCTTCTCTTTTGATGGTTAGTTTGAGTAAGTGTTGTTGTTTGAGATTTGTTTTGGGAGGGTTGGACCAGAATGATTCTGTTTTGGTGGAGATATGTGTGGAAATGTGTTCTCTGCTCTTTCTGGTTGGAAGATGGTATTGTAGTGCTATTATTTAGACCTATGACTAAAGGGAAATCATCTATGGATGAGAGAATCTAATAATACTACTGCTACTATAAGAAGAAGAAGAGGTAGTAGATATGCAAAGAAATAGATACCACATAGACCATTTAGATCAAATCATACAGAAGCAACGAAAGAAAGGTCATACTAGAGCCGATGGAAGAGAGGCTCCGCTCCAACCACATTCTACTAAAAAGAGCGCAAAGCCAACCAGAAACCAATACTGCCCTTCGTTACATTCCACTGAATCCTAAGCACACAAATACAGACAGAAAAAGAAACTATCGGAAAGGAATTGATGGTAGAAAAAAAAAAACCGGAACTAAGATGTGCGCACCATTGATATAATTGATGATCTTCTTTCTCTGCTACTACACAAAAAGCCATGTGATTATATACTCTACGAGCATTCATTTAAAATCTCGACCATACATACATATCTATCCATCTACATATAAAGGGAATATATACACAAGCAGGAAAAAAAGGGAAAGAGGAAAAAGGAGAAAAAAAATACTGGAAAAGAAATAATAAAAATGCAGAGAGCAAACAAGAAAAAGGGGAAAAACTGAAATATTGATGCTAGATAGCTAGGTATATACACCCATCCTTCTTTCTAGCCCTGCCCAATCGTTTTCACTGTAGGCTGTTCCATGTCCAAATTAGCTCGCGTGAGCCCCCCTTTTCCCTCCCTTGCCCTTCTTAATCCTGACTTCCTTTCGCTTATCATTTGACTCCTTTTCATAACTCCCTGAAACCTTTGTCATTGCTACTTTTGCGCTGTTGTTGCTGGTGGTGCTGCTGCTGCTGCTGGTGCCTGCGAAAAAAGCCGGCCTGCGAGATGAGATTGTCGGATCCGAGATTGTTGGACCTGAGAGTGCTTAAAAATAGGACCATTTTTTTTTTGCTGTGTCGCTGCTATTATCTCTCGTAGAAATCGATCGGGTTGGCAAAGACGCGGAAACGCAGCCAGCTCCAAAGACCCGTTTCTGGTGTTTCCTGGACTTTCCTCATAAACTCGCTCCGGTGATGCTGGTTCGAGGAGCGATCGGGAGTCGCTAGAAACGCGTTGCCGATCTGGAAGAGAAAGTGAGAAGATAGAGGTCAGAGAAAGTGAGAAGATAAAGGCCAGAAAGAGAAGCGTGAAAAGGAAACAAGGAAAAGAGAAAAGAAAAAGAAAACGACGATAAAGTTGGAAAAATTCGATTTGGTTCCCTCCATTGATCCTCCCAATGAATCTGATGTACACAGCTCCATGATCGAACCATTGTCGTGTTCTGTCTCTTGTGCTGGATCCGCCCACACACACACTATACTCTCTGAATCGTCGTTAAAAAAACCCCGACGGGCTGTAGCAGATAAAAAGGAAAAAGCAGGACCAAAACCTGCGCAAATAAACTTGTACCCCATTCCCATGAACCGCATTATCAGAAACAAGTAACCCCGCTAAACACCAAGAGTCCCAATTGGAAACCACCCCGTTGCCCAAAAGCCCAGTTCAGGCGATGATGTGCCGAACTTGAGGTGGTGGTATCACAGAGAAAAGGAAGCCATTAGACCAGAGCAAACTCTTACTTGGTGGAGGAAGAGTACTTGGTGACGGCCTTGGTGCCCTCCGAGACGGCGTGCTTGGCAAGCTCACCGGGGAGGATGAGGCGAACAGAGGTCTGGATCTCACGCGAGGAGATGGTCGACTTCTTGTTGTAGGCAGCGAGCTTGGAAGCCTCGGTTGCGACGCGCTCGAAGATGTCTGAAAGAAGAGAATTAGAATTAAAAAAGAAAAAAAAAAAAGAGTGAGATGGATGGAAGAAGCGACTTACCGTTAACGAACGAGTTGAGGATGGACATGGCGCGGTTGGAGATACCGGTGTCAGGGTGGACCTGCTTGAGGACTGCAAAAAGGCGCGTCAGTAAATGTGATTCAACGCGATGTTGTGATGGAAAAAAGCGCTCGAGATCCAATGAAGCGATGAGGATCGATCAAGGAAAAAAGACGCGCTTTTGACCAAAGGAGGCGCGTACCCTTGTAGATGTAAGAAGAGTAAGTCTCCTTTCTGCTCTTGGTGCGCTTCTTCTTCTCGCCAGAGGGGGCGGCGGTCTTCTTGCCAGCCTCCTTCTTCTCGGCGGGGGCCTTGCCAGCAGTGGCGGGAGCCTTGCCGGCGGTGGTGGGAGTCTTCTGAGCTGCCTTGGGTGCCATTTCGAATGATTTGGATTTGTTTTTGAAAAAAGTCGGGTGACTGAGTTGGTGGATTGGGTGAGCCGGGGTGGTTGACACGTAAGATGTGAGGATGTGTTGATGATGGATGAAGAAAAGAGAGAGAGGGCCGTCGTCGCTGGGGAACAGCTTGATCTTATACACCCTGCAGAACGCAACGCGAATCATTTGGAAGGCGCGACTGAGCAAGGGCCACCCTGCAATCCATGCTCCTGCCAAATCCGCTTGTCTTCTTTGGGACACCTCAGATCTTCGAATATGTCTGCATAGTGAACGACGGCGACGAGGATGTGGATATTGTCGCTTTGTCGCTTAGAATAGATGTGAATGTGTGGTGTAGAAATGTCATTATTCTCTCACATGTCACATGTGGCATGGTTTGTGTGTCGTGTTCGCAAAGAAGCGGCTACAGCTTAGCGGCGCGGAAGCGACGTGGGAAGCGACCGACGTTTCCTGCGCGCCTTCCTAAAGCCTGGGTGATTCAACCCCAGTTCCTAGCGAGTACTTATAAGTTGCAGCTCCCGCGACAAGTTGGACTTCTTTCTCCATCTCTTCATCCACGCTTCTCAACCTCACGCACCCACGTCCAACCGCTCTCTAGCACCACTACTCAACCACCTTTTTTAACCACCCAAATCAATTCAATCAAAATGACTGGAGGCAAGTCTGGCGGCAAGGCCACTGGCACCAAGAGCTCCGCTCAGAGGTAAGCGATTTCCCCCTTGACAGTCGCTTGACTTGTTTTGATTTTGTTTGACGCGTTTTTTCGCTCTGAAATGACGCGTTTTCTCACTTTGAATCAATCGAATCGCATCCTGACTTGTCTCTTCTAGCCGTTCTTCCAAGGCCGGTCTCGCTTTCCCCGTTGGTCGTGTCCACCGTCTCCTCCGTAAGGGCAACTACGCCCAGCGCGTTGGTGCTGGTAAGTCGAATCGAATCATTTTGTTCAATCCAATCCAGATCTTCTAACACAATCAACCAGGTGCTCCCGTCTACCTCGCTGCCGTCCTCGAGTACCTCGCTGCTGAGATTCTCGAATTGGCTGGTAACGCCGCTCGTGACAACAAGAAGACCCGTATCATTCCCCGTCACCTTCAGCTCGCCATCCGCAACGATGAGGAGCTGAACAAGCTTCTCGGACACGTCACCATCGCCCAGGGTGGTGTTCTCCCCAACATCCACCAGAGTACGTTTTGCGCCACCTCCAAATTTGGTCCATCGCATCCTAACTTTTGTTTCCAGACCTCCTCCCCAAGAAGACTGCCGTCACCAAGACCGCTGGTGGTCCCAGCCAGGAGTTGTAAGCTAATCGCTCTATACGCTTTCTGATTCATTGGGTTTTACTTTGGCGCGCGGGGTGCTGCTTTGATCAGCTACGATAATGGGGTTTTAACGGACTGGGTTTACCAATTGATTTCCTTTTTCCTTTTCTTATTCACAACACGGGACGAGCAGAGCATTCTCCTTTTATTTTGTTTGCGCGGCTACCAACCAGGCTCTTTTTCTGTTTCTGCTGGGTTTGGTTTGCTTTTGCTCCGAGGAAGAAGAACAGATGTACATTACCATTCACGGGACATGGAATGGAATGAGTGGAGAGGAATAGCTGAGACGAATACGCTTTTTGATACCATTAAACCGATCCAGCTCTTTTCTTTTCACCCATCATTACATCATGGGCATTCTGTGTGGGTTGTTTCTCCGACTCTCCTCCACATTTGGCCCGAAGAGTGTGAATCGCAAAGACGCGTCTTGCGGAGAGGAATGTGTCGTCTTTCTTTGACCATCAAACGCAAAGAACACTGTCGACATCTAAAAGGAAAAAGATGCTGGGGAAAAGGTCCATCAATGATGCCTTCTGCCGATGCGCACATTTTGACCTTGTGGCAGGTCTTTTATCAGCATGCCACTCTTAGGCCTCCACAAGATACATTTGCAGTAGAGCGATGAGAATATCTCTGAAACCCGGACTGCTGCCGCCTTTTTCTTTGGTTCTCATGATGAATACTCTCAGCCAAAGCCAAAGTGTATAGTAAAAAGGTGCTGAATAGCTTCTACAAGCAGTTAAGACATGCGGTCGTAGCAAGCTATGACTGAAGAAAGAAAGTTGAAGATGAACAAGGAAAAAAAAAAGGTATCGAATTTGGACTCGTGCTTGGTATGTACAAAAGAATTTAACAGCCTGGTGGGGGAGCTACAGTTGGAAGAACAAATGTTAGTTGATGGATATGACCGAGTAAGAGAAGATGAGTGGACGTACGGTCGAGTTGAGGGCACTGCAGGTTACGCTCGTACTTGCTGCCGCCGGGAGCGGTGGGAGGACGGTATGGGTCCGGGTGCTTCCATTTGTTGAGAAGTTCTTCGGTCTGGTCGAAGAGGATCTGCACGGGGAGAGAAGGGGGGATATATGTCAGCGAATTGATAAGATCGAATACGAGAGACAATGTCTGGATAGAAGAGTTGGAGTATTCCAGGATGAGTAGGAATGACAATCGAGAGAGGAGAAAAGGAAAGAGCGAGCTCACCCTCTGCTGTCTCGGCTCGCGAACGTTGCTGTTGGCTTCAAAGAGAGAGCGGATATACATGGCCTGGCCGCGCCAGAGGTGACGGTGGACGGCCCAGTCGAGGGCCAGCTTGAGTGACCGGCGGTACAGACGGCTGCGACCAATTGGAGTCAGTACCTTGGGCGCGCGAGAGACGTGTTGGCAGGGCAATTACATGGCGGGGATGTTGGCCATTATCCCGGCGATGTGAGATGAGTTTTTTGGTCAAGGTAGTTTCCGATACAAGAGGTGGTGCTGCTGGTCGTTCAGCGGCAGTAGCGACGACCTTCAATCGGTATGCAAGCACTCAGCCAACAGCAGCAGTCGCGGTTGCTGACCCGTGGCTTGGCATTATTGTTCTTCGGCAGGAGCGGACAAAGCCGGGTTACGGCATGTTTCTGACGTACCGATCGATCCTGCATTTCATCGGCTGTATAGCGCAGACCAACAGCTACCACCAGACTCGCATAGTCTTGTTCTTGTTTCTTCCGTTTCTTTTCGTCCTTTCGATTCCACGCCATCATGTCCAGTCGCCAATGCCTTCGTTTGGCTGCAGGTAGCTCTCTCCGCCCTGCTGTGCGCGCCGCTCCCAGATTTGCTTCTCGCTCTGCTGCCGCCCTGAGATGTTTGTCGACCTCGTCCGTCTCGCGTTCTTCGGCCCTCCTTTCGTCACAACCGAGGTACATGTCTCCATCTCGAGCATGCAGCAAGAAGTCTCTCTGACCGCACCACCAGAACACCCGCACACCTCGTCCGCTCCTCTCCTATTGCTCAAGTGCAAACCCGCGGTTATGGTACGCCTCGCCATCTGGATTGCCCGTTCCTCCTTCTTGGATACTGATGCCTACAACTACAGCCGAAAAGGTCGTCCAGGTCCCTACCATGGCCGAGTCCATCACAGAGGGAACTCTGAAGCAGTTCTCAAAACGTGAGTCGACAACATGAAACACCACTTGCTACCCCTACCTAACAACAACTGCAGAGGTCGGCGACTATGTCGAGCAGGATGAGGAGATTGCCACCATCGAAACCGACAAGGTACACCCGAACCGATTGTCTACCCCCTCAGCCCCGCCCTGACTAACCTCTTGCGACCTGCAGATTGACGTTGCTGTCAATGCCCCCGCCGCTGGTACCATCAAGGAGTTTTTGGTCAACGAGGAAGACACGGTCACTGTCGGTCAGGACCTTTTGAAGATGGAGCTTGGTGATGCTCCCGAGGGAGGATCCAAGGATGTCAAGGCCAAGGATGAAGTAAAGGGACCCGCCTCGGACAAGCAAGAGACGTCATCTCAGCCTGAAGGTGGAAAGGAAAAGGAGGCGCCCAAGGAGGAGAAGAAGCAGCCTGAGCCCAAGAAGGAGGACAAGCCTGCACCCGAACCCAAGAAGGAGGCCAAGAAGGAGTCCAAGAAGGACGACACGCCCAAGCAAGAGTCTGCTTACGGCAACCGCGAGGAGCGCCGCGTAAGTTACAGGTCGGGGGATGACGACGGCAACAGCAACTGACCAAATTGCGCCACAGGTCAAGATGAACCGCATGCGCCTTCGCATCGCCGAGCGCCTCAAGCAATCACAAAACACAGCCGCCTCGCTGACCACCTTCAACGAAGTCGACATGTCGGCGCTGATGGACTTCCGCAAGCAGTACAAGGATGAGATTCTCAAGAAGACTGGCGTCAAGCTGGGCTTCATGTCTGCCTTCTCGCGCGCCTCTGTCCTCGCAATGAAGGATCTGCCCTCGGTCAACGCCGCCATCGAAGGCCCCAACGGCGGCGACACGGTCGTCTACCGCGACTACGTCGACATTTCGGTCGCTGTGGCTACCGAGAAGGGTCTCGTGACCCCCGTCGTCCGCAACGCCGAAGCCATGGACATGGTCGGCATCGAAAAGGCCATTGCCGAGCTCGGAAAGAAGGCCCGCGACAACAAGCTCACCATCGAGGACATGGCCGGCGGCACTTTCACCATTTCCAACGGCGGCGTCTTTGGCTCGCTCTACGGTACCCCCATCATCAACTTGCCTCAGGCCGCCGTCTTGGGTCTGCACGCCATCAAGGAGCGCCCCGTCGCTGTTAACGGCAAGGTCGAGATTCGTCCCATGATGTACCTCGCTTTGACCTATGATCACCGTCTTCTTGACGGCAGGGAAGCCGTCACTTTCCTCGTCAAGGTCAAGGAGTTTATTGAGGATCCTCGCAAGATGCTGCTTGGTGTTTAGAGTTTCCGTTTCCCTCGCATACCCCTTGATCTAATTCCTGTTCTTTCTATACCTCCATCATCATCAACATCAACATGATCCTCTTTTCTCTCCGTTGCCTATTTGGTTGTGCGCGTGCGCAGGCATTGCTCTGCATCTCTGCCTCTTAGAAACCGAGAAAGGCAGCTAGACCTTTGTCCTTTTTTTTTTTTTCGTTTCCTCTTCGTTTCTTTGGGTTTTTGGCTCGGCATCGGTGACTGACTTGCTATTTTTTTTTTTTTCTTTTCTTTTTGGTCTCGCACTAGCAAAAAAGGGGTCCATATGGCCCGGGTGATACAGCTAACCATTATTTTTCACATCCTGCACACCATTTATCTGTCCGAAACAGCACTATCACCGCATCTTATTGTGTATAAATTGCTAGGAAAGGTGTAGTAGTGTATTCTTTTGTATGCTGTGTACGTTTTAGGGTAGTAGATGCCATCGTTGTCGATATTTTTTTTTTTTTTTTTCTTTTCCATATATTTCATATTTTCTACTGCTCTTTTCTTCCCTTTTACAATGTAGGTAGGCAGGTAGGTAAGTATATATATATATATATAGGTAGGTAGGTAAAAACATGTGATTTTAGCACCAGATCAGGTAGGCAGATTGCAAAAAGATCTCCCGATGGCACAAAGCACAAGAGTTGTTCCTCGATACATGTACATATATGAAAAAACAACACAATTTTTATTATATATATTTTTTTTTAACAAAATGTGGTGACTACAAAAGACACCCTCAAGAGTCATTTCGGCCATGAAGATGATCAAGTGTGAAGAAGTGTAGAAAAAGACAGCGATTTGGAAGGGTCGCTGGAATGAAGAAGCTCTGAATGGGTGGATGAGTGGCGAAAGGAGGATAAAAACGAAGGAAAAAGCCACCGCAAACGCGTGGCATGCTTGGAAAAAAAAAAAACCAAAGAGAAAAGAGTAAACCCAAAAAACTCCACGCTTTCTGTTGCAAATTCTCCTGATAAACGAAACCCAAAGTACCAGTACATTCCAGAAAAAAAGACTTTTTTCCCCAGGGGATTTTTTTTTTGTTTATTCCTTGATGGAAGCCACGTCATTTCTTGCGCCGGCGGCTATCTTCTTGCCAATCTCATAACTGCTGATCATGATTGCGCAAGCCGGAGCGACCTTCATGGTGCGAGCGGTCCATCCACTGAACAGACCTCCAAGTCCCTCGGTTTTGAAAATGTGCCACAGGAATCGCGGCATCATTCTGTCTTCGGGTCGAAGGACAGCAGTTGGGGAAGAAACAGTAGCGTGTTGGGAGATTTGACGACGTGTCTTGCCTACATCAAATGGAGTGGTGACAAAAGCAGCGACGGCACCAGCGCTCGCACCGGCGATGAAACTGTCGACGAGGATTGTCTTGTGGTCCATATCGGCCAAAGAAGGCTTCTTCAAGCCGCCAGGACCTTCTCTGGCAGAGTGTAGGGTTTGTCTGCCGTACTCATAGCCCGCCCAGTAAAGAGCAGAAAAAGGCACGTCTCGCCAGAGAGTCAGGGTGAGGCCTCGCCACAAGGAGCGATAACCGTCCGCTTTGATCATGTCTTGCATTCCAGACCAGGTGTCTCTGAATACGCCAGTCGAGGTAGTGGCCTGTGGACTACTAGCCTGCATGCGGGTGCGAAACATTTCAATGGGGCTGACAGCAATAGCGGACAGCACACGGGCACTCGCGCCGGCGACGAGGGGGGCGTAGTTATCGGGGAGACGACTCTTCATGGGGCTGTTTGGATTGGCGCGCAGCCAGTCGTAGCCGGCAAAGTAGATGACATTGGAAGGGACGGCCATGAGCAGCGTAGGGCTCAGACCGCGCCAGAGAGTTGTGAGACCTTCGTTCCGCGCAATCTTCTTCAGGCCGTCGAGGGTCGAGTTTATTGTTCTTCGCTCAGTTTCCTCTGCCACACATTGAGAGATAAGCATTTGGTCCATGGTCATGCTGCCGGACGAGGCGATGCAGTATTGGCTCTGGTTGGGAACATAGTAGACCTCTCGACAGCACGAGGAAATGCCGAGATTGGGAGGAAGACGATCAAAGGTGGGACGGGCGGAAGGAGCCTTTGTGGGAGACGGACCGGATTGAGCCTGAAGACGGACGCGCACAACGTCAAGAGGCGTGACAAGCAGAGATGTGAGGAAGCTGCCAGTGACGGCAGACATCATTTTTTGGGCAAGTGACGTTTCTTGGTCCATGGCAGCCATGGCAGGGGCGGGCGGCTGTGAGCGACGAGTGCGGATGTTGACAAAGTCGTTGGCAGGTTGCGTCGCTGCTTCAGACGAGCCAATGTAGGCCATCCGAGGATGGGACTTGGACGGGGAAAGGCTGCAGAGGCGACGGCGTGTAGAATGGAGATGGAATAGGCGTGCGTGCGAGATAAGCGCTTCCAACCAATGCCGCAGGAGAGAGGCAGTTATACTGGATGGCAGGAGGTGAAGAGCCTGTCAAAGTCTTGCTGGTGGTGATGCAGGAAGTAGCAGGAACGCTGCTTCTACATCTATCTATGACGATGTGCACCAGAATGTACCGATGGCGGCGGGAAGAAAGAAAGCAACCGCCGCCTTTTTTCCCCCACAATCGTCCGTCCATCACCGCTATCTCTATTTGGACAGAAAGTCCCTACGTCACAATCGTTGATACGCTCCTTCCTCGAGCATTGTAATAATTACTGCGCGAGTGTCACAATCCGGATACGTGCCTTCCCTATCAATCGCCTAGATTCCTTCCTTTGGTAGAAATGTCGAACCCTGAAAGTACCGATGCCGAGCTGGAAGCGTTCAGACAGCAGTGGCGCGAGGAGGTTCAATCTCGCGCACACCAACAACCACAACAACAACCACGTCAATCTTCGTCTCGCCAAGTCAAGAACCTTCCTCCTGCCCCGAAGCCCCAAGCCACCAACCAACACGATCACGACGATGAATCCACTCACAATGCATACCATGACTTGCCAGACAAGGAGGCTGCGCTACGGCTGAATGCCGACGACCGACCCGCTGTGAGAAAGGAGCCCAAAACTGCCTTGGACCACTATGAAAGAGCAGTCGAAAAGGAGTCGATGGGAAGTCTGGGTGACAGTGTGGCTCTCTACCGTCAGGCTTTCCGGATAGACGACCGCGTCCACGAGAAATACAAGAGCAAGCACTTTCCTCCTTCAGCCAATCCGCCCAAGCCCAAGGCTCCAGCTCAGCAAACGAATCCGTCGAATGCTCCACCAACTGTGCCCGGCACTGCGCACCACTCGTCCTTGTCCTTGTCCGAGTTGGTGAATGACTTCTCTCAACTATCAATCCCCCGTGCTCCTCCGCCGACCGAACTCAGCCCGCCTCCACCTTGTCCCATCGCGGAACTGCCTGGCGAGATCTTGTCGGACATCCTGATGTGGACTGCCATGGTCGATCTGGCTTCGCTTTCAAAAGTTGCCCTCGTCTGCAAGCGCTTTGCATATCTGGTCATGACAGACGAGTCAATCTGGAAGCCCATTGCCCTGGGCCCTCAGTATGGCTTTGCAGGCATGCACTACGACTATGTCTGCAACATCAAGGGTGAAGCTATCGAGAACGATGCACAGAATCTCGACCCAGACACATTGGATCCAGACGATTCACTCACGCTTCTGCAACCGCCCCGCCTCGCAAAAACAACCCCCGAAATCAACACATCCCTCCTCCATTCCCTCTATGCCTCGTCCTGGCGGCAAATGTTTCGCTCACGGCCTCGTCTCCGCTTCAACGGCTGCTACATCAGTACAGTAAACTACCAGCGTCCTGGAGCAACAAACACATCCTCATCCACATGGGGCACGCCCATTCTCATCGTCACCTATTTCCGCTACCTACGCTTCTTCCGCGACGGCACATGCATCTCCCTCCTCACCACCACCGAGCCAATCGATGTCGTCCACCACCTGACCAAAGAAAACCTGCGCTCCTACGAAAAGGCCTCCAATCTCCCCAACAGCGTCATGAAAGATGCCCTCCGCGGCCGCTGGCATCTCAGTGGCCCTGGCAACGATTCTCTCTCGTCCACCACCCTCGAAAAGGAAGCAGAAGGCGATGTGCACGTCGAGACTGACGGCGTCATCCCAAAGTACATGTGGAAGATGCAGTTTTCCCTCAACAACAGCAACATCACCAAGAAGGTCAACAACAATAACAAACTGAGTTGGAAGGGCTTTTGGAGTTATAATCGGTTGACGGACGATTGGGGCGAGTTTGGGCTAAAGAACGATAAGCCATTCTACTTTAGCAGGGTTAAGAGTTATGGAATGGGTGGTTGAGCATGCATTTGATGGGACATTGTACGCAGAGAGTAGCGTAAAATTGGGATGTGGTTCTTGATTTGGAACAGATTTTTGGAAATACATAATGAAGAGATGTCTCTGGCATTGCAACCTGCACCTTCCAGTCTGGCATATCACGCACACACGTTCATTTCAGGTGAGAGGGCTGCCCAAAAAATTAGACAATGACCGGCATGCTGATCGCATTGGTTACGCTACCGCATCAGATAACGACAGCCAAGCGAAAGATCGTCGATGAATGTCTTCTTTTGCCAGCATAATCACCACTCCTCTACCACTTACTCAGAACGTCGTCCCTGGACACAAAGTCCTTACAATTCTGCCCCAACATCCGATGCTGTTCGAAAGGAATGTCTAGAAGCATACCTGAGTATTGCCACCATAACACATTCGTCACCAATTTCGATTTTCTGCAAGGCCAAGCTCACTACCTAGGTCATCGCGAGCTCCTCCCCTTGATGTGCACCTACATGTAGGCATTGTTCGACAAAGATCTTATATCGAGCGAGATCTTTTTGCATAAACCTGTTATAACAATACATCTCGCTCTTCAGAGTCACGTCGAAGGCTTGCACTGCGTCCGCTCTTGCCGACAAAGGCCGTATTACTACCCTGCTTGACCTCGCTGTACCTGTATTTCGGTTGTAGGCTGCAATCTACACGTTCCAGCTATACCCCTAATGCTATCGTTTTGAGCGAGACCTGAACCTTGAAGGGATATATCGTGCGTGGAGTAGAGCCCGATATGATAAGATCCGAGAACAAGAGGACACATGGATGCAGAACTCGATTAGTAATGCAGTGGCCGCAAGAAACGTGCATTGAAGCATGGCGGTGGACGGCGAAATGTCACATGGTCTGCAGCATTCGTGGTTGGTTATGACTGCTGCGGCTGGACGGCATACTGCAATGAATAATGCATCGATGACAGACTCTTTGCGTGAAAGGGTTGGGGTGCAATCGTTGGGCAGTTTACATAGTGCATAAAGTCGTCGACAGTGCTGGCAGACTCCAACAGGACTTTAGCGTGAGATGGCATGCGTGAAGTGCTTTTTGACGTTCGCTACGTCCTGCTGAGGGTATGTCCAACGTTCTGGCCTTGGGCGCACTGCCTATAGAATTTGCATGAGAGGGAGTGCAGTCTTTCGAGCCGACCTCGCTACCAATTGGACAACCTAAGGACTTCTTTCAAAAAGATCGTGAGTTTTTATTAGATTTGGTTTCCGGTATTATCAAGAAAACAAGGCGAAGATACTGATTACTCTTCATCATTCCGAATTACAACTCTAACCACCACACTGCACCATCCAAAGACCTCGACAAAAAAAAAACGCTTTACAGAAGCATAGCAGCGGCAGCAGCGCCGACGAGTCCGAATCCGGCACCCATGCGAGCAGCACCGCCAGTGTAGAGAGCTGTATTAGTCGAAGTAGCCTTCATAGTCACGTTGCCAGCATTGCCTGCACCACCAGCGCCGCCCGCAATTGCAGTCGCCATGGTCGTAGCGCCAGGAGGCATGGAAGCGCCCGCAGCGCCATTGGCAGTCACGGAGCCGGTGACAGTGCAAGGGCAGTTAGTCACGGTGATGGTCGTGGCTTGGCTCACGGTGTACACATTTGGGCCCAGCGTTGTGACGTAGCTGTTTCCGTTGGTTGGGGCCGGACACACGGTGGTGAGTGCGGTGACGACCTGCGTGGTGTAGACGACAGAGCCGTCCGTAGCCGACGCAGTGGCCGAGTAAGGCAAGATGGTCAGGCCTCCGGTGGGTGAGACGGGGTTTTCTCCCAGGCATTGCGCGTAGTCGGCGACGCACTGGGCTTGGTTGGCCGACAGGCCGTCGGGTCCTCTGGTGGTACGGCAAGTGTTGTATGCGGCGTAGCATGCGCCGACACAAGCCTCGCGCTCGGCCGAGCATTGAGCCTGGTTGGCGGAAAGGCCATCAGGCCCGCGAGTGGTTCTGCATGTGTTCTCCTGAGTCTTGCAGTCGGCAGTTGCGGACGCAGAAGCAGAAGCAGAGGTAGCAGTGGCCGAAGCGCTTGATGCAGTGGCCGAATAAGGCAGGAAGGTGCTGATGATACCCCCTGAAGGACTAACTGGGTTTTCGCCCAAGCATTGCGCGTAGTCTGCGACGCACTGGGCTTGGTTGGCCGACAGGCCGTCGGGTCCTCTGGTGGTACGGCAAGTGTTGTATGCGGCGTAGCAGTCGCCCTGACATTGAGCATTGTTGGCAGCACACTGGGCCTGGTTGGCCGAGAGGCCGTCGACTCTAGTGGTACGGCATACATTGTATTGCCCGACACACCCGCTCGCGGCAGGCTCAGTGCCGTTCTGTTGAGCAGAAACTGCACCGACAAAGGCCAGAGCGGCAACGGCAGCGAATTTCATGTTTGCGGTGTTTGAACGTGTATAAGAGTTGGTAGGTATCAAAAACCGCGTGTGAAGCGGTGAGGAAAGCGAGTGTGATGAGAAGACTTTGAAAAACTGTTTTTTAGGTATGTGATGGGAGGGGGATTAGTCCGTGGTGCAGCTGCATCTTTTTATATATCGAGGACCTCTTCTTTTAGCCACTGTCATGTCCAACTCTGCTCGAGCAAGTCCAGTCTAGCTCTAGGAACCGGGACAGACCGTTGGCCAAATTTGGCTCTCGTATCGCAACGGCCTCCTTCACCTTTGTGGAGTTTCTCTCCAGACTATTACGTGAGGCCAAAGCTGCAAAAAGGCTATAGTCAAAAGTCATCTCCAGGGTTTGCATCTTTTGGTCCGCTGACCTGTCTGGAGACATGAGATTGAGTTGGCACAGACGCATGTTCCTGCATAACAAGCGTCTTGGTGGTGCTGGCCATTCAGCTATAGTCACAAAACAAGCTCTTCCCAATGCTTCAGCAGCCACTGACTCTGGGGCAACAGCCATTGACTCTGGAAGAAATTATATGCCATTGGCTCTGGCAGACAAGATGGCGAAACTTGTACCGAGGTTTTGAGAGGTTTGAGCTGACACCTGTGTCTCACCTGTCCAAAGATAGATCATTTTACCCGTCATGCCATCACGATTCATCCTGGCATTGCCAAGGGTTAAAAAGACAGTGCAACGTCGAATCATCATTCATCATTTCTTTTTTGTATCGATTCTGGTTGTGGAACAGGCTTACGGGTTAAATTGCGTTGGACTCATTACACCTCTTTGCTGCCTATGAAAGCGTTTACCCCTCTTGACGTCAAGATGAGAGATGTTGATCCGTAGGCAAGCCCTGAGGGCAAGAATAGATCACAGCAAGCCTCTTTGTCGGAGCTCTGGACCGACCAAGACGCCTCGCATTTCGCATTGCGATAGAAACACGAGGGGAGGGGAGGGGAGGGCGATTGTGAATTGTCATTTTGGTCTGTTTGTACAAGTAAACGGCGCTCTTTCCGCCATCTTTCGCAGTTCTTTACGAGCTGCAGTCGTCTTTGCTTGGCATACTCCTCACGTGGTTGTGATGTGACACACTTTATCTCATTGTATACTGGACCTCTTCCCTTCATGCAGGTACCCGCCGGGACAAGAAGAGACATTAAAATGTAACCTCTGCTCTTCAAACTTTCAAAGACTTTCAAGATGTGCAACATTCTTGCTAAAACAATAGTATGTGCTATTTTTGGTGGTCGCTTGAAACGAAATCCACTGTTACCGTTGAAAGGGACGTTCGTTGGCCAAGGGTCGACAGAGGCATCGTTGCAGCCATCCAGCGCCAGCCACTGTTTGCGGAGCTCTTCCGCCAAATGGTCTGCAGCCGAGTTTCTGGCTTTTCTGAAAATCCACCATAACAAACCGAGCCGTGGGGAAACGATGGCAATCGGCAACATCATGGCTTCATACTCTCTGCAAGATTCTATCTGCCTTTTTCCAAAAACCCACCTCTGGCCACCCTATCTTGGCGACGATATATCCCTCTTCAAGCCGACGTCACTGCATCTGCAAATGTCTCCCAGCCACTTCTCTCCCAAGGTGCCAGTGCAATCGCCCTCTGCGCATCTCTAACGATTCCAGTGCCCGCAAATGCCTTTGCCAACTCTTGCGCCCCAAGATCTCCATACGGCGGCACAGCTCTTTGCGATGTCAATAGCGCCATTTGTGCCGGGTAGGCTTCTTCTGTCAATTCGGTCAGTTGCGTCCATCCGTGGCTTCGGTGTGGTGAAAGCATGATGGATCGCTGTGTCTCTACCAATGCATCAATTTCGGATGCGTCAGATGAGAGGCCTGCGATGGCACCGAGAACTTGCTCGACGTGTTCGTGGTCGAAGAGTGAGATGCTGTCGTTCGTGCGCAGAGACGCGAGGTCATCGCGAACGGCTTCCAAGGCATCGGTGTCATTGTCTAGTGCTGCGATTGCCCCGAGAAGCACAATAGATGGCACGTGAGAATCGTGCTTTTCAATGCAGTCAAAGAGCTGCTCTCGCGCCACCGATTTCTCCTCTGCACCACCCTTGGCCCATAGAACTTGTACGAGCAAGCATACGACATCTGGATCAGAACTGCTCTCTTCGAGCGCTGATCTGAACGCGGAAATCGCATCATCCATATTTTGTAGGTAGAAAGCCGCCAGACCTGCAGTCAAGTGAGCAGACAAGCGTACTTTGCGTCTGCTGTCAGGCTCTAGACCACTGGCGTCAGCTTCGGCGGACAAGTCAAGCGCTGTACCTGCATTCTCTGCAGCCGATTCAAAGTCATTTGCAGCGAGTTGATTTCTGGCGAGATCTGCCTTTGCCAGCGCAAATCGTCCGAGAGATGTCAGCGATTCAGTGGCTTCAAAATCAGCCTCGGTTGATGTGCAGAGACTGGTAAGCATCTCAATAGCACGAGTGTGATCGCCGACCCTCTCTGAAAACAAAGATGCAAGGTGATTGAACGCCTGGTCTGAGGGGACTTGCGAATGTAGCTGCTCCAGCGCGAACATTGGCTCGATCAGGGAGGTAATCTTGTTCGAGTCTGAATGACCCGTAAGTAGATGGTCAAACGTCGACACTGCGTATTGGCGTTTTGTGATCAAGGAAGCAGAGTCTGAGATCTCAAAAGCGTGAGTAAAGTGTGACAATGCTTCCTTTGAATCCCCCATCATCAGCGCAATGAGACCTTCGCCTAACCAAGCATGTGCATAGTCGGGATCCGTTGATTGAGCACGGCCAAACGCCTGATGGGCGAGCTCGTAATCATTGTTCACAAGGTAAAGCACACCCAGATTACTCCACGTCTTTGCACTACGCTCATTGAGGTGCAATGAGCGCACGAAAGCGTGCTGCGAGACCTTTGGATTCAATCTTGTTGTGATGACACCCAACGAGTTCCAGAATTCGAAGTTGCCGGCTTCAAGCTCAATTGCCCGCTTGAAGCACCTGACGGCTGCGCGGAGAAACTTCTTGCCAGCCTTTGCTTCGCTACAGCTGAATGCCTTGTGTTCTGCCCAGCCAAGGTTATACCAGGCTACAGCTTGAGCGTGAACGTCGTTAGCGCAGCTGAAGATGGCGCGTTTGTACGCCAGCAGAGATAGAGCCAAATACTCAGGGCAGGTCGCATCCGACGAGTTCTCAAGGACTTTCGAATCGACCCCGTCAATGTCAGCCAGGACATCAAATTCTTTAGAATCAATATCCTTGATCAGCATCTGCTTAGCTGTGTCAACAGGGAAGATGCTTAAACGATCTTGGACCCAATAGAAGATGGAGCAAGCATCACCGACTGCTTTCCACAAGTTGAACGCTTGAGGCCTCAGCTCGGCAATCTTCTGCGCAAGTTCGATCGCCTGCGCTGCGCTGTGAGCTGCCTGCCCAAAGAATCCAGTCTCTACACATCGCCAGGCCTTTTCGTTGTAGGTCTGTAGCAGAGCGATGAGAACGCCAAATTCCTCAGCTCGACCCTGGAGAACTTCTTGCAGGCCAGTGATCGCCTCGTCATGTTCGCCGAGCTCTCTGTTCACGTTGGCTAGCATATATCTCGTGAACCAGCTCTGACCAGTGACATTCATGGAAATACCATCATGAGGCTCCTCAGCGTAGATGAAAGTTCGGCTTGCGGAGTTGTACCGGCCAGAGTTGTGGTAGCTCTCTCCAAGACCAACGTACGAGTGGTAGTCATTCGGACTGATTCTAAGGGCCGACAAGAAGGAAACAATGGCCTTGGAGTACTCTTGCTTGGTCATCTGCACCACACCGAGAGCAGAGAAAGGCCAGCTGATACCCTGCTTCTTGGAGCCTGGCGACGGACGAACCTTGCCTGAATCAACGACTCTCTGTGCGACAATCTCGACAATGTCCCATTCGCCTTGATCGGCAAAGTATCTTGCCAACCTCTCTGCAGCTTCAATCTCAGATGCCGAAAGTTCAAAGGCCTTTTGGAAGCACTGGCGGGCTCTCTTCTTGTCTTTTGCATAGTCGGCATAGTAAAAGCCAAGAGAAGTGTATGCGGGCGCATAGTTGACGTTTGTCTTGATTGCAGACAAGAACCTGGCATATGCTCCACTACGGTCTCGCCTGGCGGCCTTTGAAGTGTCTAGTTGCCAAAGACAGATACCAGTGCGGTACAACGTTTGCGCTCTGAGCTCTCGTGCTTTGGGATCGTCCAACTTCAACTCGGGCAGGCACTTTTCCATGGTCTCGAGAGCAGGTCCGTAGTTTCCACGCAAGGCGTCGCACCAAGCCGATTCGATGCTGATACGAATATTACTAGGGTCCTGCTCGAGTGCCCGCGAGAGAAAATTGACTGCTTCGTCAAACTCTTCTTGCTCTTCCAAGATCAGGCCGAGTCCGATAAGCGTCATGGTATGCTTGGGCTTTCTCTGCAAGATATCGTTGAACAGAGCTCTCGCTTCTGGATGATTCTTGGGCGACTGGTGGTATACCAGAGCGGTTGCCAGTGTACTGTTGAAGGCGTCTTTGTTATCCTGTAGAGCAAGACCAGATTTCCTAGCCTCCGATTCGAGCATCTTAAGACCAGTTCGGGCGACGTCAATCGCAGTCTCATATTCTTCCAAGTGAAGATAATACTCTGCAACCAGACGATGGGCCAGAACAGATTTGTTACCATCTTCGAGGCCCTCGCTCATCAAGAGGATTCTATCTTCCTGATTTAGTGGTGCCTCGACCTCGTCTTCTTTTTGCTCTGGATCTTTGGGAAGTGCAGGGAAGGGCGAGATCTCGCAATCAATGTATGCTTTCAGTACTTTGCCAAGACTGGTGTCTGGGAAGAACTCGAGGTACTCTCGCAATACACCAACTTGTAAGTCCTGGACGTTTGCCACATCTTTCCAATCGAGATGAAGGTTCCAAGCCAAGAGGAAGGGATGTTTGATGATGACCATGCCATGTACAATATTCAAGACCTGGTCTCGCTTTGCGGCCTTTGCGTCGCCAGTCAGAACAATCAAGGTATCGTAAGCTCTCTGTAACAGCTTCTGCTCGTACTCGCGACGAATCTCGTCATCGTTGGTCCAGTCGATTAATTTCTGATAGAGCTCTTCAATGTTACTCTTTGTAAAGACTTCTCGACGGACATCCGAAGTGACTTGGTTGAGCCTGGCGCCAAGTCTGGTCCTGCGCTCACCAATTTCTTTGTTGATACGCTGCTTCTCCTCATTCTCGGTGATTTCGATCAGACGGGTGTAAGTATGTGATGGAGGCGGCAGTCGACCTTCGAGGAAATCATAGACCGGGCTCCCTGGTAATTGGCATTCCAAGGCGCGTTTATACTGTGACGTGGTACCATTTTCCCTGGTAAAGTCTACCAGCTTGTTGATTGTAGTCTGACATTTATGAGCGTCTTCGGCTGCGGCTTGGATTTGTGCAACCTTGAGAGCAGCTTCACGGTATTCGTCAATCTTGACACCGCCTTGACTTTCATACAGACTGCACAGTCCCAGCCATGCTTGTGCATCATCTGGCTTGATCTGTGCTGCAGAAGTGTATGTTTTCGCTGCAGCGTCTAGTTTGTTCTGTTTTTGATATGCGCGGCCCAAGAAAAGTTTTCTGCAAGGAACGTAAGCACTGATTCTTGATGCAAAGTAGAGACAACCTACGCGAAATAATTCTGAGAATCTGCTGCTAGTACGATCTCGCACTGCGTAACGACTTCATCGTAGTTCTCAGCATCCAAAGCTACTTTGGCTGCCTTCAGCGCGGCTTTGTTTCCAGACATGGTGGGCGGCCAGTCAAGTTGATAGAGAGCTCTAAATATAGCCTCCCTTTTTGAAGATGTTTCAGCTGAACGTCGTTTTGTGCTTCTTCCGCGTCTTTTGGCGATCAAGTCGCGGGGTGACTAAGAGATGCCGACAGCAATGTCAAGGCGATGAACGGTGGCTTTCTGGTTGTCGAGGTCGGTCTTGTGCGAATCTCCAAAGTCGCCGGTTGCGACTGCACTGGGATCTACGTAATTAGTGGAAGTAGCCTTAGGCTTACGTGACTGGACCCAGGTTTTTCTCCAACAACGTCGGAATTCCTCCTTAATTCGAATAATTAGCAGCCGCACGATATAGTATATATTAAGCCGTCCCGAGGCCCGCGCTGCCAACGGCCATTTCGTAGTTCGGTCGCGCGACAGTAATAGCACTTTCGTAGAGTAGGAATCTTAGTTACGCTTCGACCTCGCGCCTTTATATTTGTATAAGGCGGCCGTCTATCTTATAATGATTTAGGACATGCATTAAGTATATCGTTCTCTCGTATACTCTGTTAGACTCATTAGGCTAGAAGTCCGCTTCGTTAGTAATCTGTCGTATTCTTAACAAGTCTAGAATGGCCTAGAGCAATAACTTAATACTAATAATAATAGGCATTTTCTTAATAACATTGTCGACATTCTTAGGTTAATCCTATCCTCGGTACTCGCTATATATATACTTTATATCCGGTATATACCCGGTCTTACGAAGGCGGAGCTTAGCTAGTATAGCCTTCTTAGTATTACCCCTTTAAGTAGGCTCCCTATATGTAATGGTTTCGGTATAGTAGAAAGGTGTTTCGGCTAGGGGCAATTTTACGATAGAGTAAGTTTATAGGGAAGAGGAGAGATATATAAGATATATAAGATATATAAGATATATAGGATGATGTATAATATAGATTAGGGATAGGGAAAGGGAGGTGCGCGCGAGAGTACATGTATATGTACTACATGTAGGTAGTGATGATGAGGATAATTAGTAGAATTTGTGATGGTGGTATACACACTGCGCTAGGAAATTCTGTCTTGGCATATTTAAACAAAAGGCCTTCGGCTTTCTCCGCTGGTCGAATGGTCATTGAAGCAGGCGCAGACCAGGAACATTTTAGCCGCCCAATGCCAGCACCTCCCTCATTTGGTCACACAAGCCTGTCAACATGGCAGCACACACGTCGCTACTCGATCTGCCGGATGAATTGATCCACAGCATCTTCACACACCTCAACGCGTCGACGGCCGCCAGCCTTGGACGCAGCAACAGACGCCTGCAAAAGATCTCGAATACCGCCTCCCTCTGGCGACGCTGGTGCCGCGACACATGGACCTACTGGGAGGAGCGCGACAACAGGCCCATCCCGGACTACAATCTGCACTCCAACACGCCTTGGAAGGAGGTGTATTCAGACAAGGTCACGCAGGATAAGCAATTCCTACTTCTCTTCGACCATCTGCTGAGCCAGCAACAATGCCGCATGGCGCTCATGCACGAGATTGTCGACACATTCACATACGATGCCAAGGATATGCTGGAGCGTCAACTGCGCTGCCCAGACGACGCCGACGATGTTCTCGCCCGCCGATACTGGGCTGGTGTCATTTTAGAACTGCTGCATCGCTGGAAGGCCTTGCAGATCTGGGACAAGATGCAGTGGCAGGACTATCCGCCCTTGGAAGATGCCCTGGGCGCCTTCGACATCTTCATCCAAGGCAGCAGCAGTGCCTTTGAGTTGACCGCCCTCAAGAAAGAGCTTGATGACATTGCCCACAACGTAAAGAAGTCAGATGCAGAATGGCACAACAAGGACCACATTGAAAAGGCAGTCGCCATCTCCAACTACCTCAGAGGGAACAATCTCGTTGGCTGCTCGTCCGAGACTTTCAACCAGATGCGCCACCGTTTCCTCTGTCACGTCCTGACGAATCCCACCGAAAAATCGTCCATCCCCTTACAGTCGGTTGCTATATTCTGCTGTGTGGCCCAACGACTGGGCGTGAATGCTTGGCCCTGCAATTTCCCTGGCAAAATCCACGCAGTCATCGAACCTCCGCATGGCCCGTCTATCAAGGATACCCGAGCCTCACAAACAATCCCCTCTGGTGTCGTCTGGATGAGCCCTTTTGACAGCGACGAGATACTCTCGGAACAAACCATGCGCGACGCACTCGACCGCATGCCACACTACGACACCCCCGAAAGCCAATACTCCTGTCTCACACGCGCATACACCCGAGCCCTCGTGCTTCGAACCGGCATCAACATCATCGGTTCCATGCAATTCCACCAACCCTCGCCCGGCTGGGAGACCCCCAACATCGCCTTTTGCGCCCTCTGGAGTTTGATATCCATGAGTCAAGTCGATGCCGCCAAGAGCCGCGAACACTCTCTGCGTCACCAGCACTGGCTAAACCAAATCGTCAACTGGTTTGAGGGCTATGTTCAAGACGGCGCATGGCTCGACGACTCTCTGCTGTTTGAAAAATACGTCTTACCCATGTTGCAAGGCGTCGAAGCTAAGAGCCGCCTATCGCAATTGCTAGCAGGCATTCGCGCCCAAGATCTGGATGCCAAGCCATCTACGCCCAGGGACGATGACCATACTGTCAATGTGACGTACAAGGTTGGCCAGGTGTTTAGACATGTGAGGTACGGCTATGTGGGTGCCATTATTGGCTGGGATCCCAGTTGCCAGGCTGGCGAATTTTGGATCCAGAGCATGCGTGTTGAGGATTTGCCCAGAGGTCGCGAGCAAAGCTTCTACCATATCATGTGAGTTCTTTTCCTCTGATTTCTCGCACAAGAGAGATCGACGGTGACTAATCATGTTTTGAATCAACAGATGCGAAGACGAATCGTTACGCTATGTGGCCGAAGAGAATATCGTCGTATTGGAGGATGAGCCGCCAGAAACGCTGCTGAGATTCGCTGGTCGATACTTCAAGCGTTGGGATGCACAGGAGAAGAAATTCGTGAGCAACATCAAGGACGAGTATCCCGATGATTGAGGGGGAGTTTTCTTTACCTCCTTTGCCACGGTTGCCTTTTCTGATTTCTTTTTTTTTGGCCTTTTTTCTTTTTTCTTTCTCTTTCTAGTCGAATTCTCGGTCTTGGAGTTGACTTTTGGTGTTGGATCTCACTCTCGTCCCCCCCCCCCCCCCCTTTTTTTTTTTTTTTTTTTTTTTTTTTTTTTTTTTCCCTCTTCCAATGATACCCCCCGCCGTTTACACGCTTCTTTCTATACCCTTCACTTGCCAAGATGTTTCATATGCTGTTTATATTCACTCTTTCCTAATTAAAACTTCTCATCTTTTGTCGGAAACCTCTTTACCTTTTTATCTATGTCACGTGAATTCTTTGGCCCGCCACTCCTGCTTGCATTTTTTGACATTGGAGAGTTGGGTGAGTGAGATTGAGGTGACTGGCGCCCATTCAGGTCCAGTGGAAGGAGCGACCGGAAGGGGCGATGGAAACTACATCCGTTCACATCACGTAACCATTCATCTCATCCAAAGAGGAAGTTGGCCATTGGAGGGCTGAGACGGTCGCCCCTGCTTCTTGACGCTGGAGGTCCTGTGCTGCCCCTCAAAGGCGTCTAAGCGTAGGTAGGGCCAAGTCTCTTTTTTTCTTCTTCGGAACTTTCACGTCGTCGGGTACCTGACACTGCATCTCTTTGTCTTTCTCCTTCTCTTTTGCATGTTGTTGCTTCTTTGTTATGTCCTGCTCATTTCATCTCTGCCTCTGATGGATACCTCCACCTCATCTGTGCCTCTGATACCTCCACCTCATCTCATCTCTGCCTCTAATACCTCTTCCTCATCTCATTTCTGCCTTTGGTACCTCCTGGCTTCCCTCTATTGCAACGCGACTCACAGACACATTGACATCAACTCCATCTCCAGAGGACGGTGTCTCAAATAAACTCTTTTCATCTCCAATACCTTTTTCTTGCGCATACACGGCCAGCTACAGGCATATAGAGCATGTTTCTTGATGAATCATCGGGAAAGAGTCATACAGGTAACACTTCTTTTGAGTCAGTTAAGTGTTCTTGCTAATGACTGAGAGGTGGCTGCTAGGGTATATATACCTGTGCTTGCTGCTGTTGTTCCTGTCTTTCTTTTCACAACAGCAGCGACAGCCACAGCAAAAGCAACAGCAACAGGAGCAGCAGCAACAGAAACAAGAGCATCAGCCACAGGAGCAGCAGCAACAGGAGCAACAACAGCAACCAAGAAAGATCTTCGACTCTTCATAAACCGCCCTGCTTCAAATTACTTACCCAGCTTCTTCTCTCATCCCCTCATTGAACAAAATGCGAGGTGACACGCACACCCACAGCAGTGCAGAGTACCAGGCACTGCTGGATAAACTGAACTCCAGCGAGTGCGAGAGGATAGAGGCAGTCGCCCTGGCCGAGAACAAGGCAAAAGAAGCCAGGGACACCAAGCAGAAACTTCGAGGGGCAGAACTGCACATCTACCTGCTCGAGCAGAGGCTACTCAACGAGCAGCACAGGTCCATGAACTGCGTGTGCGCAGAAGGGGTCCAGATCGACACGGCGCAGCTCAAAGACGCGGTTTCTGAGAGCAAGAAGAAGATCTGGGTCCTTACTGAGGCTCTTCGTGACGAGCGGGAGAGGGTCAATGTGTATGCTCAACAGCTGGTAGAGCAGATCGAGAAGAACGAGGGGCTGAGAGACATCCTCGCGGAAGCCTTCAAGATGATGTATGAGCCGAAGCAAGGCAATACACAGTAACTGGTCCGGATTCGAGGCATTGGGATGGTGGCATCTAATCTGATAATATCAATGAAGAACGTCTTCCTCGGTCAAATGTTCCGTAACATGTGCTTGTGATTGCATTCAAACAAGTTGAGCTCGAGTTGAAGGTGTCGTCGGAGTAAGGTCGAAGCCTTGCAGATCTGCCGAGATGTTTGCGTTGAAGTGGGTGTTGCCTGATTGGGACAGTTGCGGTGTAGAGAAAGGCAGTAGCAAATAAAGGCAAAATGTCAACTGAATCATGCCTGCCATTGGAAGATGGACATATTCCATTTTCATTTTCATTTTCATTTTCATTTTCATTCACTTGTTGTATTGTATTCATCCTAGAAATATCCTAAAAGAAACAAAAGAGTCGAGGCAACGATAAACACAACAGACGGAAGTAGCTTTGTGCCTCCGGGGTTGTTGCTTCTCGCACGGTTTCAGTTTAACAGGCATCATATGCTTCATGTATGGGCTGCCAGTGTGGGTTACAAGCGTTTCGGCAGCGACGCGTCCTTTTCTCTCGCCAACCGGATTGACTAGGAGATGAGCTCGACGGCGCCTGCCAGACGCGCCGCGTCGGCGGCATCCACCAACAGCCATCGCGACCGAGACCGAAATCATCAACAAGCTCGTAAACAAACACCCGCCGATCACCATTCATACCGAACCTCCTACAGCCAACACGACCATGGTTACGATGACGCCGATGAGGCCTCTCCCCGATATGATGACGACCTGTTTGATCAAGACGACTCGGATCTCCCTCCACTACCCATCTCCAACGACAGCCTACTGGACGCCAACAACATCCACAGCGACATTGATGAAGAGCACGATATGAGGAGGAGACTGATGGATGTCGAGTCTAGCTTCATGCCAGACTCGCTGTCTAAGAGAGCTTCCAACGACAGCGAAAACATCAAACACCACCGAGCCGGCGACATGAAGTCCATCCACGAGCGAATAGAGGACGATATTGACGAGGAGGATGAAGAAGAAGAAGAAGAAGAAGAAGACCAAATTGCCTCTCCTGCATCAACACCAGCCATGCAAGCCTCGTCCCCTGCCGCCGCAGCCGCGCAACGCTCCTCAATGCGCTCTGAACCCGTGCGAACCTCGTCGAATAACGACCACGACTTGTCCACTGCTTTTACAAGACTCACGCTGCGCTCCAACTCGTCCAAGAGTGTCAACCAGTCCTCAAAGGACCATGTTCCCTCCACATCATCCCGAGAAGCCGCCCTGATGCGTTCGTCCACAGCGCCTCAGAACGAGGCATCGTCACAAGAGTCAGAAGAAGGGTCTTTCCTGTCCAACACATCGGCCTCAACGAAAGCTGAAAACGTGCCTTTGCCCGTGTCGGAGAACAGTCTGCTCACAACCGGAAGCCTGCTCTCAGCCTCACAACGTCCAGCCCACATGTCACAAAGGGTCCAGAGTTTCCTTTCGGCCGTCTCCAACGCTGACACGGACTATTCTACCGGTGACTACGCCCTTCAAACCGGCGGTGCCATTCCTGAAGACCAATCATACAGTCACGGCCGTCCGCTCTCGAGGCTTCCCAGTCTCGGCAGCGTCGCTTCTGCAATCTCCAGGGACGACAGTGAATCAACCCCGCCCGTATTGACTCGGGGCAATTCTGTGCTGGCCAACATCCGCGCAGAACGTGCTCTAGGCGCTTTGCAAGAGGAAGATAGAATGTCCGACGCTTCTGATCCAGTCACTCCCCGTCCCCCAGACGGCTTCGAATTTCGCGCTCCAACAGAGACCGTCATCACTCGCCACGTGCAAAACATCCTGGTGCCTGACACCATCGCCAAAGAATATCGACAGCAATACAATCTATCACCCGACAAGCGCCCCATGTCCTCTTCTAATGCCCAAGCTTTCGGCAATCGTCCCAGTAGTAATCTCACCTTGAAAGAGCAAAACAGCAAGATTGACAAGCTCACAAAGGAGAACTTTGACCTGAAACTCAAAATCCACTTCCTCGACCAAGCCTTGCAAAATCGCTCCGAAGAAGGCATCAAGGACATGATTAACCAGAATGTCCAACTGCAGACCGACCTTGCCAACGAGCGCAAGGAGAGCCAGTCATTACGTCGGAAAATTCGCGATCTTGAGAAAAGACTCAAGCAGCTAGAGCTCGATCTTGCAGAGGCACGGAAAGCTGCAAAGGAAGCCGCCGGCCTCGGCCATGAGGAACTTGAGTATGAGATTCTGCGACTTAGCGAAGAACTCGATAGAAAGACGGTACAAATAGCTCACCTGACAGCCGAGAATCTGGCAAAAGAGGTCGAGAAGAGGAAGATGAAAGAGTACATGAATGCCATGAATGAGAAGAGAACTTCAGAGCACGACGTGGAAGATGAATCGGTAAGCACACTGTCTCAGATGCTCTCAAACAAATGTGCTGACACAAAAATATCTAGGAAATGTGGAAAGATCTGCTTGCAAACGAAACTGCTCGCCGGGAACAAGCCGAGGAAGAGATTCACAAACTCCGTGAAGAAGTCATCATGCTCAGAAGCGAAAAGGCTACGGAAGCAAGCAGAGGACTTAACCCCAACAGAATGAGCCAGTCGCGCTCGCAATCCACAGAAGCCGAGCCGGTCAACAATCGTAACCGTCCTGACACATCTTCCAGCATTACCATGGTTGATCACCTTCAACATGAGAATGCCGAGCTTCGTCGCGACCTTGGGGCCCAGACATCGATGCTGACTTCCCGCAACCGAGAACGTGAGCGTCTCCAGCAGGAAATTGAAGATCTCAAACTTTTCCATCGCAGGGTGGACGTTAGCCGATCCAATACCAGTGATAGCATTCTCGACCGGTCCATCTCACGGCAAAATCAGTATCAACGATCCACATCACGCACTAGCGGCCAGACAGGAGCTACCCAGCTGAGTGATGCGGAAAGAGATCAGTACGAGCAACGTGAGGGCGTTCTGCGCGATCAAAATGCTGCGTTAAGGCTTGACTTCCAAGACATGCAACGCCAGTTCAACGAGCAAGCCGCACTGATTTTAGAGCTTGAGGAAGCCGTTCAGATATCCGAAAACGAACTTGATGCGGCCGTCGAAGATTTGAGAACAGTGCAGAACCAGCGCAATGAGGCGATAGAACAGCTAGAAGCGAGCGAAATCGAACTCGAAAACATCAAGGAAGAGCATGAAAGACTGCGCGTCGAGGCAGTCAATGCCATCGAGGAGCTGGAAGATAACCTTGACAAGACCGAACAAGAACGCGATCGCATTGCTTCAGACCTCAAACTCCGCGAAGACGATTTCAGAGCTTTGCAGGGCGAGTTGCACAAACTCAATGACAGTCTTGTTCAGCTCGAGGATGATCGGGCTGCGGCGTTGAAGCGTATCGAGATGTTGGAACAGGAGCTTGAAATGGCAAACACAGAGATGGATGAGATGGAAAAGAACCTGCAAGAGACTTCAATCAAGAACAACAGGCTGGAGGTCCAATCAGAGTCTCTTCAGAATGAAGTGTCATTCTTGCGCGAGGAGCAAGAAGGCGACAAGATCAAGATTGGCGACTTGGAAAACAATCTAGACGCTGCTCAGCAGATGATTCAAGATGAAAAGGAGAAGATGCAAGAGCTCGAAGAAAGTCTTGTCGAAGAGCGTCGCCAGCGAGAAATTGTCGACAACCAGTCCAAGCAAGAAGTCCAGGTGATGATTGACAACCTCAACGAGGAAAACTCACGGTCAAAGGATGAGATCAGAAATGTCAAACAGAGTCTGCGACAAGCAACGACGGAAGCCTCGAAATACAAGACCAAGTTGGACGAGCTTGAAAGCAGCCTCAGACGCGTCCTTGGTGACCGACGCTCAAGCTGGCTCCAGGAGATTCAGAAAATGCAAGACGAGCTGGAGAATACCGTCGACCAATACAACAGACTCAAGTCGCAGCTGGCAGAAAAAGACCACCTCCTTCGCACCAGAGACCAGCTGGTCGAGGAGAGCGGTCTCGAAAGTCGTAAATTGGCCGAGCTGTTGGACAAAGAGCGCGCATTACGCAAACGGGATCTACGCGAATATGAACAATCTCTACGCGGACAGTCTACTAATGCCCGCACTTTGGCACAGCAAGAAGCTCGCGCGCTTGATTTGGAGAATGCTCGCAGTCAGGATCGACGCAAAATGATGCAGCTTGAACAGCAGTACCGCGACCAACTTGGCGACCGCAACTCACTGCTGTTCACCCTCTGGACGAGACTATCTAGTCTTTGCGGCAATGAGTGGGCTGAGCGTCATGGCATCATTAATGGAGAAGCCACCTCTGTCGACACCATCTCTCGCAGCCTACCAGGTTTCCAGCGCAACATCCTTGACGCGATCAAGAAGATTGAGAGCCTGATGATGAGTTTCAAATCGGATATCCGTAACGTGGAGAAAGATTTGCGCAAAGACTATCAAACCCTTGAGCAAAACCTAGATGCTCGCGTCAGGCGGATGGATTACCTCGAACGCTCAGTCAAAGAAGCGCAGGCGAAGATTGATGCGCAAGCACAAGAGTCTGCACAACTGCGCTCACAGCAAAATATGAATCGTACCAGCACTCACAGTAAAGAGGAAATCACGCGGCTGAAACAAGAGGTTAAGGTCCTCAAAACCGAGATTAGATTCCACAAGTCTACTGCCGAGTCTTCGTCTTCATCGTCGTCAAAGCATCATCAACATCAACAAACCAGCACTACCAGCAGTAACAATTCCACAGAGCAGCAGCACGACAGAAACAAAGCGAGTCTTGATGATGACGCACAAAACCAATTGACTCCCAGAGCGACAATGGCAAACTCGCTACTACGCCACCACTCCGCCTCGGCAATAGAAACGCTCCAACAACAGACTTCGCGAACGTCGCACACGACCACAACAACAAACACCACTTCGCACCACCGCAGCAACAATAACAACAATGCACCCGCAATCGTAATAGCCACACCGCCCCTGCAGCCCTCGGAGCAACGATGGCTGCACCGCCTCAAAGAGCTAGAGAGACGCCTGAAAGCCGAACGCGAAGGCCGCTTGCTCGATCGCAAAGGAGCGCGACAGAGGCTCGAGGAACGGGATAACCAGCTCGAGGACCTGAGGGGTGCTTTGGAGAGGGAGAGGGATCGACGTCTGGGCAGCAGTTTTGGGGATGAGGAGGAAGCGCAGAGTGTGGTTGGTGAAGAGGATGATGATGACGGGCGAGCGTCGAGGCTTAGTAGGAGAAGTGCTGCCGCTGGTAGTACAAGTCGGAACAGGAGGGATAGGGACAATAGTGTTGATTGATCGAGGAAGATGATGGGGCAAAGGGGAGCCCGGGATGAAGGGATAGAGGTAGAGGTAGAGGTATTCATTGCTCTCCGGGTGGGGGGCACGTATTTATTTCAAACTGAACACACCTATTTTAACTCGGTACACTCAACGCATAGAGAGAGAGAGAGAGAGAGAGAGAGAGAGAGAGAGAGAGAGAGAGAGTACATGTGTAGATAGCAGATGTTCGGAGCACATGCATAGTATTAGTAGTAGTGGTATTCAATTCCCAGTTAGTAATTGATTCAACAGCAAGCAGATAGGAAGAAAGAGAAAAGAAAAAAAGAAAAATTAGTGACAAGTTTTGAAAAGGTCGATTAGGGGGGAAAGAGATATAGAAACAGGGAGAAATTTTCGTGCATATATATATATTCATCCAAAAACCCAGCGATGGACAAAAGTGATATATAAAATAATAGTGTCAGATACTAATCCATCAAACGGAGGAAGAATGGAGGGGAAAAAAAGAATTGACTATAGCAAAGAAAGAATGGAAACAACAAATTACAAAAGGGCATGAAAATCATATTTTTGCTTTGGGATCTGAATAAGAAAAAAAAAAGAAAAAGAAACAAGAGCTGACTTACCTGCCAAAGATTGGCATACTTGAACAACTTACCAAACAACGCTACTATTTGAATCACTGGTTGTCGAATCTGAAGAAACGTCATTAGCAGCCATAGCAGCACTGATGGCATCATTAGCCCACTGGTCATAATCACAGGTCTCTTGACCCAGCCTGGAGTCATCGGCAATTCCAGTCAGGTCTGGCCAAAGTGCCTGCCTGACATAGTCAGACGGGAATGTGCCGTAAGCGCCGTGCTGGAGCTTCTGCTGGATCTTCGAGTTGACCATTCTGTCATCGTAGTCCCAAAGACGCTTCCTTTCGACGAGGGTACGGAAGTCTCTGAACGGGTCGTCAGGAGAGATGTTGTTGACGATGGCGTCGTGGCGACGCTGAGCCCAGCCTGGACTCAGGCGGTCCAAGTAGAACTGGATTGTCGAGTTTGAGGCGCCAATGTATTGACAAAGGTTTATGATGCTGCTATTGGGGTCGCTCCAAAGGGCTTGGATGATGGTCATGTGGTCGATACTCGGACCGGTAAGCCAGATTGCCAATTTGCCTAGGAGATCGGCCCATGCGAGGATTTCATCGCCATCAAGAGTTCCGCCACCGGAACGAATTTCGATGGTTTGCTTGCTTTCCGAAGGCAAGCCATCCAAAGGGAGGTTTGACAAATTGACAGCCTGGGCTCGGGTACGGCGGAATTCAAACGTGAGGTCCCTCAGTTCCTCGGTGCTGGTGACTGTCTGGTAAAAGCCAACGCCGTTCATGGATTGAAGCAGCGCTTTGACATCAGAATGCATCGTCTGGCTTCCATCCTTAGCGATTTCTTCTATGTCTCTCCAGAGAGATGAGATGATGGCGACTGAGGTTGCCGAGCACCAAAAACTCTCGAACTTATCTTCATGGAGCCAGACAGAGCCGCGCTCATCGACGCTTGGAAGAACTGCACGACCGCCATAATTCAGGATTCTTGAGACGGGTAAACACTGGTCAAAGATCCGCTCGAGCGCAGCAAAGAAACCGTACATGCGAATCGCTGTAACGTCCGCAGGGGGAAACTTGCCGTTGCCCAAATGGACATGAAGACCTGTGCTGCGGTTAGTACAGGCCTGATTTCCGGGCTTGGAGAATGTGTCGTGTATGACACCGAGAAAAGCGTTGATCTCTGTGGTGTGATCCCACTCTATCGGCTCGCCTGTGCATGGATATATCTGACCCAATGGATCAGGTGTTGGCTTCGTAAAGTTGAGCACGCGTGACACAAGCTCCAGAGAGAAGAATCTCACGCCTGTGGGAAGAAGCTCTGCCTCATCATCCATAGGCGCGACTGAGGCGTCGTGTTTGGCACTCCACAAGGAGTATGCACCGCCACCATTCACTCTAGCTTCATTTGTTAGTATTCCATCGAAAGGCAAAGTCCAGCTGTGCTTCTCTCCACATTTGGAGCAGGTTAGTAAAACGGGCTGCCTCAACACAGTTTCCAAACGATCTCTTGGATTTATGGGCTGCCGCTCCACATGTTCTGGACTTGTCCTAATCGGTGCTGCTATGTAGGAAAGGAACTCAAACTCGACTCCGAAAGTCAGGCCGTCCTGCAAACTCTGAAACTGACCAGCAGCTTTTTCGTTAGTATTAGTGGAGGTTGTCATCTTGGTGGGAGAAGATGTTGTTGTGAAATGGTACAGAGTTTACTGCACATCTCGGAGAGGATGAGAGCACGGCTTTATGGAGATGGAGATATCTGGCAAAGCTAGCGAACTGCACAAAGGTCATTGTGGTATGTAAAAGGCAGCGTCTATTGTTTTGGTGAGAAGAATGGAAGAATGAAAGAAAGACGAAACGCGATGAATGAAGAGTGATTAAAACAAAAGACCCGATCAAAGAAAGAGCGACTGGAGTAGAGATACAATCAGAAAAAAAAAAAAAAAAAAAAAACGGGAGAGCGATGGGAGAACAAAGACACGATCAAAGAAACAGCGATGGAAACAAAAAGCAATTACTTTTTCTTTGCAAAAGCATTGTATTACAAAGTGAGAGACACTCGGCTCTTGCGTAATGGATGCACAAGGTTCGTAGCCAGCACCGCGTACAGGTGGTCTCTCGTCGCTGGCCAGTAGAGAAAAAAAAGAGGGTGAAGCACCATCCTCGCCTGAGTAATCGGAATCGAATTATTTCTTGTTCAAGAAAAAGAAACGCTGCGTATTGCACTCAAGTATCGCAGTTCCATAGGAAAGGAAACCGCACACAATCTTCGCACCGGCTCCCATAGGAGTGCGACAACCAGTCCCTGTTGCCAGAGAAAGGGACGCGTCCTGAGTTTCTGATGCCAGGTACAGACGTGTCACGTCAGGCCCTCGCGGGCAGTGACTCAGAGCTTGCAGTCCGAAGAAGGCAAGATGGGTGTAAAAAGGTGAAGATTACTCCGAATTTCTCATTTGCATGGTGATGACGAGCGAGCGTAAAGCATCGGCGTCTGTGTGGAAGCAAAGAAACGCAGCTTTGGTGAGGATGGTGCTTGGAAGAAAGGAAACAAAAGGTGAAGCAACAAAGTCTTGCATTTTGGATAATTTGATGCCAAGACTTTCTGCATCACTCTGCTTTGACCATGTCGGTTGGAGCGTTACCTACTTGATACAAGTCACTCATTTTCTGTTGACAGGTAAGGTATAAAAGAAATGGGCTCGGAAGATGGAAGTGGCCGACGAAAGCGGCGAGACAGTAGAGACAGACAATATGATGCATCACATGAGCGAAGAAGAAGGTCAATAAGCCGTGAAAAGGACGACTATCGGGAAAGACGCGGCCATCGACACGGCGACGAGGACAGAGACAGAGACAGGAGAAGACACCACGGCAGCCGCTCACGGAGTCCACGAAGGAGACACGACAAGGAAAGAAGATCACCGAAACGCGAAAGACGATCCAAGTCGCCTGGGCCTCGCCGACCACGCGGACCGCTTCCCTCACAGCAAGATCAATTCCAGCAGGGCGACAATGCGCCTCCGGCCGAGGCAGTGGTAGAAAAACAGCGGCCAAACTTCAACGCGACGGGACTGCTGGCCAAGGAAGCCAATACTGTGGCAGGAACAAACACAGTGCTCAAATACCACGAGCCGGCCGAGGCGCGCAAGCCGTCAAGCAAAGAGCAGTGGCGCATGTTTGTCTTCAAGGGAAAAGACATGATTGACACTATCCACCTCTATTCGCGCAGCTGCTGGCTTATGGGCCGCGACCAAGCCATTGCCGATTTCCATGTAGAGCACCCGAGCATCAGCAAGCAACATGCTGTTGTTCAGTTCAGACACATGACCACGACGAATGATTACGGTGACAGGCTGAGCAAGGTCAAGCCTTATCTTATCGACCTGGACAGCGCCAACGGAACGCGATTGAATGGAGAAAAGATCGAAGGCAGCCGCTACATTGAGCTGCAGGATGGAGATGTCGTGGGCTTTGGCGACAGCCAGAGGGAGTATGTCATGATGCTCCCCAAGTAATAACGTGGAAGATATCAGAATTACATGTAGAATAGAAAGTCATTACCGTAGGCAGGTACCTACCTTACCTACCTTAGGCAATTACCTATTTTGTTTGGTTGGTGACGTAATCCCATGACGGATACATTTTCACGAATTCGACTCTCCCATTGACCTACCAGACACAAACATCAGCCAATGCAATGACGACTCTGATACACGGTCCCCAGAGGACTTCTGCTCTCATCCTCTCGCTTCGGAGCCACTCCTTCCGCCCGCTGTCGCAGCGCCACCAAATCGTCAATTACAAGCCGTACTCTACCCAGCCGCCCTCAAGCAACCAAGATGAAAAGACAAAGGAGCCAGAAGACGACGGCATCAACGCTCCCATATCGACCCTCCCGCCCCCTCTGAACATAGCCGAAAAGGGCGACAAGTCTACTCCAGTCCATCTCTTCCACATTGGTCGCGCATACGGAAAATTCTACTGGACCGGTCTGAAGGCGACCTGGGCAAACCACAAGCGTGCGAAGGCTCTGAAAAAAGACATCCAGGCTTTGAAACGTGCCCGTGGCCTGCCCACCATGCCCGGGCCGCTTTTTGCCGATATCGAGTTCTACTACATCAATGCCGGGAAAGACAAGATGACGAGATCGGAATTTCAACTCCTCATGCGTGAGCAGTCCGATTTTAGGAAACTGCCGCTTTTCGCTTTGATGGTCGCTCTTTTTGGAGAATGGCTACCTCTGATCGTCCCCTTCATCCCGTCTGCCGTCCCACGCACCTGCCGCATTCCCAAACAGATCGAGGGCATGCGCAAAGGCGTAGAAGAACGTCGCAAAAAGTCTTTCCGCCAGGGATTGCAGACTCCTAAAGCTCCAGGCCCGAACGATCATGTCATACCCATAGGCGATGCTGAGTTAAAGGCTGCAGTGCCACGCGTGTACCAGTCAATTCGCGCCGCTCAACACATCGTCATTCTCGGAAACCCACAGGCGATGCATGTGTCGCGCACTCTTGGTCTCGGAGGCAGATTGAGTTACAGCTTGAATCTCCGGACTCCCAATTTGCCTCTCAAGTTGGTGAGGCACCTGTTCTATTTGCACATGGACGACGAGCTGCTACTGCGTGATTGGGTTCTTAGCCATCTCACGCTCAGTGTAGAGGAGACTCGCATAGCATGCGAGGACCGCGGCATTGATGTGGTCGGCAGGAGCGAAAAGGACATGAAGAAAGATCTTGGTAAGTGGCTCGAGGGCAGACGGAGAGATGATGGCAACTACAGTGAGATTTTGAAGATGCTGTTCACGAGGTAAGTTCTTTCCGACTCGCCTTCACACTCACATGCTGACCACCCCATGTTCGATACTGTAGGCCAAATGTCTGGGGTAAATGATAATCCGATCGTATATATATGTCGTTAGACTTGCACTATACAGCTAGATGGTGGCTTGTATTATCATGTGTCTCGGACTATTTCGACATGCAAATGTCATTGGTACAATATTGCTCAGTAGTGGCTTTGACTCATGAATAGTGGTTCGACTACCCATGAGTTGACACTGGAGCTTGAGAGTCAGTGCGCCTTTGCGGACCGATCTCGGTGGCGGGCACGTAGTAGACTTTCCGAACGCTCAATGAATCTGCTCACCACAATTGCAGAAGCATGACATTGCCTTATTGGCGACAAAGAGTCCCGGGGAAAGAGCGACTGCCGTGATTGCTGTACATAATTTAGAGGGCGCCCTTTGGAAGGCAACGGGAAGGGCAGCAACAAATATATGCCAAGTTGGGGTATGGATTCCTAGGCTAGAATAGGGCATGCGCTGTTCGGAGCTGATCCAAAGTCAAAGGCAAAAATCTTCCCCAGGGTTGCTAGGGTCTCTGGACATTTATTACTCCCAGCTGCGCCTTCTTCTTGTGCTCTTGTCAACTTCTTTTCCACACACATACACACATCATGTCGACATACGCCCTGCCCCAAAGCCATCGCGAGGTCAGTAGCAAGTGCGGCAATGCATAGGCAAGCGCAAAGACTGACAGGCAACAACAGCTCATGGAGAAGTCTCTCATTGAGACCGACCCTGAGATCGCCGAGATCATGAAGAAGGAGATTCAGCGCCAGCGCGAGTCGATTCTCTTGATTGCCTCGGAGAACGTCACTTCGCGTGCCGTCTTTGACGCTCTCGGTTCGCCCATGAGCAACAAGTACTCGGAGGGATACCCCGGTGCCCGCTACTACGGCGGCAACGAGCACATTGACGCCATTGAGCTCACTTGCCAGGCTCGCGCTCTCGAGACGTTTGGCCTCGACTCGGAGAAGTGGGGTGTCAACGTCCAGTGCTTGTCGGGCTCTCCCGCCAACCTGCAGGTCTACCAGGCCATCATGCGCCCTCACGATCGCTTGATGGGTCTTGACCTGCCTCACGGTGGTCACTTGTCCCACGGTTACCAGACTCCCCAGCGAAAGTAAGCGTTACTCTGTCTCGCCAACTAGTTCAGTGCTAACCAGTCTGCCAGGATCTCTGCCGTGTCCACCTACTTCGAGACCTTCCCCTACCGTGTCAACCTCGAGACCGGCATCATCGACTACGAACAGCTCGAGCAGAACGCCCTCATGTACAGACCCAAGGTCATTGTTGCCGGCACCTCTGCCTACTGCCGTACCATCGACTACAAGCGCTTCCGCGAGATTTGCGACAAGGTCGGCTGCTACCTCATGGTCGACATGGCCCACATCTCCGGTCTGATCGCCGGTCGCGTCAACGACTCTCCCTTCCCCTACGCCGACATTGTCACCACCACCACCCACAAGTCGCTCCGTGGCCCCCGCGGTGCCATGATCTTCTTCCGCAAGGGAGTCCGCAAGACTGAGATCAAGGGTGGCAAGGAGGTTCAGACCCTGTACGACCTCGAGGGTCCCATCAACTTCTCCGTCTTCCCCGGTCACCAGGGCGGTCCTCACAACCACACCATCACCGCTCTTGCTGTTGCCCTCAAGCAGGCTCAGAGCGAGGACTTCAGAAAGTACCAGCAGCAGGTCATCAAGAACGCCAAGGCTCTCGAGATTGAGTTCAAGGCTCGCAACTACACCCTTGTCACTGGCGGCACCGACAACCACATGGTCCTCGTCGACTTGAAGCCCCAGGGTCTCGACGGTGCCCGTGTCGAGGCTGTGCTCGAGCAGATCAACATTGCCTGCAACAAGAACACCACTCCCGGTGACAAGTCTGCCCTGTCCCCTTGCGGTATCAGGATCGGTGCCCCCGCCATGACATCCCGTGGCATGGGTGAGGACGACTTCAAGCGCATTGCCGGCTACATTGTCGATGCTGTCAACATCTGCAAGAAGGTCCAGGCCGAGCTGCCCAAGAGCGACAACAAGCTCAAGGACTTCAAGGCCAAGGTCGCTAGCGGCGAGGTCGAGGAGATCAACAACCTCAAGAAGGAAATTGCCGCCTGGGCCACCACCTTCCCTCTGCCCATCTAAGCGCATCTAGGGACTTCTTTGATTCAATATTAGAAGCGTGATTTGCATAAAAAACTGGCGTCTTTCTTTTTGAGTGGGGATGTAACGAATTTCAACATGGGATTATCACAATGAGCCGGAAATGGCAGGAAGGGTGTTTTGATTATGAAAAAAAAGGGTAGAAGCAGCTTCAACCTGACTTCTTTGCCTAATGATACCAAGAGAAGACTTGATGTTCTTCTCAGAGAGATAGAAATATCAAAAAAATTACAAGCCATGAGGTTTATTCGGCCTGGTTATCTGTACAATATGATCGAGGGTCATGCGTTGCTAGTGCAAGGGTGATGGGGTGACTGCACGAGTGTCATGAATCATGATACCCCGAACAAAAAAAGTCCGGTGCTGACCGCTCCTGAGTTCTAACCGTTGATGTTCACATGTGCGTTCTATATAAGATATCTGAGCACTTCAACCGAGGTTTGCCGCTTTCTCTCTTTTTAGCAAGAGGAAAAACATGCATTATTCGCCGAGAAAAGGTCAGTAGTGTCGTTAGAATGCAGGTTCGAAACAGAAATCAAGCCGAGGTTGTTGGTAGAGCACATGGACGACAGCACGTTTGCTAGTATGTAGTCGATACCGAACGATAGGTAGTTCCCTCTTCCTTCCTCTCTCTTTCTGTGCCAGAGGACATCGCAGAAAATCACTCGCAAACCAACCGCTTTCGTATTCATCGGCCTTTGAGTACGTAAGTGTTTTTGCTTGCTTGCCAAGGCTCACTTTCGCGCTCCGCATTTCCACCAGTGTCAAACCCCGCCAGAGCGTGTGTGGGTTGCCCCAAAGGAGAGAATAATTAGTGGAATAATGGTTTCATCTTCGTCTTCTCGTTCTCCTCCTTCGGCCCGCCTTGATCAAATCACATCTCACATGTCGTCAACAACGAATATGACGGTCTCGTCTTTTGGAGCAGATGTAGTGCCTCAGGCACCGGAAGACCCTCTGTTTGGTCTAATGGCAGCCTTCCGCCGCGACACGGATTCAAAGAAGGTGGATCTTGGTATCGGTGCTTACAGAGACGACAATGCGAAGCCTTGGGTGCTGCCGGTGGTCAAGAAGGTGCAGTCTTGTATTTGTGTATTACCAGTGCTGGACTTGAGTATCTGACATGACGCACACAGGCCGACGACCTCCTTCGTCAAGACCCGAATCTGAACCACGAATATTTGCCAATTGCCGGTCTTGGCGACTTTACCACGGCCTCGCAAAAGCTCATCTTTGGCGCCGACTCGGCTGCTCTCAAGCAGAAGCGTGCCGTGTCGCTGCAGACCATCTCGGGCACTGGCGCCGTCCATCTGGGCGCCGCCTTCCTGGCCAAGTTCTACAAGCCTGCCAACCCCGAGGCAAAGGCCATCTACGTGTCCAACCCTACCTGGGCCAACCACAACCAGATCTTCGACAATGTCAAGCTCGACATCAAGAACTACCCATACTTTTCGGCAAAGACCAAGGGTCTTGACTTTGAGGGCATGATGCAGGCGATAGAACAGGCACCTGAAGGCAGCGTTGTTCTGTTGCACGCCTGCGCACACAACCCCACTGGTGTGGATCCGACCCAAGACCAGTGGAAGCAGGTTGCCTCGCTCATGAAGAGCAAATCTCTGTTTCCCTTCTTCGACTGCGCATACCAGGGCTTTGCATCTGGCGACCTGGGCAAGGATGCCTGGGCCATTCGCTACTTTGTCGAGCAAGGCTTCGAGATGTTTGTCGCTCAGAGTTATGCCAAGAACTTTGGTCTGTACGGTGAGCGTGCTGGTTGCTTCCACTTTGTGACCGGCGCTTCGTCTGGAGCGGCCGACACTGCGACTCGTGTTGGCAGTCAGCTTGCAATTCTGCAGCGTTCCGAGATCAGCAATCCTCCTGCATACGGTGCTCGCATCGCGTCGACCATCCTCAATGACCCCAAGCTGTTTGCCGAGTGGGAGGACAACCTTCGAGAGATGAGTGGCCGTATCATTTCGATGCGCAAGGCGCTCAAGGGCAAGCTTGATGAGCTGCAGACGCCCGGCAACTGGGACCACATCGTCAACCAGATTGGCATGTTCAGTTTCACCGGCCTGACGGAGAAGCAAGTCCTGAAGATTAGAGAAGAGTCACACGTGTACATGACAAAGAATGGCAGAATCAGTGAGTCTTGTCGTGATATGATGGTTGTGGGAGGCAACATGTACTGACTTGTGTTTAGGCATGGCTGGTCTCAACACCAACAACGTCGAATACTTTGCCAAGGCTGTTGACAAGGTCGTCCGCGAGTCTTGATGATACAAAGATACATGTAGCATTGAATGGCGCAAGTGTAATTTTTGGGTATCAAAGATTTTACCGCCATAGATCCATCAAGTTTGAGAAGGAGAGTTCAAGCACGGCAATCCATTGTCTCCACATCGCATTGACCTGTGTCGAGTCAAGGAGAAGTCGGCAGTTGTGTGACAAAGCAACGGGCCGACAGCGCGCTTTCGGCGTGCATTTTTGACGTGAAAATCAATGATGCGAGATGGCCGCATCAAAAGATATTGCACTCCGGGATTGATTGACGATCTTTGATTTCCCCCCTATTCTGCCTGCCTGCCCATCACACCGCGACCAAAGAATACAGAAACGCGTACTGTGGACTAGACGGCCGAGCGGCTAAATCACCTCCTTCACATCTCCCCGCACTTCGCACTTGGTACCTTCGGGCAACCCCGCCAATAATAATGAGCTCGTCACAATCACGACTGGACCTGGTATCGAGCCATCTTTCTCAACCTCAATCTAGCACTTTCCTTTCTTCTTCCTCATCACCACCGGAAACGAAGCACAACATGTCGAGCCAACCTCCTCACCCTGCACTGCTCATCCCGGGCCCCATTGAGTTCGACGATGCCGTCTTGCAGTCCATGAGCCATTACAGGCATGTCTTCTGCCTCGTCCCTTCCAGCAGCATTGGCTAACAACAAACTCATACAGCGAGTCGCACGTCGGCGCGCCCTTTGTCAAGACGTTTGGCGAGACATTGACTATGCTCCGCAAGCTCTTCCAAACCACCGACCCCTCTTCGCAGCCCTTTGTGATCTCCGGCTCCGGCACCCTCGGCTGGGACCAAGTCGCCGCCAACCTCGCCGAGCCCGGCGACGACGTGCTCGTCCTCCATACCGGATACTTTGCCGACAGCTTCGCCGACTGCTTTGAGACATACGGCGTCAAGCCCACCCAGCTCAAAGCTCCCATTGGCGAGAGGCCACAGCTGGATGAGGTCGAGAAGGCGCTCAAGGAGAAGAAGTACAAGCTCATTACCGTTACCCACGTCGACACGTCTACCGGCGTGCTCAGCGAGATTGAAGCTCTGAGCAAGCTCGTGCACAAAGTCAGCCCGGAGACACTCGTCGTCGTCGACGGCGTCTGCAGCGTCGGCTCCGAGAACATCGAATTCGACAAGTGGGGCATCGACTGCGTCATCACCGCCTCGCAAAAGGGCATCGGCTGCCCTGCCGGTCTGTCCATCGTCATGGCCTCGGGCCGCGCCATCACCTCCTTCCAAGCCCGCAAGACGGCCCCCGGCTCGTACTTTGCGTCCTGGAAGAACTGGATGCCCATCATGCGCAACTACGAAGCCGGCAAACCCAGCTATTTCGCCACGCCCAGCCCGCAGCTGGTGCACGCGCTGCACACCACGCTGACGCAAATCACCTCGGTCCCTCTATCCTCGCGTTTCGCCGCCCACCGCGAGGCGTCGCAAAAAGTGAAACAGGCCGTCGCCGACTTGGGGCTCAAGCAGTTGGCCTCCAAGCCCGAGAACCAGGCTAACGGCATGACTGCCATTTATTTGCCCGAAGGCCTCACTCCCCCGGATGTGCTGCCCCAGCTCATGAAGAAGGGTGTTGTGTTTGCCGGCGGTTTGCACAAGCAGATTGCTACCAAATATATTAGGTTTGGGCACATGGGTGTCAGCGTCACGGATCCAAAGAGGGATGATATCGATCGTGCTATTGTTGCTCTGAAGGAAGGTATTACTGAGGCACAGGCGACCAAGGATTTTGCTGAGAGGTAGATTATGGAAGTGTTTTTTTTATATTCTATTTACTTTTTGTTTTCTTTTTTTCTTTTTCTTCTTCTTTCTTCTTTCTTCTTTTCGGAAGCAAAAAGAAAAAGAAAACAGAAGAAAAAGGAGGATCTAGAAGAAAGAGATGTTGCAAGTCTCTTGTAATTATGTAGAAGAAGAACAAGAAGAAGGAGAAAATCAGGGGGCAAAGTGCAGTCCAAACTTTTTTCAAACTTTTCATGCATCTAGGTACCTCTCCATCTCTTTCTCTGCAAAAGAAAAACAAAGGGGGGGAAAGGTGTGTCTGTACAAAGAAGGAAGGGATTTCTCCAGCAAGAAGAAGAAGTAAAAAAAAAAAAAAAAGTGGCCACCCTAAGTCGAAGCGAGGAGGAAGGAACATAATATGCACGCTAAGAACGCAGAGTAAAGCGAGACGATAAAGAAGAAACAAGAAAGCTTTGTGGGATGGGGGGGTATTTTCGGGAAGGGAGGGAGGATAGTGCTTTCAAAGGTAAGAGGGATGATGGATGGGGGCATTACTGCCTTCCTTCCTTTCGTTTCGGTTTGTTGTCGCCCTTCCTTCCTTTCGTTTATGTTGTCGAGGCGCCTTCTTTTCGTTTCGCTGTCGAGGCGCCTTCCTTTCGTTTTGTGTCGAGTCGCTTGGTAACATCCCTTGTTTTTCTTCTTCTTCGTGGAGGGTTACTAGATGTAAAGTACCCCCCCCCCCATTTGTTTTTCTCGTAGAGCATTACCAAATGTAAGGTGGTGGTAGGATTGATGCTTTTCTTGCCACGGAAAAGGTGGGTAGTCGTGGGGTTTCGAGTATTGTTGTCATTGTCATTGTTGTTTGTCGTCGTCGTGGGTATCGTTTCTTGTTGTCTTTCGTATTCGAGTTGTCATGCGTGAAAGCGGTGGGTGTGTACCGTATTAAACCTCTCCTTCGCCATCTCCATCTCTCAAGACTCAAAATCATTCATCCGTAAGCCTATCCAACAAATGGATACTCAAAATCATGACCAACAAGCCAATAGTGACAATCAACAACAACGCAAAACTGAACCAACCCAACACCATCGCACTGCTGCCGACCCCAGACTTGACGCTGCCGTTGCCCATATCCTGCGCCACCTGCGCGGCCGCAACGCTGGCCGTGTGCTGCCACAGCACCGACACGAGGATGAAGACGGACGAGATGAAGACGAGAGCCAGCGCCGACTGCGATACGGGGCGTGAGGGGAAGGGCTTGACGTCGACTTCGGAGCCGGTGCTGCGGTCGCGCTCTTCGTGCCAGCCTGGGAAGGAGGCTAGGAGGAGGAAGGTCACGAAGGCGAAGATGACGGCGATGATGCTGTTTTTTTGAGGGAAGCAAGGTTAGTTTTCTTTGTTTCTTTTGATAGTCGAAAGAGGTGATTGGATTGTAGAGAGAAAGAAAGGACTGATAGAGAGAGGCATTGACAGAGAGCAGGGGACGGGGAACGAGGTGTGCAACTTACATCAACCAAGGAAACACAACCGAGTTCTTGAAAGTATTAGCCACCCAGATCAAGTTCATCGGGTCCTGGTCAATGCTGATCTGCTCAGCCAGCAGCGTAGCATTGTTGCTGCATAGATAATTGCCCGCATCGGTAGCAATGCACAAGCCAAAGTATCCCACGCGCACTTCTAGGTGCGTTTGGCCGACAATGTTGGCAATGGCTGCCGTGACGCCGGGGTCTACTTGCGCGGGGTCATAGGTGGGTGTGTAGGACTTGTAGTAAAAGTCGATGAGAAAGATGGACGGGATTAGTGGTGAACTTGATGAACATCCAGCCAGTAGAAGCGCTGTTTGTTTCGTGTCAGTAAAGCTCGTTCAATTGGACTGTGAGAGAGAGAAGATGGATATGACGTACAGAGAAGGATGATGGCTACCGCAATCAGGATCATGAGAATGTGGTGGTAGCCGATGAACGGTACCAGGCGTTGAATGCCGACGGCGAACTTGAGGTTGGCCATGGCGATGACGATGGCCTTGTCGTGTGGAATGAACTCTTGCTACTATCCAAGAGCAGATAGAGATAGCGATAGTCCTGCAGTGCAGCCCTGCCTGCCGGTGTCCGACGAGGAGGTTGAGAGGAATGTCCGAAACCAGTCGTCCTTGTGATCGTTGTGCTTTCGTTATGCTTGACTCGTTGGAACGTATTGACAGTTGACGTCAAACTATGCAGTTTTGAGCGTTGCGTCAAAGAGTGGTTATTTTACTGTTTTGGCGGCGCAAAAAAACGTATGTCCAAAGCCAAAAGTCAAGGGTATAGGAAAAGAAGAGGGATGCAAAGAGAAGACGCGTAGCTGTTTTCCCACGTCTGCTTTTCTTGGATAAAGCGCGTGGTTGGAAGTGCTAAATTGATTGATATTGATGCCCTGCCACTCCCAGCCTCTTCTCTCGACTAAAAGTCGTGATGATCGTTTTCGCAAACACATGGTTGCGTGGGGTAACCGCGCTAAAATCAGGGCAGCTAGCCTGCAAAGCTGCCGCCCACTCACCTTTGCCTCTTGATAAGTCTTCTGTGACGTTTGGGCAGTACTTAAATTCACATTGTAGAGTCCCCTTTGAGAAGACAATGACGAGGTAGGCACGCTGTATATGAAGCGAGGTACTCGCTTTAGGCATCTGGTGATCAGCAAGCTTTGCGGATAGGTGAGATCTGAAATGCACATCAGCGCTGCCAGCACATTGGCAGCAGCACATGCAATACTTGTATGAGTTCTCCACGTCACCGAGGCCATCATCGTGGCGGTAATCTGTAGAGAGTCTTGAATGCATCTCTCGTCTTCTTCGCTGACCATATCCTTCCCTCTGGAAGAGGCAACAGACCCGTTGCAGTGAACCACCGGCCAGATCAGATCCACGCGCCCAAATGATGACTATACATCTCTCATTTTCGGTTGGGTAAACCAAAGAAAAGGGTGATGTGATGTCCATGTCGTTCGCCAGGAGAAAGTTCTTGTTTCTTAGTGAGAAGAGCTGCTTCTGCTCAGCGTCGGCAGAAACCATCTACACCTCCGCGGACCTCGATGCGCCCTGCCGGACGGCGTGACAGAGTCGGTTCTTTTCACCCTCTGCGTTGCTCGTCGTCTGATGATCAGTCGTCACCACCATAGGCCAAAGGTCTAACCTTTCTAAGAATAAATGAAAATCTTGTCTTTCGGTTATATACAGAACTGTGTTCCTCCTTGCTATAGATGGAGCTCGGAGTTGAATAACCCTCCTGAGTCCTTTGATGAGTGCTCACAAGTGCTGCCGTGTGCTGCTATGCTTTTTGTGTTGGATGATGGCCCCCGGCTAAAGAGCCACACGTGATGTGGACTCGGTAGAAATTATCCCGAGCGTGTGGAGTACACCCAAGCGTCGAACATCTGGTTGGCTCGTGGAGAACATGTGCGGTTGAGCCTCGCTCACGTCTCAACGGTCTCCTTAGGATCCCGGTCAAGATCCAGACGATCAACAAGGCTCGTTGTGGATTGCCTGAAGATCATGTGAAATAGCACAAGCAACATGCAAGAGATACCCAGTAGCATCAAGAGCATCTGATCGGTTCTGCGACTTCTCTATCATCGACTGAGGTCCGGAAGGTCGGGTGGCCCAAACTTTGGAACTTTAATCCTTGGTAAGTCTTGCCCACTTGGCACGCCGGTTATCCATCTATTCTACCGAGTCGCGGCAGGAGCAAACCAATGGAAATAATTTCTCCACGGCGCAGACTCTAATAAGCCGTTACTAGCTCTTACGCACGCGCTACAAGTACAACAATACATTGTTGTATCCCGCTTGGTCTGACAAGTGTGTTGCACATGATCATGACTGGGGGGTCCAATAGTGCCAAAGGCTCCGCATGCGGTCGATATGATGCGTCAGTAACATAGAGACGTGCAGCTCTCTAGCGGTAATCGAGCTGCAAAGCGCATGTTCGTGCAAACAATGATTGCCGCGAGATTCTCTAAAGTGACGGCGGTGTTATAGGTGGTTACAGACTACAAAAGTAGTGAACAAGCTCACGCCTAAATGGTGAAGAAGACGGCCGCTCAAGGCCGAACAAGACGCCCACCGGGTGGCGCTAAGTCTTGAAGGGCAAAGCTTGGTGTATCCGGCTGAATGCGTAGCGAGATCCTTTACTCCTACCCCGGACATTTGCACTTCCCCATGGCGTGAGTTAGTGGTCCCCACGGGCATCTCCACGTGCCGCGACTCACATATAAACACGCATCCCCCACTCTCCACTCCCTCTGTCAATCGTTCTCACATAATCAAATACCAGTCAACATGAGTCTCGCAGATGAGAAACCTGGCTATGCCCAGGAGATCGAGCGCACATCGTATGAGAAGACAGCGGGCGACTTCAGGGCCGACGCTATCGAGGCCGAGAATGTCGAGCATCAGATGACCGTCTTGCAAGCCGTCAAGGCCTACCCCATGGCTTCATTCTGGGCCTTTGTGTTTTCTTGCACAATCGTGAGTTACACAACTTCTCTGCAGCATATGACGGCTAACATGTGCGCAGATCATGGAATCCTATGACGTTTTCCTCATTGGTAACTTCGTTGCCCTTCCTGCCTTCAAGAACAGATTTGGTGTGGAAGTTGCGGGCCAGGCAGACAAAGTCATCGAGACAAAGTGGCAGTCTGCGCTCCAAGTATCTGGTCAACTTGGTGCTCTCATCGGTGTGTTTGTTGCTGGTCCTCTGACCTCGCGCATCGGCTACCGCTACGCCACTCTGGCTGGTCTCATGCTTCTTAATGCTTTCATCTTCATCTTCTACTTCGCCAACACAATGCCCGTCATCTTCGCCGCCCAGATTCTCGAGGGTGTGCCATGGGGCATTTTCATTGCCAACGCACCTGCATACTGTTCCGAGATTGTGCCTCTGCGACTCCGAGCGCCTGCCACTCAGATGTTGCAGATGTTCTGGGCCATCGGAAGTATCATTGTTGGCGCTGTCACGTATGTGTACAACCCCATCCACGCAGAGAAGGCCTACAGGATCCCCATCGCGCTCCAGTGGATGTTCCCTACTCCTCTCGCCATCCTCATCTGGTTTGCCCCCGAGTCTCCCTGGTGGTTGGTTCGAAAGGGCAAATTCCAGGAGGCAGCACACTCGGTCGAGCGTCTCGGTCGCAGATCTCAGGTCAATTCTGGCGAACAGGTGGCCATGATGCGTCGTGTCATCGACATGGAAACTTCGGTCAAGAAGCCCAGTTACGTCGAGCTTTTCAAGGGCTCCGACCTCCGCCGTACTCTGATCGTCTGTGGTGTTTACGCCGCTCAGAACTTGACCGGTAACTTGATTGCCAACCAGGCCGTCTACTTCTTCCAGCAGGCTGGTGTCAGCGACAACCTCGCTTTTGCTCTGGGTCTCATCACCTCGGCTCTGCAGATGATCTTCGTCATGCTTTCCTGGTTCCTTACAACCTACTACGGAAGACGTTCCATCTACCTCTGGGGTTCAGCCGTTAACACCATCCTTCTCATCGCTCTCGGTATCGCCGGTTCGGTCGGCAAGGGCAACGCAGCCAATCTGGCCCAGGCCTCCCTTGGTCTCATCGTCTCCGTCCTCTTCACTCTTGGTCCTGCCCCTGCTTCGTGGGTCATTATCGGAGAAACCTCTGCCATTCGTCTCAGACCTCTCACAACCGGTATTGGTCGCGCAACCTACTACATTGTCGAAATCCCTTGCATTTTCCTCGCGTCCTACATGCTCAACCCCACCGGCGGCAACCTTGGCGGCAAGTGTGGTTACGTTTGGGGTGGTACTGGCTTCCTCTGTCTCGTCACCGCCTACTTCTTCCTTCCTGAGATGAAGGGCAGATCTTACCGTGAGATTGACATTCTGTTCAAGCGCGGCGTGGACGCTCGTCACTGGAAGAAGACCGATGTCGACGTCAACGACGACGAATAGACGTGCATCTTTCGTCAAATCTCCTTTTCTTCCTCTTTTTCTCTACAATGATGGAATCCTTAGTTGGTAGTCCTTGCAAATCCTAAATCTTTTGCATTCAATTGCTGTTCATCTTCTCTTCCATGTGATATATGGTGCATTAGTATCTTTCTAGGCTGTTTTTGGAATTGCATCCGAGGCATGAGGTTGAGTCCCTCGGGCTGAAGACGGGTATGTGGCGCAAAGTCAATCTGTTGCCAAACAGACAACCGCATCAAGTGCTTACTTGGGCTTTTTATACTTTGTACCCAACATGCGGAAAATAATATCATGAGTTCTTACAACCCTGTGATAGAAAGAGCCTCCAACAGTGAAGACAGAGATTCACTTTACTAATTCATTTACTCAGGGCGAAAGTGAACAGAAAAAAGGAGAAAAAAAGGGGGGAAAATAGAAAAAAGGAAAAAAGGGGGAAAAGGGAAAGAAAAGGGAAAAAAAGGAAAATGAAATTAAGCCTCACGTCAAGTCATTCTATTAGAGCTCCATGTATAATTGAACCGGGAGAGTTTGATGCGATCTGATCGGCGAAAGGGGGGAAGATGGATGACAAAGCCTGGACTCGAACCAGGGACCGCAGTGTCTGTAGACAAGCGAACTGCTTGACCACTACACCAACCAACCAAACCCCCCCGACAGAACGAAGTGGGTGTCTCAATATATAGCTTCGAGAGTCTGGTTCACTCACTGCTGGTCTCGTCACCAACCATACATCTAGACATGCGACCTCACGCATACCTACCAAATGCCAGAACTTGGAATCGCCAGCGCGAGACAGACACGTTTTCTGGTCTTGCGACAGTGATGATGTTCTGCACCCTTTTCCTTTCTCCGACGAGATCGTGTCTTTGATTCTCAAAGAACCTCAGTTTCCATCTATCGTTCGTGCAACACCAGCGGCGCAATGATACGCGCGCAGGCGTCTACATGTATCCATGATGGCGCGCAATCTCTGTCTGGCGTGTCTGTTATGTTGCGCACACGAAGAGGATAACTTCCCCATAAGATTCGTCGAGTTGCCTTCCCCCCCCCCCCCCATCCCCCCAAAAAACACGCATCGTTATTCTTTCCTGTTGAACATCTTGAGACCTTGAAGACCGGATTCTTCAGACTCTCGATGGGTGGCTTCCCTGGCCGATGGATCTGAGGTGAGGCAAGTGATCGGGAACCTATTGTCGTCACGTCTTGCGTGGCTGCTTTCTGTCGGCACGCTCGGCGAGTCTGTGTTCGTCTGTTATCGTTTCGTTCGCTGTCGTGGTAAGAAAGCGTTCTCTCCTCCGAAGAGTCTTTGGGATCTTTGGATCAACGACTGAGCTTGGTCAGCGACAAGTTGTAGGGTTTCAGAGTGACCAGTATCAAAATGCTGATGCAGTCGCTTCTGGGATCGTGGTCGACCGTTGATCTCAGATTGCGGACAGCGGCTTGGACTATGTCCGTGTCAGGTTCTCTCGCATATTCAAGCCTGTGTACGATTGAGAAGAAAGTTCAAACAAAAATATATGCGAAGAATGCATTGCAAACGGCCAAAGACCTTGCATCACCCCTGCAGAGTTCACATCGTGAGGGCAGATGGATGGGCGGAGTCTACTCTTCATTTAGGTCGTCAACTTGCTCTCCTAGAGACACACCCTCGTCGGCTCTGGCGGGCCACTGGATGTTCCAGCCAAGATCATCAAAGCAGCGCGTTTTGAGGGCTTGACGCGCCGAGCAATGCTTGACTCTATGCCATGCCATGCATCGCTCGCCAAGTACTTGGATAATCGAGAGGCGGTTACCAAGAATTTATATGATTAAAAGCCAGGAGCTTGGATACCATGCTTGTCTTCTTGGCCGGCCTTGTTCTTGACGACATCTCTTGCCTCTCGTGGCCTTCAGAGAGGGATCATGAGTGCCGGATGACCTGAAGGAGAGGCAAAGCATCCTTGATCACACAGATTGTCGTATAAAGCGAGCCAATACTGGGACTGATCCGGCGAGGCGCAGACGGAAGCGGCATTGTTCAGCTTATAGAATTAGATCAAGCGAAAGATGCACACCACCCGCTACATCTCGGAATCCATTTGCCTAGGGAAGTTACGCGGTTGCACGAGAGGCACTTTCGATTGACTCAAGCTTCGCCGGATGGACCTACAAGTATCCTATTTGCTGTCCTCATTTGTTTACTTTTTCCCAAATCGATTGTGGTTCTTGGCTCAGCCATTCAGACCATCGTATAAAAGCACATGCGGCTCGAGAAGAAGAGTTTAGAGCGGCAATGTCAGAGCTTTGAAGGATCCTGGGAGGCAAATAGATTGGCAATGCCACGCGCGATGGCTTGCAGGAAGCAGAAAATGACTATTTGTAACCGTTTGCACCGTATCGGAGAAAGAAGCCTGTCAGGTGGAGAGTTGCTGCCAAGTTGCCCATCGCCCATCGAACCGACTATGAATGCCATTCTCGGTTGCGACACGAACATGTCGATTCACTGGTCTGTCGCGAGAGGCCTGCTTGCATGGATGGGATATAGAGATGAACGACCATAGGGCGGAGAATCCACATACACACTCATAGCATTCATTTCGAATTGAGACACTGTTATTAGGCGGCCCGATGCTTTCTTCCAGGGGAATAATGTCACTTTGACAGCGAGATCGCGGATGGAGGTTGAGAGTGGCTTTATGCCAAGTTCGTGTGGAGAATCGAATGGGTCGCCTTTCACGCCGCACGTGGGGGGCCTGACCAGCCTTGATTGGCTACTTTCTACTACACATCTTCGACAACGCCCTCTGGCCTTTCTCGATTCTCGCTTGGCTACTCGCAATAAACGTCCCTTTGGGCTCACCACTTTTGCGGCATGGAGCATGCTGGCGCAACGACTGCAGAGACATCTCGGCCTTGCCCGAAGTCTCTGACCGGTCGACCGTTGGTCTGAATAGAGGGGCATAATTCCTTATGCAACTGCTGCTCACGCGAGCGGCTACCCTTTGAGTTCGATTTGCGTGCGATCAAAGTATAGTAGTGGGATGAATTGATCTTTATACGTCCAGAATGGCTCGCCGGGCAGCAGAAATATCATGATTTTCCTCATTACAGAGCCTCCCCAGACCCTAGTACAATAGTAAGGGTCCCGGGAAGACACGAGGGTTTGTAGCTCGTGGGCCCACGCGCAAGACAAGTTACTGTAATCGGCCGTTGAGCTGAGATTAGGCTTTGCGCACAAGAACAGGCAAGAGCGAACAATACTTTCTCAAGCACCACCAAGTGACCAAGATCCAGGACCATGCCCTTGGCCGCCTTGGGCGTGGTGGACTGACCCCTGCTGATTGGCTCCCGACATGAAAGCCACAGCCTGGGCCCGCGACCAGTTGAAGCACGTCTGACAGCCAAGTCGCGTTTTGCAGTAAATGTAACAATAGATAAAAGAAGGCGGCTGCTCACCCTTGCCTCACTTGTGTTTCGTCCATCATCCGCCATTCACTTGTGCAGACAGATCGATCGCTTACAGTCAGAGCCCCTCTGACTTTCGCTCGTTCTTCCACTTGTTGCTATCTTCTGTCCTAGACAGTAATACACCACAGCAATGGCCGCCGCCCCTGTCCACAAAACCGCAGGTGGAAACGCTGCTTTCCACAACTTCCACAACGACTTTGCTCACATCGAAGACCCCAACGAGCGACGCAGACTCGCTCTTGCTGAAATCGACAAGGCTCCTTTCGGATGGTATCACGTCCGCGCCATCGTTGTTGCCGGCATTGGGTTCTTCACTGATGCTTACGACATCTTCGCCATTGGTCTTGTGACCAACATGCTGGGTGTCGTTTACTGGCAAGATGCTCCCAAGAATGCCGGCAAGATCCCCGCCAACTCTGATACTGCCATCAAGGTTGCCACTTCTGGTGGTACCGTCATTGGACAAGTCGGATTTGGTTGGCTCGCTGACGTTGTTGGCCGTAAGAAGATGTACGGTCTTGAACTCATGATCATCATCTTTGCAACCATCGCCCAAGCTCTCTCATCGGACTCTGCTGCTATCTCCATCGTTGGCATTATCATCTTCTGGCGTGTCCTTATGGGCATTGGCATTGGTGGCGACTATCCCCTATCATCTATCATCACCTCCGAGTTTGCGACTACCAAGTGGCGCGGTGCCATGATGGGCAGTGTCTTTGCTATGCAGGGCATTGGCCAACTCGCTGCCGGTCTCGTCGCTCTCATCGTCACTGTCGGTTTCAAGGAGTCTCTCCAGAGCGGAAAAAACGCTGCTGCTTGCGATGGTGTCTGTCTCCTTGCTGTCGACAAGATGTGGCGTGTCATTATCGGGTTTGGTGCCGTGCCTGGATGTATTGCCCTTTACTACCGTCTCACCATCCCCGAGACTCCTCGTTACACCTTTGATGTCTCTCGCGACGTTGTCAAGGCTGATACTGACGCCAAGGCATACCTCAATGGCAAGGCTCACGGCACCCCTGACGAGATCACCCGTGTTCAGACTCTTGAGGCTACTGCCCAGAAACTTGAGGTTCCCAAGGCCTCGTGGGCTGACTTTGCTCGTCACTACGGCAAGTGGAAGAACATGAAGATCCTTATCGGTACTGCCGGTTCTTGGTTCTTCCTCGATGTTGCCTTCTATGGTGTCTCCCTCAACAACTCGGTCATTCTTGCTGCCATCGGCTACACTGGCGGAAACAACATGTACGAAATCTTCCACAAGAACGCCGTTGGCAACCTGATCATTGTCTGCGCCGGTGCCATTCCCGGTTACTGGGTCACTGTTGCCCTCGTTGACACTATCGGTCGCAAGCCCATCCAACTCATGGGATTCATCCTCCTCACCGTTTTCTTCTGCATCTTTGGCTTCGGTTACAATGCCATTGGCACGAGCGGCAAGCTCGGTCTCTACGTTCTCTGCCAGTTCTTCTTCAACTTTGGCCCCAACGCCACTACCTTCATTGTCCCCGGCGAGTGCTTCCCCACCCGATACCGCTCCACCTCGCACGGTCTTTCCGCTGCGTCGGGCAAGGTTGGTGCCATCATCGCTCAAGTTCTTATCGGACCCCTCCGCACTCGCGGCGCCACTTCCAAGGACGCCTCTCCTTGGCTCAACCACGTGCTCGAGATCTTTGCTCTGTTCATGTTGATGGGTGTCTTCACCACTCTCCTCATCCCCGAGACCAAGCGCAAGACGCTCGAGCAGCTTGCTGGCGAGGTCCCCGGTACTCCCGAGTATGACGAGGAGACCCACGGTCACGCCCAACAGAACGTCCAACCGAAGTCTTTGGAGGATGACTATTCTCATACCGCTGAGAAGTCCGCCGTTTGATCTTGCCTTTTTTTTTCTTTGAAAAGTTGCTCTCTCTCTCTATCTCTCTTTGGGTGTAAATACAATTAGATTCCCAAGCGCTGGGTTATAAATTTATATGTTTATTCACACTCTTTTTTCTACGTTATTCTTTTTCCTTTTTTGGTGGCTGCCCTTTTTGGGCCCTTTGTGAGCATTGATACCTACCTACTACCACTATTATTAGTATTATTACGTCGATCATTATCAAGCTCCTTGCCGATACTGACACTGATACATGTGCCTGTGAGTGTTGTTTGGACATGCTATGCCTGTCTTTTGATAATATGCAATTATTTCCCTTGTTCTTTTTTGTTATTTATTCTTTTTCTTTTTCCAAACACCCCATCTTTCGATCGAAGAGCAAAGAAAAAAAAAAACAAAAACAAAAAAACATACCTTTCTTTCCCTTCGAAACCAGGCGTGATGCACGAAAAAAAAAATAATCAGAGGATGCTGTTTAAATAATTGCTTCTAGACTAAAAAGGGATGGTGGGTAGGTACGGACTCTAGGCAGGCAGGCAGGCAGGCAGGCAGGCAGGCAGGCAGGCAGGCAATTCAGCAGTCTCTGTTTTATCTTGTAGATGCACACACACACACACACACACACACACACACACACACACACACACACAATGTTTCGTTTCTTTATGAAACAAGGCAAGTCGGCATACTACACAACTACATGTATCCAAGAAGAAAGCCTGAACACGTACCTAAAAGTAAACAAAAGCAAGAGTAAGAAGAATTAAACATTTTTTTATTTTATTTTTATATCTTTTCAGTCCATAAAATGAATTATATAAGAAAAAAGAAAGGATCATCAACGTCTCGTTGTAAAGGAAAAAAAAAGGAAAGAGCAAAAATAATATTAGGTCAGGGTATGTAGCAAGGAAGTAAAGAAAGAGATAGAAGGAAAAAAAGGAAGAAAAGGAAAAAACAAAAGATTGAACAAGAAGGAAGGAAGCAAAAGACATGCAGTGGATGGGGAATCGTGCGAAGAAAAAGATTTGGAAAAACAAAAGAGAACAAACATATAAAGGGATTTGAGGGGAAAAGGGTGAGGAAGAGAGAGAGGATAAGGGAGTTAAAAAGAACCAGGATAGCAAATCTGAGCCCTTTACTCCATATGATGGCGCTATTTCACTGAGGACCGGTAACCTTTCCTCTAAGGGGATGTCGCCAGCTGGCTAGGTGAATAATCAGGTCGTCTTGCGTCTTTGGCTCATGCGGCTTGGGAGGTCCGAGTGGAAGGAAGCAGTAGTGATGGATTCGGATCGCTTGTCCGCAGATCTTGCTGAGTCTGTTTGGGCAAGGAAGCAGTGATTGGGCCGCTCTGTCTTGAGCAACGGGGAGTCACTTTGCTTGAACCTCCCTTGGCGGTTTATCGCGCAAGATGGCGATTGTCAATTGGTCCCAGTTTCCAGTAGCGAGTTTGTGCAAAAAGACAGCGGTCCCGTGGAAAGGAGAAAGAAAAAGTTGGTACTAAAGAACACAAGAAAGTACCCAGAGTGGATGTTTCTTGATCTTTACCAGCACTTCAAACTGGAAAAGAAGCCGCCGCTTTTCTTCTCCTTGTTCTTCTTGGACGGCGAAGCACCCGTCGATTCGGATTGCGAGTAAAGGCCCTTTTCCATGTCGCCAGAGACGTTGGGTCTGGGAGCCGATTGCTGCGATTGCCGTTGCAGGTGCGACGGAATGGGATCCATCAGCGAAGGAACAGTCGGTCGCAGCCCCGCTGCATGTTGTTGCCTGGCCTCGACGACGCGCCTGACGATGGCCGCAAATGTCTCCTCGATATTGACGACCTCGCGCGCAGACGTCTCCATGAAGCCGCATCCTCTGCTCTTTGCCCATTCCAAGCCCTCGGCGGCGCCTACTTGTCTCTGGCCCTGCAAATCGCACTTATTGCCCGCGACCATGATGGCGGGCATGCATTTCCCTTGCTCTTGCCTGTTCTCGCGTTCCATTTGTATGAGTTCGGCGAAGAAGTCGAGACCTTGGACGCTCTGGGCGTTGGTGATGTCGTAGACGAGGAGAAAGGCATCAGAAGAGAGATTGGAGGTCGACCACATGCCGCGGTATTCCTCTTGGCCGGCCGTGTCGGTGAGGAAGAGTGTGTGCTTCTGGCCGTCGACTGTGCGGGTCACAGAGTACGAGTCTTCGATCGTAGGGTCATAGTCGTGGGTCCAGGCAGAGCGGACGATGCGCAGGGTGATTGATGATTTGCCTGTTTTCGCTTCTTGTCAGCCGACTGATTCGAGTGGGTTCCAGGTGATGGCTACGCACCGCATCCGCCATCGCCGCAAATAGTGATTGAGATCTTGTCGTCCATTGTTACTGTGCGCAGTGTGTGTTGCAACGAGGAAGAAACAATCGAAGGCAGTGATCAAGTAGTTTCTGTAGATGGGGGTGTCCAGGCAACCGAGAACAAGGCCTTGTGGAGTTCAACCTGGAGGGCCTTGCGCTAAAGGGTCAATGAGTCGAGAGAACAAGTGAGGATTTCAAAGGGATGACGACTGCAAAACAATTGGAATTAGAGCGCTTCTTGGTTTGCGATAAGTGAAGGAAAAAAAAAGACGAAAAAAAGAGAAAACGATAAAAGGAGTGGGTGATGGAGAGACACGAACGTATTGCTCTTTGGGTATCAACGAGGAAGGCGCACGGACATGTGGTTTGGAAGTATGTGCCTGCCAGTTTAGTTTATCCTTGGGTTCCAACCAACCCTTTCTCCACAAGTCATGGCCCGTAACACTCTCCTATCGACTAGCCTTGCCCTGTCTCTTTCCAAGCAGCATGCCTGATCCAACAAAGATATGCGAAAGATACAAGTTCAGATGGACCCTTGTTAAATCACCCTCTGCGCCCCAGGATCTACAAAAGAAGATCCACTTTTTAAGAGTGCCCTGTCCTGTGGGCTGATGCGCCGCCGTTCAAAGCCGCATGCAATCTTGCATCCTGCAGCCACTGCCACTTCTGCTGCAGCGCAGCAGCAGTCCGACTGGATCTGCAACGCACTAGGAATGATAAGCATGACCGGCATGACCGCAGTAGGTACATGTAGGTAGTAATTAGACGCCAGTCTTATACTGATCTCCCAGAGTCAATTACTTCTCTCAACGAGTAGCAGAAGAAGATAACAGTGGCGAGCACATTGGTGGAGAAATCGTCTTATATACAAACTGTATGTATCTCACATCTACCCATGTGTCTCCCTAGTCAGCAGCGTGACAAATCGGACAAACATAAGCCCTCGTCCGCTCCTCCTCATCCTGATCCCCATGCCCATTAGGCTGCTGCTGCAATTCCTCCCCATCGTTTTCCTCTTCTTCACCATCATTATCATCACGCCCAGAGAGCTTAGCCTCGAGACAATGTCTATGCACAGCATGCCGACACGCAAACACCACAATCGCCATTCTTTTGGCCACTTCTTCCCTTGTCGCACTTCTCTCTGCGTGTCCGTTCTCAGTAATAACCGCACCTTTCCCTTTGCCACCGCCGTTCTGCAGTTCTCTCGCTTTTGCAGCCTTCGCCTCTCTCTTCTCTTGTTCCTTCCTCTCAAACTCTTCCCAGATAACCTCGGGGTCATTTTGAGTGATAGCGTTGCTAACCCCATTTCCCCACGTTTTCTTGCTGCAGAGTTCACAAAGTTGGGTGCGGGGCCGCCATCCTTTTTGACGCAAAGAGTGGATGGAATCCATATCGCCAAATACATCCACGTTCAATAGTTGTGAAGCTAAATTGAGCACGGAGGATTCGTGGGCATAGGCGGCAAAGATGTCGAGAAGGACAGCGCGGAGATCAGATAAGGTAGGCGCGTAAGATTTTGATGCTCGCGACAGGAAAGCGCGAAAGACATAGAGGAACGATTGGTTGTGGTGTTGCGGGCGTGAGGCGTGACGGTGCGGCGTTCGATCTGGCTGAGCTGCTACTCCTGAACTCTTGACTTGCGTAGTTGACGTTGCACCAAGCAGTGCGGTAAAGGTCTGTTGCACAATACCGCGAAGAGCATTATCATTCTTGTCAATGTCGAAAAAGGCGTCTTCGGTGAGATTGTCTATTTCTGCAGACACAGCCTTGGACACCGAGACAACGGCATCTATCAGATTGAGCCAGAGCAGTTCGTCAAGATCAAGATCGTTTTCTTTAATGTCCCAAGCAGCATTTGTACGATGACGGGGCTGGCGGTGCTGCTGCTCCATCGTCGCGCTTTGTCCGTTGCAGAGCCAGATGCCGAGACGCGTGTACTTGTCAATCGCTCCTATCAGGTCATCGGCCGCTTCATCTGTGCTTTGGGTGTCTGGAGCTTCCGAGGCCGCTTCAATGAGACTGCAAATTGCATTTTGAAGAGTCTGCAGGTGTTTGCAGAGACGATCCATGGCGTCTCTTGCCAGGCCATCTTGCGCCATGAGCAAGACAGCTGCATCAATGACACCGTGCTCTTCCATTGACGGGACTACACGGTCCAGATCCAAGTCTCCAGACTTGAGCAGTCCAACATAGTCGGCTACATGTCGTGGATCGTGTATACACATCAACTGGACATATTTCTCGCAGAACCGCGACGCTAAGGTCTCAGAGAATGGCTCACTCACAGTCCTTTTGAAGCGATGATCAAGAAATGAAGGCTCTAGTAACGTGCGCAAGAACAGGAACTGGGTATAAGACTCCTCAATCGCGTCAATGAAGCGCTCCAAGATATCTTCCGCGTACCTCGCGACCGTCTGTGCAGTTTTTGATGTGTCAATGGCCGCCAGCTCTTGAGAACGCTCGCACAAAAGGTCCTTGAGCAAAGATATCTGCTTCTCGGGTGACTCTTGTAGAACATATGCAAGATCGTTGAAGACAGCAGTCTTTCCTTGGGGATCTTCAAAGTAGGTGTTGATGAGATCGACTGGCCTGTGCTCGCTTCTGTAAAGAGTCTTGAGCACACGATAGAATTTGGCTTCCCGGAGCTGGTCAATAAGAGCCGTTGTAACAGGAGGGTGGTATGCAGAGAGCAGGTATTCAGTACTGAGCTGACAATCGTCGGCCAGGTCATCTTGTGCGAAACTGCAAAGGCGATCTAGAACTTGATGCAATGATGAACCTGACAGTACCATGAATTGGGGATATTTGGGAAGATTTCTGGCAATGAACATGTCGAGGTAAATAGTCTCTTCGGGCTCGAAACCATCTGACATGACATCGAGAAGGATGCTGACGATATACTGCCGTGTAATCTTCAGGCCCGTGCCGTTTGAGTGAGATGGACTAAATTCATTGCTATCGTCTTGTGAATCGTTCAGATAAGGATCTTCGAATGCTTCTGTCATCATACTCATAAAGCTTGGCGAATCGTAGTCAAGCAAAAGGCGTAAGTAGGGAAAGGCGGGCTCCTCATCGTGGCTTGATCTTGTCCGTAGTATGAACGAAGAACCCGCTGGCCAGGCAGTGATTTGGTGAGAGAATAGATATTTGTAGACGTTAGCCTTATGGAGATCAGCCTTGGCATCTTCGAGAAAGCTCCCCTGGGGATAGCTCCTTCCTGTCAGAATGAAAGCAAGATACGGAAAGATCTTGGCAGCTGATTCCAACGCAGCGTCTTCTACTTCGTTTTGTGCGGCAACAATATCGTGTACGAGCGCTAGCAGGTCTACTAACGGATTGACATAGTCGTCCAACGCTTGATTCCAGACGAAGGTCAATGCATCGTAGAGATAGTGCTTCTTGCAGAGGGTGGTAATCTGGTCAAGATCAAAGGTGCGCGGATCCAGCCGACATAAAAGCTCTTCCAGATGAGCAACACGGCCTTTTGAGACACAGCTCTCGACTAAATCCTTCACTAGCGGCGGTGGCAGTGATGTGATTTCCTCTTCCATGATATATGGCTGGAGAGTCTCGAGAAACACTTCGACTTGGCCGGCGTCTTTGAGAGGCTCGTAGACTTCTTCGAATAGGAAATTCCTGTTGTCCATGCTCACACAGGCATCGAAACACTCGGCGACAAGATCTGAAAGTGGTCGGCCCGAGCTGTTGTTTTCAGAGAACGAGAACATGATGGATGCAGACATGAGTTCGAGCAATCTTCCGTTGACCAAGTTGTGTCGAGCATTGGGATCGTCTGGCAGGCCTACGGTGACACCACCGGCTTGACCAGTATAGTAGGCTCTGGCAAGCTGTATCGCAGCAATGTAATCACCATGTTCGATCAATGCAGTTAACCGATCCGCCCAGTTTGACAGCGTACCGACCGACAAGTCGCTCGCTCCCAAGAGGAAAAGCCGGTTCTTGTAGACGCGGAAACTCTGATAAAAGGCATCTGCAATGACTCCGTGCAACTCCGAATGCTCGTTGCCTGCTTGTTCGACAACAGGGTGCAACTGCTTTGAGAATATATCACGGTGGTAGATGTGCCTGTGGAGAAGATCGACAGAATCCATTACATGAAGCTCGCCGTCCTCTATGATGATCATTTGTTGGCTGATTGTGAGGACACCAATGACAGACCGACTCAACCATTGCACAGCAACGATGGCTTCTTCGCACTCCCATGTGCTTCTCGAGTGGAAGAACAGACTCGGAGGTTTCTCCTTTTCAGCGGCTTCGTTAGACAAGCGAACTTCCACATCTAGTACAGTCAAGACATTGGACCAGCAATACACAAGTTTAGAGTCGGAAGTGTCTCGATCAGAATTGCCGTTTTTCAACTTGACAGCCGGAAACCAAGCTAGGCAACCGCTCATGGCGCCATGCCGCGATACCTGCTTCGGTCTTGGGGCTTTATGTTGTGTTTGAGCGACAGGAGTGGTAGACACAATGACGAGCAGATACGGAGTCAGCAAAGCAGTCAGACCCATGACATCAGTGGCCTGCTCGACGTTGCCCAAAGGAAGCGGCGCAAATGCAAGAACCGAACTGGGTTTGATCTTGACCTCATCCCGTACATCGGGGGACGGATAGCGGCCAAGCAAGCGGGTAGACTTTACAGAGCGCGCTATGGCACCCATACCGCGAGTGGCGAGATGTGAGAAAGCCATGCCGCCGTCGTCGGCAGAGACAAGGGCAGTACGCCGAGTGCCCAGGAACCCAATATGTAAGACAGAGCGATTCGGGACATGGCCATCTGGACATTGTGCTTGTCCCGTCCTATCGACAGGTGGGATGTGGAGGAAGGGCTTAGCAGGACGACCGAGTTCCCACGTGAAGATATGGCCAGTAGCGTGACCAGCAGCAACGGCAGAATAGTCAGCCGAAATGGCGAGAGCAGTCACAGGACCACATTCGAGAGCCTTTGTGCCTTGGCCGATGATGGCCTTTAGAGTCTGATGATAGTCAAAGACTAGGATGATGCCCTTGGTGGTGCCAATGACGATGGAAGACGAGACGGCCAGGCAGACGGGAGCACCGAAATTACGTCTTGCAGCTTCTGAAAAGGCTTGCGAGGTAATCTTGCGCAGACGAGTCCACCGCACGACTTCCCAAGGAGCGTCGGGTTGGTCTGCAATGTCGCTGCCAGCTTGCGAGGATACTATGTACGAGGCGAGAGAGGACTGGCGAGAGTGGGCATTGAGAAATGCGGGAGAAGAGTCGCGTGGAGAGGGAGATGGCGAGGTGAATCTGGAGCTGAAGCGGCGCTCGAAGGGCTGGAGGCCCGAGGGGGTGCGAGGGGGGGTGTTGGTGGATCCCCGCGGGTTCAGACGGGGCCGACGGGCAACAATGGAAGAGGCCGGGGAGCCTTGGATCGAGGGAGTGTCGTCGGGTATAGAGACGGACTCGGCGGGACTGGCTAGGTCGGGAGTGTGCGGGGCCATGTATGGCACGTCGTCGATGTCCTCGGCGGGAATCTCTTCATCGTCGTCGTCGTCGTCCTCGGCGGCACCGGCAAGCTGCACCGGCGACAGAGTTGGACTACTTGCATCATCATTGTCGTCATGGTCGGCGGCAGGTGCTATAGCCTGGTCGGGAAAGGGAAAAGTGGCTTCGGCATCGTGGCCATGCGTCAGCGACAGGCCAGGCGGGGAGCTCATTGACCAGTATGTGTGCGTGTGGGCATTGCCTGTGTCCTCCTCTTTTGAGCAGTTGCAATATGCAGGTGGGCAAAGCAAAGTTAGGGACAATGTTTGGGTATCTGCTATCTGCCTGCCTAGCTTCCATCGCTCCTGCCATGAATGATGATCGTTGGCGCGGCTTAAGCCAGATGACGACGCCAACACTTGAAGCTTCTATTCCATCGGTGCCATCATCAACACTCCCAAATCTCACTCGCATAATGTCGGCAGCTGGTCCAGAGCTTCCGCCGCATCTCCTGGCAAAACGGAAACGACAACAAGAAGAGCAAGAGAAGGAACAACCCGCCGCGGCTTCCGGCGCAAACCCCACGAGTCGTCCGCCAGACAAGCGCCAAAAAGTCGATCAAACACAATCACCCTTGTCTCCTCCATCCGTCGGTCCTCAACTACCGCCATCCGCTCAATCACCATCGCCAGCTCCAGCTTCCCCACGGCCTGCTCGCCCCGTCGCTGGTCCTGCACCTCCTCCAGCTCCGCTTGACCAACGTCCCACAGCCCCATTAGACGATGGCTCCGACGACTCGTCCGACGATGACGACGACTTTGGCCCAGCACCACCATCAGCCGCCGACCTAGAGCCTTCCAACCACGACAATCTGCCCACACAATCACAACTTCCTACCGTACCGCCCAAATCCCAGCGTGACGAATGGATGACCCTACCACCCCAACAAGATGACCTTGCCGCGCGAATGGACCCGTCAAAACAACGAGCCAAAGGCTTCAATACGGGCAAAAATGCTAGAGGCGGTAACACTATGCCTGCTTCGGGCTCAATAGCCGCTGCTTGGACAGAGACGCCAGAGGAGAAGCTCAAGCGTTTGCAGGATGAGGCCATGGGCGTCAAGCCTGCTGGCGCGCCGGGTAGTGGTGCCAAAGAGGCTGCTGCGGCTGCTGCGGCAAAGGAGAAGGAAGAGAAGGCGAAACGTATCCGTGAGCAGACTGTGAGTCCACCATTTCTTTTCCAGACGCGCCTTTCAAGACAAAACCTAACACCATCTTCCAGGACAAGGCTCGAGGTCCATCCCTGATGGAGCGACACAAGGAAGCAAATCCGAAAGACAAAGAGGACGACCCCAGCAAACGTGCCTTTGACAGAGAAAAAGACATTGGAGGATCCAGTCTCGGTCTTGTTGACAAGAAGGATTTACTCAACAAAGCGTCAAACTTTACTTCAAAGTTCTCGGGAGGAGGCTATCTGTAGTATGTTCTGCTGTTGCATGTATATTCTCTCTCTACTTTCGTCCAAAGCTTCTCTTCTCCATGACCGCCTCGACAGCAGCATCACCAGACAAGATGCCCGTCGTAGCAATAACAATCTTCTTCTTCTCCCCCAACTGCTCGGCCACAAACCTCAATGCCGCAACCTCGGCGAACGTGACGCCACCCAAAAAGAAGACCAGCGTCGTCTTTCTCCCACTCCCGCTTCCACCTCTGAGTGTCTGCCTGGCCTGCGAAGCTTCTGCCGAAGAGCCCTTCTGCACTTGATCGACTGTAGCACCCTTGATGCGTCCGAGTACGTCCTCGAAGCCTTTCCATCCCGCTGCTTGCTGAGTGCCTGTAGCGTTATTGCTGTTGGCGCCGGCTCCGTTGCCATTGCCGTTATTATTACCCGAAGCATTCAGTGTAGAAGACGACCTTGGATTAGACAGACGGGCAAGCAGCTGCTTCTGCAACACACACTGTACCAGCCTTACACTCAAGGGCGCATACCCCGAAAACACGTACGAGATGTCCGTCGGGTCTTGCTCGTTCACCTCATCAACGAACAGTTTGAGCGTCTTGCGCACGTAATTGTAGTCTGTGTTGCCAGAGTTGACACCACCCATGGGGTTGAGGTATCCCGTGCTGGACACGCGAGGGACTACCAGCCCTGACTTTTCTAGCGCGGAGAAAGTGAGCAAGTGCTGGTGTCCGTACGCGTACATGACCTGGCGTTTCAAATTTTCGAGGTCGCGAGGACGAATGCCGCCGCCTACGCACGACTCGAGTGAAAGGAGTCGGAGGATGGTGGGTAGAGGAATGTCTCTGGCGATTAGTTCCTCCAGGTTATCGTGCATGCTGCTAGGCTCGGCGCCGGCGGCAAAGTTCTGCTGCACTTCTAGCACGCGTCCGAAGATTTCGCTGCGAGTGGTCTTCATGATTTCTTCGGCCAGGGAGGTGTGGATCTTCAGAGAGGCCTGTTCGAGTTGGTATGATGGTAGCTTTGCCACAAACGTCTTTAGGTCTGAGATTGATTGGTCGACCTTGTGACGTGATTCATAGTCTGCTTGCAGCCGACGGGCAGTTCGGTTTAGCAGTGGTCCGACGACAGCAAAGTTGCAGTCTCTGAGCTGAGGGTACAGTTTATCCGAGCTATCCAGTTGGATCTTTCGCTTTGTGGCTGCTTGAGTGGAAGCCCCTGCGCTGGCCGCTGCTCCTTGAGCCTTCTGTTGTTGTGGCGCGGCTCCGACGATTGATGTGTCTACTTCGGTCTGGTTGTGGCGAACGCCAAACACTTCATCAATCAGACCTTCGTATGTCAGTTGCGTCATTAGGGGCGTAAAGAAGTCAACCTCGCGGTCAATGATGATGATGTTGTCCACGATGGCGCTGGGGGTCATGCCGAAGGTCGAGGGAGACGTCGAGCTGGCTATGTTGACCTCGTCTTCAGACCGCATACGAAGAAGCAAATCGGCAAGTTTCTTTGCATTGTCACCTTTGCCCAAGATGCGAGGAAAGAGACCAGTGCATCTCTGTATCTGCATCAAGGCTGTTGCAGCAAGGAATATGGGCGTAGGGTCTTTGCGCTGTACTTGAGTTAGTATCGTTGAAGCCTAAAATCGAAAAATAACTTACCAGATACAAATCGCTAAAGGCATCTTCAAGCTCCAAAGACAGCAGATCAGGCTCCAGAGGAATCAGAAACAACGGGCATTCACCAATCGTGACTTCTCCCAGCACGCCATTCTCTTCGAGTATTCTATCACTGACGAGAGTTCGTCGAGGCACCCAAAAGACGGAGAAATCATGATCGGTTTTGCTTTCTTGACGGATAAGACTAATCTGTTCTACGTCGAGGATAAATGTTAGCATGCAATGATAACACCCTCTCATAACGGGAGTACAAGGCGAGAGGAGTTAATGATTCATGCGGCATCAGGGCTGCTGATGTAACGATAATTTTTGTAGGGCACAAGACTGAACGTGCAGGGTAGGTGGAGACCTGCGCACTCTACTTTAAGGCCCATGAGAAGACTGGTGGGAAGGGGGGGAAATGGTACAGCCAAAGTGAAAAGACTGAGAGAGAAGCTGCGTCAAGACCTACCAGCAATGAGTTGAACATCTTTTGGCTTCTCTCCTCGTGCCAGAAAGACTATGTTGCGCTGAGACTCGTCGACATTGCGATTCTCTACGTAAAAGACCTTGTCGACTCCATACTCCTGCAGAGTGCTGAATTTGACAAGCAAGCCAATTGGACCGGCGAGACTCTTTTCAATCACAAGATTCTTCTTGCCCGGAACCTGCACACGGGGATGAGCGAGGGGATGCGATTGACACGAGGTTCAGATAGCCTTACGTACGCCTTCGAGCAGTCGCAGGAGATCTCTACGCGCCCGTTCTGTGATTTCCTGGGGGTTTATCTCTGCATGGGGCGCCATTACATCTTGCAGTGCCAAAGGCGCGTAGACTAGAAGGCAAGAGGCAGGGACGATGCGCGACAAGAAGGGAAAGTGCAAACTTGCCAAGCAAGAATGCCTTGTGCTTCCAAAGATGCCGCCTGCCCGTCCACCATGTAAACTTTCCCATCTTGAACTGCTTATCGACATTCTTTGTATGCTTGCATGAAGGCTGTCATCCCGCTCACCAGGACTTTTTCTTCTCGTCTTCCGCTCTACAGTATCACAAGGCGGCTTCTAGGACCACGCGCACTTTCTACTACATCAATCTACAGCCGAGCACAAGCAGCACATCAATTCGACATGGGCAAAGACAAGGGAGACAAGGGCGGCTTCCAGCTCAAGGTGCCCAAGGGTACCAAGGACTGGGACGGCAAGGACATGATCATCCGCGAAAAAATCTTCAACACCATCACCAACGTCTTCAAGCGCCACGGTGCCGTGACAATCGACACGTGAGTCACACACACGGTCTCTTCAGCTTGTCCCGCCTACTGACTCTGCTGCCGACAGGCCGGTGTTTGAGCTCAAAGAGATCCTGTCGGGCAAGTACGGCGAAGACAGCAAGCTCATCTACGACCTGGCCGACCAAGGCGGAGAGCTATGCTCGCTGCGCTACGACTTGACCGTCCCCTTCGCCAGATGGCTCGCCATGAACACGTCAATCCAGAGCATCAAGCGCTACCACATTGCCAAGGTCTACCGCCGTGACCAGCCCGCTATGACAAAGGGCCGCATGCGCGAGTTCTACCAGTGCGATTTCGACATTGCCGGTCTCTACGACCCCATGATCCCCGACGCCGAGATTCTGAGAATTGCCTGCGAGATCTTCGACGAGCTGGGCTGGAAGGGCAAATACACCATCAAGCTGAACCACCGCAAGATCCTCGACGGCATTTTCTCCGTCTGCGGCGTGCCCACCGACAAGCTGAGAACCATTTCATCCGCCGTTGACAAGCTCGACAAGTCGCCCTGGGAAGAGGTCAAGAGAGAGATGACCGAGGAAAAGGGTCTCGACCCTGAGATTGCCGACAAGATTGGAAAGTACGTGGTGCGCAAGGGCGGCAGAGACTTGCTCAAGGACCTGCAGGCAGATGCCGCCCTCAGCGCAAACGAGTCGGCCAAGGCTGGTTTCGACAACATCGAGATTCTCTTCAACTACCTCGAAGTCTTTGGAGTGCTCGACAGAATCTCCTTTGACATGTCACTCGCCCGCGGTCTCGACTACTACACCGGCCTCATCTACGAGATCGTAACAGAAGGCTCTGCAGGAAAGACATCACAGACCAAGAGCAAGAAGCCCAAGAACGAGGACGAGGATCGCAGCAACGATCCCAGTGTTGGCGTTGGCTCTGTCGCCGCTGGTGGCCGTTACGACGAACTCGTCGGCATGTTCAGCGGCAAGAGCACCGTCCCCTGTGTAGGAATCTCCTTTGGCGTGGAACGCATCTTCAGCATCACAAAAGCTCGCATGGAAGCCGAAGGCAACCAGGCCGTGCGCACAAACGAGGTCGACGTCTACGTAATGGCCTTTGGCGGCAAAGGATTCGAGGGTCTGCTGCCGGAACGCATGCAAGTGGCCAAGCGACTTTGGGATGCGGGCATCAAGGCCGAGTTCAACTGGAAGGTCAAGCCAAAGTTGCCTGCTCAATTCAAGGCGGCCGAGACCAACGGCGTGCCGTTCGCTCTCATCCTGGGTGAGGAGGAGCTCAAGGCCGGGCAGTGCAAGCTCAAGGAGATGGGCTTGCCTGATGGCCACCCGGAAAAGGAGGGCATTGCTATCGAAATGGATAAGTTGGAGGAGCAGGTTGCTCAGAGAATAGAGCGTAGCAGGCAGGGAAATGTAGAGGCCGTGGCTGACCAGCTCGAGGCGACGACGCTGTGAAAAGATGTATGCATTTGACGTTGAACGATAATACAAAAGTTTCTGTACAAATATACCATCTCGTTACTTGGGTGGAGCGGACTTGATGTACTTCCTGCAAGATATAGAGACGAAATGGCAAGTATACCAGCAAACTGATTGCATTACGATCGACAGCATGGATACCTAGCTGAGAGCCTGTCTTTCTCTTGTATTTGATTTGAAAAAAAAAAGTAAAAAGAAAAGAAAAGCAAAGTGATTAATTAGGTAGGTACCGTGGAGAAACGCCACCCCGTGATGCCCCCGATGATTCCCATAACACCCGTATGCGATTTTTAGTTTTGGGGGAAGAAAGGAAAAAGGAATGACCAAATCGCTACGCTTGCTATGCTTTTTTTTCTTGAAAAGAGAGTGGTGGATGAAGAACAGCAAAAAAGGGAGAGAGGGGGTAGGGCTAAAAGAGGAAGGGGCCACTGGAAAAGCAGAGAAAGAGAGAGAGAGAAGGAAGAAGGAGGCAAAAAGAAAAGGAGGAGATGGGCGTGGTAGGGATGCTCAAAGCATAAGGCCGAAACCAGCCACTATGCCCGCAGCAACGACAACCAATCCGTACGCGCTGCCGACCTCCAAAGCAGCAGCAGCACCCGTGGAACCAGCAGCAGCACTGCCGGAGGGCGCACTGCCGCCCAAACCGTTATAGATGGTCTGACCAGCCGCATTCGTAGTCTGTCCGCCGCTGGAGCCGGTGGCGCTCGCCGTGGCCGCAGAGCTGGTGCTGGTGGTGATGTTGACGCGAGTGGGGTTTTGGGCGCCGCAGGGGTGCTGCGATGTGCACTGGTACTCGCAGTTGTTGTCGCCGTTGCACTTGGAGATGCACTGTTGGCCCCAGGTCGAGCAGATGTAGAAGGGGATTGTTTGCGAGTATTCCGAGGCGTTGGGCGCGATGTTGTTGGAGCAGATGCACGAGTAGTCGAGGGTGGTTGGGTCGCACTCGTTCTGTAGTCCGTTGAGTCAGTTTCTGCCATGTAGATGTGTAGAGATGTGGTGTGTAAAAAGGTGAATGCATCATACCTCGATAGTGTCAGATGAGTTTGCGGGGGTCTGAAGACAGATCAGGGGGCAAGCATATTGCTGGTTGGTGCACCAGATGTCTGTAAGATGTTAGGGTTGGAAGAACGCGTATGTGCTGACTGCTTGTGGTACAAACCTCTGGTGGCCTCTGGGACCGAGTCGGGGTCAATGGTGTAGTTGGACTGAGCAGCGGCCAATTTGGCAACCACAGGCAGAAGGAGGAGAACGAATCCACGCATATTGATGGTTGAGATTGTGTGTCTTTGGTGGGAGGAGAACTTTCTGATATAAAAAAAAGTGGAGTGATGGGGGAGGGTTGGAGATGGAGACTTTATTTCGAGGAAGGTGGAAGTTCTTATAGGTGAGTTGGCAGAGACACCGAAAGTGAGAGAGAAGACTCAGAAGAGAAGCTGAGAAGGCAGAGACCTACTTATCAGAGGAGTTGCCACAGAGCATACGCATTGAGGTTCTTTATCATGTACCCTCAAAGGCCGTAGCTCGCCACTTGCTTTACAAACTAGAACCCAAGTAGAGATGGCCGGGAGGCGGCGGCGGTGGTCAACGCTCTTCCGCGGTCGTCGTTTGCTGGAATTGCTAATTTGGGATCGTTCGACACCTACAGACCTATCAAAGCGAGGCCCCGTGTCTTGCAGTTGTGGAGATCCGGTAGCTAGCTACTTCTTGTTCATCTGCAGCAGGCCGGATGGACGAATGCTATCGGGCTTGGATTTGCTTGGGAGCAGCTCATGGTTGAAGTGCCGAGCGGGGTGAACGACAAAACCGCTGCGTTGGACGTGACAACTGCACAACTACCAGTAGTAGCACCATCGCTGTGCTCTAGAGATACACCGAGTCATAGCAAATTTCGAGAGTTCGGACGCTGCTGATCACGGACTCTACCTACTTGTAATCTCACGTCTAGTTCGACGCGAGCCGTAGAATGATTGGGGCCAAGAACTTTGCCCTTCCGAGCGGCTCTGCTGTTTCTCCAGCCTCCCGCCGTGATCAACGTCCTCAATTCGACGCTAGCACGTCGACTCTGAGCGATTTTATGACCGCACCACCAAAGTCTACCTCCCTTTTCATGCTCTAGTTGGAAACGCAGGGGATTCTGAACTTGACAAGAACGCGATTCCTACATCAACCTAATTTAGACTCATGGATGGAGTCTGTCGAGACGGCATTTCCTATCAATGGCGATGGGATTTCGTCTCCCCGCAATGATGATAGTGACCAGCCTCTGGCGGAGGCCACTGCAACTGCCATCGGCGCCGCCGCCACCACCATACCTGCAGAAGACATAACCACTTCTGGCCGCGCGGCCGTGTCTTCCAGCACACTAAACGATGAGGTTCATGCAACCCCTCATGTAATACCTCCGTACTTTAATGGGTCCTGGCTCGAGCGGTCTAATTCGGAAAACACCACAACGACTCGAGGGCTTGGGAATATCGACCTTGTTGATCAGTCGGATGAACTCCATGAGAGCGGCAGAGCCTGTTGGGCGAGCAGCGTCTCCGTTGACAATTATGTGATTATTTCCGGGCCTACTGGTATAGGAGCCTATGTGGTATGGCACTGTGCAGTCGAGACCTTCAAGGGCGGCAGAATCACCCTTCGAAAAAGGTTCTTAAAGTCCCGTGTCTCCGATCAGAGTACCTCTTTACTGACATGTGCTTCAAAGATATTCCGAGTTCGACACCCTTCGATCATGTCTTGTCAGGGCATTCCCGCTGTCAGAGGCATCCATCCCTGAATTGCCCCGGAAGAGTCTGGTTTGTATGTTTGAGCCCCCTTTCTGCCTCAAGCGAATACCCAACTGACTCACCACTTTGCAGCTCGATTTCGACCCAAGTTCCTGGAGCAAAGAAGGGCCGGCCTTGCGCATTTTCTTGAGTGAGCATCCAACGCAGGAATCCCGCATTAACCTGATACTGACCTGTGTTTCGAAGATGCATTCTGCTGAATCCGCAATTCTCACGGTCACCTATTGTGACGGAGTTTATCAACTCCTGAGATGACTCTGCTCTTTCTACAGAGTTGTGTATTACTGCGCTCTCGCAGCATAGCAACCGACTAATGGCTAATATCAACAATAATTGAGCATATCGATGACCTGAAATTCATATGGACAGGGTTTTCCGAATTGATGTCCACTGATTCGTACCAAGCAGTGATTGCATCTCGACGAATGGCATGCTTTGGAACAGATTCGCTCTTGTCGCCTTTGAGACAGCTGTGAACAAAGATTGTCGACGCGGATACTTGCCGTGTGATGGTTGTCGTATGTGACTATAAATAACAAGGTTGGCCGATATGAAAGCATTGGAGGCAAATGGTGCTTGTACACAGCCTCTCTGTCGAGGGTACGCATGTCTTGAAAGCTTAACAGTCTCAGCATGAAATATCCGTGTTTGATGGAGGTCGGGACTATGAGAGGAAGGCATGGCCGAGAGACATGACTTGATATGTAGCAGAAAGCAGAGTCTTGGCAACTTGACGTCGGAGTCAGGGAGAGGGGAACGCGTCTCGGAGATGAGGGGACAAGATTGAACAACAGGCCGTGCTATAGCTAGAAAGTGGCGGGCCAGAAGTCTGAACTGAGATGTTTTTCGATGACCCCATTACAAATTTGGTTGTCGTCGGGAAAGTCGTCAGGGAAGGGTCCTGAAGGCAACAGCAACCACCACGAGGAAGCAGCAGCGGCAAGACAGGATTCGACGCAACAGCAACCTCCGCATCGCTCTCCGGCAACCTCGGACGAGCCAGTGGAGCAAGAATCATGGTCGTCTACTATCAAAAGCATGGTCAATTCTCTGCGGCCTTCATCCACTCGCTCTCCTTCCCGCCGTACCTCGGCCAGGCACCCCACACCACCCTCCTCGCACTTGTCCCCATCCGACGACTGTAATGAGCTTGTCGATGCAGACAGTCGCCCGGCCAAGCGCCTCAAGCTGACGCTCAAGGGTCCAAAGCTGGCTGCAGTACCCGTCGACGTGGCCGCGACGAATGTCAGACCCCCCGTGAAGCTTGCTGGTCCCGAGCCTCACGGACCCGTTGTGCAGACCATCAATGGTGTACGACATGCTCTGAATGTGACCCAAGACTCATTGAACTCTGACGCGTCCCCTGCTGCGACCCCAACTGCCGCATTGAACTCATCTCAGCGAGCGACCCGAAAGACTTCCGAGAGGCGTAGTCTGCGCTCACAGGATGAAGGGCCGCGTTTGAAGAGCGAATTAGCAGTCTACTTTCCAAACTACGAGGAGATCATCTACGACGCTCCCAAAGGACCCGGTAAGTTGGACATGCAAACACGTCTCGTAGGCATCGCTAACCATATGTTCAGAATTCATCACCACCGACACCATCATCCACATCAGTGATGAGCCTTACAACCCCATTGAGGACTCAAGCTTCAGATCCGGTGTCTTTGCCGGCAACACGAGAAATCGGCGGGCTTCCATATCCCCTACTAAACCACCAACCTCACCAGGCACCAAGAATAAATACAATGGGGCACAGGTCATTGACTTTTCATCAATCGAGAAGAGCGTTGGCCACCACCCAAAAGACACTCTGACGGACGCCTTTTACTTCAAATCCCATAGGAGAGCCGAACGCAAGGAAAAACAGCTGCGGAATATAGAAAAGGAAAGAGCCATGCACGAAAAGGCACAGCTCGAAAGACTGCTGGATGCTCTGCTGGGCCATGACTGGTTGCGTGTCATGGGCGTCAACAGTGTGGCAGAAGCTGCAGATGCGAAGAAGTACGAACCCAAGAGACAGTATTTCATCTCTGAAGTCAATGCGCTTTTGTTGAAGTTCAAGACATGGAAGGATGAGGAGAGGCGCATACGGCAGGAGAAAGAAGCTGCCGCCATGGCTACAGACGACAACGATGATGAAGATGACGATGACGAAAGCGAGGCTGAGTCGTCTTCTAGCGATCTCGATGCTTCAGCAGCCCGCCAGCTACAGGTCGAAGCTACCGGAGGCGCAAAGGACCAGAAGAATGGAAAGCTCAAGAGCAGGCATCGAGTGTCTGCGCCGATGCTTGAGTCAGCCCCACCACCACCTTCTCCCGCGCCACTTCCGACAATATATCGAGAAGCCACCCCAGAAGGACCTTTTGTCAGCTTCTACTCCAAGTCGCACCTCCGTGCAGGAGCGTTGGGCAAGTCCCGACACGGCCGCCATCTCACGGCTTTCGGCCAACCTATTCCTGAGCTTGGGGAGAGAGAGTTTGCTCTGCCTGACGACTATGTCACGCCTGAAGCATTGAGAGACAATGCCAGGAAACGTAGGAGAAGGAAACGGGAAGTTGCCATGGACTCGAGCGCAGGGTGAAGGCACGGCACGGCATGTACAGCAAGGCACAGTATCAGCATTCTATCAAAGGCGTTTGGAGCATGGGCATGGTGGTATACCCGGGATATTTATGATGTTATGGCTGTCAAGTAAGAAGGACAACATTACTGTACCAAATATTTATACGTGTTGTGGTTTATGAATGACAGCCAGCTGGCAACGTGTTTGTGGGCAACTCTTCAAGCAAGCAGTGAGTATGAGTTATTCGCAGTTGCAGCACCGAACTTCCACCTACATGTAGAGTGCCATACATGTATGCTCGACAGTGAAGCTTTAATGAAAGTCGTCTGGCGCAATGCCTTAAGGGATTTCGAGTATGACGTGGGCACAGACCAGGCGTGCCAAAGTTCTGGCGTTGTTGTCGGCGGCGCTCGACTTGGAAAGAGAGAAGCCGCCAGCAGCAGCAAGTTTGAGCTCTTTCGACTTTGTAGCGTCGCGCGCATCGGCCACAACATCAATATCATCACCGCTTCCGTCTCCTCTTTCCGTTGGCCACGTCTCTCGGGCTCTCTCGACTTCCGAACGGCATCCTCTTTAGGCGGCCTTCCACCTCACACCCCACTTGCATCGCTCGTCCAGGTAGCGCCTTCCTCGACAAGCAGCAGGTCGCATCAAGCTCAGCAGCGTCTCGCGCACGTCTTTTGGCATGGGAAATGTCAAACTGACGTACCATTGAGCCCAGAGGTTGCGCGCAGTGGGCGCCGCCATGCCAGGCTACTTTGACAACGCCATTCCGACCGAGCAGTCCCTCGATCTCGGCTTCTCCGTCGTCTCCCAAAAGGTCATCCTGACTGTCAACTTTGCGAGTCAGTCCATCTCGGGATCTACAGAGCTCACCATCCAGCCTGAAGTCAAGGATCTGAAGACCATCCGCTTGAACTGCCGGCAGGCCCGTATCCTCAGCGCAAATGTCGAAGGCTCCAAGGCTCAGGTCGCGTACTCGGACCCATACCAAAGAATCAGGCTTCAAGGCTCGACAACTGCCCATCAGCACGAATACCTCCGCAACAGGATCGAAGGCGCCATCAAGCAGTCCCCCGACCCAGAACTGGCCATCACCATCCCGTCCCGCGTTGGCATCAAGGAGCTGAAGGGTGAAGCACCCTCAACTCTGGTTAGCCTCAGGAGACAAGAGAGCGATCTGGCTGGCCAAGCCGAGACTCCATTACAGCTGCAGGGCCCAGAACCCAGATTTGTCCCTCTCCGTGTAGTCATCGACTTTGAGACAAAAAGCTTCCGAGATGGACTCCACTTTGTTGGCTTCTCCGATCAAGACTCCCGATATCCTCATCTATACACCAGAAACACGCTTGGTCCCGGTACAATATGCTCCGTCTTTCCGTGTGTCGATGATGCAACAACTCGCTGCATGTGGGAAATCTCCATCCGATGTCACAAGACGCTGGGCGATGCGTTCAGAAAGCCGCCGCAAACAGGTCTAGTCAACGGAGATGTGGAAATGACAGATCCAGACCAGAAGGAGAAGAAGCCGCGAGACGAGTACTCAATCACCCTCAGCGAAGAAGAAAAGTCGTTGGATTTGAGCATAGTGTGCTCGGGTGAAATGACGGACGATGTATGCAGCCTTAACCATATCAAAATGTTGCCTCTTCTGACAGACTTCAGATTCTTGATCCTCACGATCCCACCTGGCGGACCGTGTCATTTGCCTGCTTTGCTCCCGTTACTGCTCGACATATCGGTTTCGCTGTTGGTCCCTTTGAGCACGTCGATCTCACAGACTTTAGAGAAGTCGATGAGGACGACAAACTTGGCCAGAATGCCATCAAGGTGGACGGTTTCTGTTTGCCTGGAAGAGCAGAGGAGCTTCGAAATACTTGCATGCCCATGGCCAAGGTACGTACCATGTGTTTGCTGTACCATTCCAAGCATGACTGCTGACCGCTGTGCAAGGCCGTTGACTACTTTACCGTTAACTTCGGGTCTTTCCCCTTCTCTAGCTACAAACTCATCTTTGTGGATGATTTGACTCCGGACGTTGCTCACACCGCATCTCTCTCCATCTGCAGCACAAGGTTGCTCTTCCCGGAAGACATTATCGAACCTCTAGACTCACATACGCGGATACTCGTCAATGCCCTTGCTTCTCAGTGGGTTGGTGTCAATGTGATCCCCAAGGAGGCGAGAGACATGTGGGCCATTACGGGTGTATCTGGCTTCATGCGAGACGCTTTTATGCGAAAGCTTGCAGGAAACAACGAATACCGCTACCAACAGAAACTTGCGTCTGAAAAGGTGTTTGAGCAAGATGTTGAACGATACAGCATCCACCAACTCGGAGCTCAGCTTGACATTGATCCTTCAGAATACGAGTTTATGGCACTAAAGTCTGCTGTGGTCCTTTTCATCCTGGACCGTCGCCTGACAAAGGCGAGTGGCGCGGCTGGAGTGTCCCGAATCATCAGCAGGCTGCTTCTGAACGCAAAAACCGGTGATCTCCAGAACGGTGAGCTCTCGACCGATTGGCTCCATCGCCTTTGTGAGAAGCTAGGACACACCAAACTCGATGCTTTCTTCAAGCAGTGGGTCTACGGTGCCGGCTGTCCCCTATTCAAGATCAACCAGCGATTCAACAAGAAGAAGCTAGTCGTGGAGATGAACATCTACCAGACGCAGCGTGAGCGTAAGATCAAGCCTGAGCTTCTGCCCTCAAACTTCATGAGAGAGGCCAAGGAGCAAGTCTCCGAGGTGTGGGCTCCCGAAGTATCCGACCCCTTTACTGGGCCCATGACAATTCGTATTCACGAAGCTGATGGCACGCCGTACGAGCACATTGTGGAAATCAAAGACACGCATACAAAGATCGAGATTCCGTACAACACAAAGTACAAGCGCTTGAAGAGGTCAAAACGTGCCAAAGAGCGGGCGATGGCTGCAAATGGTATGGATCTTGGTGGAGAGGCAGAAAACGATGTGCTGCTCTACTGCCTCGGTGATGTTCTACAAGCAGAGGATGAAGTCAAGGACTGGCGCTTGGTTGATTGGGGGAAAGACGAGGAAGACCGCATGGGCCAAGAAAGTTACGAATGGATCCGAATGGACGCTGACTTTGAATGGATTGGCAAGATTGATCTGATCATGCCGATTTACATGTACGTCAGTCAGCTGCAACAGGACAGGGATGTCGTGGCACAATATGAGGTGAGGAGCAACGAGTCACAAGTCTGTGTGCTAAGATACTAATCGCTTCACAGTCACTGCAGCACGTTTTGAAACAAAACGCACATCCTTTGATGTCCACTATCCTCGTCAGAACTTTGATGGATCGCCGGTACTTCCATGGCATCCGTACTCTAGCAGCCCAAGGCCTCACCAAGTGTGCAACTGCCAGTCTGAATTGGGTTGGTCAATACCATCTCGAGAAAGCGTTCCAGGAGTTCTTCTGCTTTACCGACTCACCAATGCCCCGAGCAAACGACTTTTCAGATCGCATGAGCTACTTGATCCAGAAGGCCATACCGACTGCCATGTCTCGTATCAGAGACGACCGTGGGAAGGTGCCATTAAGTGTGAGGAGATTTTTCATCGACAAGCTAAAGTTCAACGACAACTCCAACAACGAGGTAAGACAACTGCTCTGAATACACTTTTCTTTGCTGACGCTGTCCCAGTTCTCCGACTGCTACTATGTCTCAATCCTCATGAAGTGTCTCGCCGAATCTTTGGTGACTTCCACAACATCACAGCAAGCGTTTGCCGTAAATCCAGACGACGATGATTTGATGCAGGAAGATCTCGAGGAACAAACTCTCGAGAAAGAAGGCATCAATGAGCTTGAACGCTACCGCCGGATTGATGAGTGGATATCATCTCATCATAATATCTACTCCGTCACAGCGCTCGAGTGCATGCAGAAACTGTCGGAGAATGGCGTGGTCAAGAGCAAAAAGGCCGAGATACTACAGTACACACAATTCGGCAACGCCGACGAGGTAAGACTAGCGGCATGGAACTGTCTTGTTCAGATGAAGCTCGCGAGGCGGCCACAGATTCTCAAATATCTGTTGCACTCATTGTGCGACGATCCTTCGCCATATTTCCGAGACCAGCTTCTGCGTGTGCTAGGGCGAGCCTTGGGGACGGTCGCCTTGAAGCCTCAGGAAGCAGAAAAGCCACCGCCCAAGCCCGTCGAAACTGGGGGCCTTGTACTTGAGCAAGAGGAACCTGTGGCTGTGCAACCACTACCAGTGGATCTTGCCGGCAGAAGTCCAGCTGAAATCGCTTTGATCGCGCTGAAAGCTGCCCTTGTCGATGATGAGACTTTCAAGACAGCGCTGTGGCATGTCATCCAATCACCGTTGCTCGCCATACCTGAAGTGGTATCGTTCTTGGACATTGCCGCATTGATCTACGATGCGTCTAATGGTCTCATCGTACGCCTGCGTCTGCCTCGTTATTACAGTGTAAAGCACGAAGGTAAAGGCACCATGCGTTTCACCGAAAAGGACAAAGTTCGAACATCACCATCGACTGGCCTTGGCGTGGAAGAGTATCAAATGGTGCAGCAGTACGGTCTCAACTACACCGGACCCCTTTCACGAGCCGCCAAAGATCATATCAAGATGGTCAAGGCTCAAGCGCGCGACCAGAGTCAGGAAAAGCAAAAGCTCGAACTCCAGATTGCTGCCATGCAGCAAGAAGTGCAGAGAAAAGCCCAAGCAAAGAGCGTGCAGGCGCAGACTCCCTCGTGGCCTTCGCACGCGCCTTCGACAGCCATGTCACCGCCACCTCTGCCTGCGTCTACACCTGGGCCTATGAAGCTCACGTTGAAACGCAAGCAGAGCTTAACTGTCGAGCCAGACGCAAGCGATCCCAAGCGCCCTCACATTTCCCAGCCTACAAACGGCTCATCGACAACAATCAAGGTGGAAAAGCGTCCCAGCATCACTCTCGGAAAAGCAAAATCGGAGACCCCATCGCGCGCGCCAGCCCCAGTACCGGCATCTCGCCAACCTACGGCAGCTCTCTCCACCGACAAGCCGGTCAAGTCCCGGATCGTGCGGCTGAAGTCCAGCAAACCAAAGCGCCTGCAGAAGATCCTCTCGCAACCACCACAACCAGGTCGCATTTCAAAACCCAAGGGTACCGTTCCCGCCAAGATCAACACCGCCGCAGCAGCTCCGATGCACCAAAGCCCTGCACCACCCTCATCCCAAGCTCATGCCGGCGGCGACTTTTTTGCCAGCCCCGAAGTCACCAGCGCACTATCATCCGGCCCAAGCATGGGTGCGTTCAGAACCTGGAACGGCATCACTGCCATCAAGCAGGAATCCGACTCTGCACCAATGAGTGCTGTGAGTCCATTGAATACGCATTATCCTTCCGGTAGCAAGGGAAACGGTGTTGGAGAGGCATCAAGCCCGCTTGCTACGCCTTCTATTCCAGCGGCGGGCGGCGGACCTAGTGAGAGCGGGCGTGCTATCGAGGAGAAGAAGCCCAAGTTCAAGCTCAAGTTGGGCAAGAAGCCGACTGCCTAGGCGGTCAGCCTCTTTTCTACTGAAGTTACAACGGGTCATTGCGGACATTTATGGCCGGCCCTTATGTACTGTTTCTGGGGCTGGGAGATGAAGGGCCAATGAAGGCTAATGATGCTATTGCTTTGCTTTTTCCAACTCAGCGTGGCGTTTTGCTTTCAAGTGTGGATTGCTGGAATTGCTGAACCAAAACGCGGGGGGGGGGGGGGGGGGGGAGAAAGAAATATCAAGCCAAGATTATCTTGTGGAAACCATCGAAAAAACAAAAAGAAAAAAAAAAACATCATGGCATGGTCTAGTGGTGTTTTCAAATTAGGTCCTGTGTATAATGTATGTCTTCTTAATGTGCCAATGTCGCTACCCGACTTGCCGATCGTCGATTTTGTATGAGAGACGTCTTTGTCGCTTGTGTCTTGCATCATCCTTTATGCTTTCTGCTCAGTTTTCCTTTGGATTCCTCCCGGCAGGCAGAAGTGTTTTGTGTGATGAGTGGAACTCTTGTTCATGTCTGCTGATTACTTCGGCAAGCGAGGTGATTGGGAGACGTCTGTGGTTTTGATGGTCCATTGTTGAGCGGCTGCGTTCTTTGCGGCTTTTCGCCAGCTCTGGGCATTTTCTGCCTGTCGTTGCTTGTTACCTGTACACCTTTCTTGTTTATGTGCAGCGCTTTGTCCATTGAGCAATCGATGGTCATGGAGATTGTCGATATTGCTCCGGCGTGCATTGCTGCTTCTCGTTGCCATTGGAGATGTCCTCTGTCGCACAGAGTATTTGATCACGCAAGTCATAGGCGGAACAAGTCTGCCTTTCATCCAACCATATCGACATCGGCCTTTTCACCTTGCCCAGCCATGACGGCCAATTTAGCCAGAACCTCCCTCTGTTGCTCAATCTTGCGCTCCAAGGCCCTGATCTCTTCTTCTTGCTCGTCCACGCCCCTGTGCATATCTGCCAACCCCGCCAATTCACTTAACGCCTTCCTTATCCTCGTCTTGAGGAACTGCGAGGCCACGGCCGCGTCCTTGTAGCTTAGGGTTTGCGTTTGCGCTGTTGCGTCTGCTGCTGCGGTTGTAGGCAGCGAGGATGTGGGCACGATTGATGCGTGCGAGGACGTGGTTGCGGGAGGTAGAGAGGCCGAGGTGTCGGAGGTGTAGACGTTTAGGGTTGGTTCGAGGCGGGAGAGCAGCGCGTGGAGGGGTGGCAGGATGTCGAAGGTTTGGGGTGGGGGCAGCGGCGGTTGCTGGTTTGGTGCGTGTTGAGTTGTTGGCGTTTGGATGGTGCTTGCTGTTGGTGTTGCGTTTGATGACATTGTGTTGGTGGTTGGATGTGATGATTGCGATAGTCGTTATACGGTACAGCGACGAAATGTGTCGGATGATTTCTGCTACACTAAAAGGGGTACCCGCAGTTATGCAGGTTATCATAGCTGGCAATCAACAAAGGCAATGACGTTGTAGAATGAGGCTCTCACTTCCTTCTCCACATCCTTCCCCTCCGCCGGCGCGATGTTTGTTTTGCTTCTTTTTTTTTTCTACGTTTGTTCGACATGACTCACGAAGCACTTACACTTCCCGAGATTCTACATTGCATCTTTGATCATCTGAAGAACGATGAGAATGCTCTGCGCAATGCTACTTTGGTAGACAGAACATGGGCTGAAGAAGGCTTGAACGCTATTTGGCGTAAGCGAGGCCAAGGTGCTGCAGATATACTGGCTGCTATGCCTGCCCATCGGCGTCAATCCTACGCTGACCGAATACATTCCTGGGACATGAGTCGAGACCTGGGAAACGATGACATGTTTAGGGAGTTGCGCTTCCCACGTCTTCGACAACTGGATTTACTGCTTTGCCGGAATAGCCCAGATGCCCATCATCTTCTGGTGCCTTCTCTCGACACATTGAACTTGATGATTGGTAATGTCAGCAAGGGAGAGGCTCGCAGATTCCTCCAAGCCATACCAAAGTACTGTCCAGGCCTACATCGACTAGATATCGGCCTTGTTGATGTTGACGACGAGATGCACTTTGCCGACTTTGAGTCATATCTGCAATCATTCTCCCATCTACGCGCATTGAACCTTCTAGGTGGTATTACGCCGAAGAGTATCACCAATCGAGTCTTTACTCATCTCGCAGGCTTACCGCATCTCGAAAGCTTGGAGATAGGAACAGTCATTACCCCTGAGATGCTCAATGTAGCGTCCAAACGACTGTGGCCTGGCCTTCTGTTTCCACAAATCAAGAATCTCCATGTTGTGATTGAGTGGCCAGCCGCTCTGATCCTTATACCCACGTTACTGAATCTGGTAGATCTCAATCTCAGCATATTCACAGAGTATAACAACAACCCAGATTTTTCTCGGGCTTTTGGGTCCTTGCCATCATTGCGAAAACTGCAAATCCGTCTTGGATGCCACGAATCAAAAAAATTGCTGCTTCGTAAAGAGTTCCTTGCATTGAGCCAGCTGCATGACTTGCGCGACCTCACAATCTCCGGGAACAGAATGTCACTGAGTGGTGGTGTGACGGAGAAGGATTTCGTTACCTTTTTCTCCAGTTTCCCTCATCTCGAATGTTTGTTGTTGGATCTCAAGGCCGTCATTCCCAAATCAGCTGCCGTTGCTTTCGGTAGGACCAGCACACTTCTCAGGCACTTCACCACCTCGGCGGCTCTGGACATTGACTTTTTTCTGGACGAGCCTCCGCCTCTGTGGGCGAAACTGAAGTATTTCGCATGCTCATCGGACCAAGATCCTCCTCCTCCAGGCTCTGAGGCAAGAGCTAACAAGATTACGAGTCTCGCGAACGTGATTGCTAAAAGCTCGCCGGGGTTTTCGTCGCTTCATATCAAGGGACCCAGAGCCTCTCAGTTTGGCTATGAGATTACGGATGCTATTAAGAGGTTGCTGCAACCGGAATTGCCGCTTGTTACTGATGCTTCTGGGGTTTATGGACGGAGTGGTTTTCGATGATCATGATGATGACGAAAAGTTCACTGCCTTGGCATCTGGTATGTCGGGACGGGAAAGGGGAATGATCTCTATATCTGACATTCCTTTTCAATTTTCTTCTGGACTAAGATCGAAGAGGGCTTCCCATCGCGTTCACTGGGCATGCAGCAACTCGGTTCACTGCTCGACATTCAATAACCCGGGACTGGATTACCAGGTATGCTTTACTTCAAAGTGAAAGATGCAGACAATAGGAAGAAGTTTGAGAGTCTGTTAAGTATCTATGCTTTGATGTGGGCTTCGGACTGGCTGGATTTACAGTCACGCTCCAATGGAAAAGGTACGGTTTGGGAAATCACCTGCTTGGTTATGAGATCCTTCCTGCTCACGTACCTATGCATCCAAGGTCTTGGGCTTCTTGATCTCGGTTGCTGGATCACTACGACTATCATATCTTTCAGGAAACTCAAGTTCTCGGGCTCAAACTCATAGCCACAATTATCTTCCAGCAATACGTCTCCCAATTTGGATGAAACGACAGACTCACTTAGTGACTCGGCGGAGGGAGAGCAGCTGTTTGTCAAATGGACAGGGAGCAGAATTCTCTGGGGCAGATTTCATGTGCGAGGTGACCTCTTGACGAGTGAAGCTTGGAGGAAGATAGTACAACTGAATGTACCAAAGAGGATGGGTTCACGCACCGAGGCAGATGCGATCTGCTTGCTTGACCAAAAGGTCTTGACTCCGCACAAGTCACACAGTATCCAGTATCTCTTCCTTTCACATCTGCTCGATTGGTATGACAGAAGAAGTCAATATTATATCAAGACATTCATGGCTTGTATTATAGAACATTACCAGTGTATCTTGCAGCACCAACAAGATGCCAACATGATATACGGTGATTTCCGACTAGTCCAAGAATTTCAAAGGTCACAGGACCCGCTCGCTCTTCGTCAGAGTCTTTGAAATCTGATGTTGAATCCATTTATCCCCGTACTCGTGTTCGTTTAGAATTGTTCCTCGAACATGAAGGTTTCGTCTTTTGCCGTGGAGACCCCACTAATAAACGTCAGCTTATGATCCTTCGTCACATCAGCAGTTGTGACAGCTCCAAAAGCTTTACGATTTCCCTCTTTTCTGATTCAAACTGTACACAAACACCGTTTTCACACCTGAAAAATGCCCGGGATAACGACCTATGCATCAGTCGCCGCACTGGCAGCGCTCTCGGTCTATGTGGTTCCGCCCATCCGCCACGAGCTTAAAGTTCTCGGTGTGGGAAGAAGCATCATCCCAACCGCAATAGCCAATTCAGCCGACTTTGTCCAAATCGCGGATACGGTGCATTGCGAGGATTTGCATCATTATTTGCCCACCAATGTGTTGTTTGCGGCTTGTGAGGATAGGCATACGAGGTTTGACTGGTTTCCTCCGCTGGCGAGCTTCGAGCCGCCTGTAGAGGGCACGCAGGGGAGTATACATATTATCGATCCTGAGGTAAGATTGATATTCCTATGGAGATGGCATTTCGAAGCTTCGTGGTTTGGAAAGAAGCTGAGAATTGACGTTGTGAGTACGGAATAGACAAAACAAAGCATCAGACTCTCCTTCGAGAACTTCGCATCAACTTTTGTGACCCACGGGATTGATGTTATAACCGACCCCCAAGACACGAAAGCCGTGCTCATCTATGCCGTCAATCACCAGCCCTCGGCCCTCTGGACAGCAACCCGCCGCGAACACCTCACAAAATCCTCGTCCCAGATCGAAGTCTTTCGCCACAAACTGGGTTCTTCAACACTGCGACATGTCAGAACTATAAGCCACGGACTGATCGAAACACCTAATGACATTTTCGCGTCCGCTGATGGGAGGGAGGTGTATATCACCAACGATCACCGGCATCGCGAAGGCTGGATGAGGGACGTAGAGATGTTTCTGCCGACGAGCTGGTCAACCACTGTGAGGGTCAAAGTGCTAGACTGGGATGCCGCTTCCCCGTCCGAAGGCATCGAAGCCAGCATTGCGCTTTCCGGTCTCAAGAACAACAACGGCTTAGGCCACGTGCGTCACGGCAACCCCTCCATCACCAACCCCAGCAGAAACACCGCCAAAACCAAAGCAGAAGATGGCGACCACGAGGACGAGGAAATCACCATCGTCAGCGCCGAACGCGGTATCTTGTACCGCGCCTTCGCCGACGACAAACACCCTAACCGCACGCTTGCGGTCGTCGAAACTATACATTTGGATAGCTGTCTGGATAACCCGTCTTGGTACCATGACCCCTGGGCCACACCCGCCGACGACAGAAGCGGCTATGTGCTCGCAGGCCTGGCGCGCGGCATGGAGTTGGCGGGTCATGTGCATGATCCTCAGGCTAGGGATCCGGTGCTGGTGTGGTTGGTGCAGAAGCAATCGAAGGCTGGTGCTGTTGCTGCTGCTGGTGAGGAGGGCGCTTCTTGGAGCAAGAAATTGGTGTTTGAGGATGATGGGAGTAGGGTGAGGACGGCGAGTGCGGCTGTTGTGGTGGGTATTGATCCGAAGAAGGAGGGTGGGGAGAAAAAGGGATGGTTGTTTGTTACGGGGTTTATGAGTGAGAGTATGGTTGCTGTGAAGATTGATTTGTAAAAGAGCAGGGGGGAAAAGGCAAAAAAGGAGTCTTGATGACTAGTGATAGAGAAAGATGAGGGGGTTAAAACGCAACGAAAGAAGAAGAGGAAGGGGAAGTTGTTCTTTATTATCTGCGTATCGACCGCTACATGGATATTACTTTGTTGTGGGTAGCTGATGCATGCATGGCTCATCAAAGACTATTCCATATCCTCCTCAGCTTTCCTCCCTTCGTTTTGGGCGTCATCAACGCTTCATCCGGAACAATTCTCGTAGCCTTCTTCATAGCATCCACATCGCCCCTCCTGCCAACATCCAAATCAATCCTCTCCAACCGCTGCCACTCGGTCTTATTCCACCACTTGTACCCCAAAAAGATGACCGGAAACAGCGGGATCAAAATATACGCATCGACGAACCCGGCAGCGTCAAAGGGCACAAAGTTACCCCATCCTTGCACCAGAGCGAGGAAGACATTGGAGATGAGACCGAAGTAAGCGTTGTAAGGAAACCACGCGGATTGGAAGGGCAGTTGGTCGGGAGTGCGTCCCTGATGTTTCCAGGCAGCGCGGAAGCGGAGGTGGATGAAGCTGATGCTAGCCCAGACCAAGAAGACCGCCACGCCCGAGAGATTCACAATGTAACTGTACGCCTTGCCCGCGCCCGTGGATATATTCATCATTGCGATGGCGCCGAACAGGTTTGTGAAGATGATGGCGGCGACGGGGACGCCGCGTTTGTCCGTCCAGCCGAGGATTCCGGGCGCTTTGCCGTCCTTGGCCATGAACAGGACGGTGCGCGAGCCAATGTAGATGGAGGCGTTAATGGCGGACAGACATGTGATGAAGAGGAACGCATTGATCATGTGGACACCGCCGTTCCAGCCGGCATTCTGGATGGCGACCGTCATTGGCGATTTCAGAGCTCTGCTGCTGCCGTTTGCGAGACCGTCGGCGTCGGATGGGCAGACGAGGCCGAAGAAGAAGGCGGAACCCATGTAGACGAACAGGATGCGAGCGAATACCTGGCGGATGGCCAGAGGCACGGCAACGCCGGGGTTCTTGGTCTCGGTTGCCGCAACAGCCACGGATTCGACGCCAGAGTAAAAGGTAGAGCAGAAGACAAACACGGTAGCCACGCCACGAAACCCATCGGCGAAAGCTCCCGGGTGGTGATAGTAGCGGAAACCCAGAGCTTCGTCTTGGCCAATCAACCCACCTGCAGCGTATATGATGGCAAAGACGAAGAAGGCAACCAGCCGGCGAGCTTGAGCAGCGCTAGCCAGAACTCAGCCTCACCAAAAGTCTCAACGCCCAACAGCTGGAAGCCCAAGAAGAAGAACCAGAAGATCAGGAAATAGCCCCACAGTGGTACGCCGGGTCCCCAGAAAGTAAAGATGCTGCAGATGGTGTTGTACTCGTTGGCCAAGACAGCGACCCAGATGATGAAGTAGTTCCAGCCAACAGCAACGCCGAACGCCTTGTCAACAAAGCGCTCGCCCAGATGTGTAAATGCGCCTCCGGATGGGTATAGTGTTGTCAGCTCTCCGAGACTTTGCATCATGCTCCAGGCGATTATGCCGATGACGCCGAATCCGATGAGTAGTGCGGCGGGCCCGCCATTTGACAGTGCACCTCCTGCTCCAACCAACAATCCTGGTCCAATGATGCCGGCCAGTGCCATCATGGTGAGATGTCGAGTTTTTAGACCACGCTTTACTCCAGTCTCTGGATCGAAGAGACCGGCATCTGCCTCGGCGTCATGAGGTAATTCTGGGGCTGAGAGATCAGATAGCGAAGCCATCCTCGAATCCCCTTTTGTCATGTTCCTCGAGTCTTGTCGTGTGTCGATGAGGGTGTTTGTCAGATGTGAAGTTCGGGCTGGATGATATCCAGAAGATAAGAGCTAGCGTAGATCGTTCCCGCCACTATGTATCATGGACGGGTGAATGCAGATGGGAGAAAGAGAGAAAGGGAAGAGTCTCATTACATATATGGACTTGAACATCTCATGTCGCTGCCCGGCTCTTGGCTAGATGTGGGCAATGAAGTATACAGAAAAATTGTCTAGTCCAAAGACTGAGCATTGCGACATGACGCCATACAGAAAATTCATTGCGAAATTTCAGCCTTCGGCCAAGGATGTGGATGGCATTAAGCGGCCCGCACTCGGTGGTATAAATGTCGAATCATGTAGCGCGGCTAAGATGGGTCGATGTGCAAAATCCAAAGATATAGAGAGACGAATGAGATGTGAAGTTCGATTTTAGGAAGGAGCTTACTTATCGCGTGAAAGGTGGATGAGCGCCTATACATGTAGTTTGTGTATAATGGTCATGGGACGTTGCTTTGTTTAAGCATTCAAGAAGTATAATGAATTTGCGCAGACACCTTTGACAACTCTTGAGAATCAAAGAACAAAATGCTCAAAGGCTCGCTTAAGTGGATGATTGAGCAACGGCGCGTCAGAGGTTCGGTGTTGGAGATCACCTAGTAGAGATCAATGATTACAGCCAAGAAGGCGCGATGATCTGTATTGTCCTGTCTCGAGGCTTTCACAAGCAATAGGGCAATAGCGATCAAGTTGTCGTCTCAGCAACATCATCAGGACCATCAAAGCAGCTATTTCCCCGGAATCAGAGTGTGGCTTGTGTTTCACGCTCGGACGGCAGGTGATTTGTGTACTGTAGCTGTTGCGCAGGCAGCCGCAGTTGCTAATCGCAGCCCATCGCCTTCCATCGTCCCCGCCGCCTTCCGTTCTTAACATCATAACCTGCTCCTGCGATTTCTCTCCGTACACCAGTCCCGTTTCGCCGTTGTCGAGGGAAGACCGTCGCCTCTTGGCCTCTTTGACCGCCTCGACGCCCCATTTCGAGCGACCGATCCGACGTCCCTCGACCCACTCAATCAGCCTTACCAGCGATCCATCATCAACATGTTCTCATCCAACTACGAGCGCGTATGTCGATAACTTCTCTCGTCTGCATTCTCGTGTACCTATTGACTCGACTTCAGGTCCAAACGCACGATGACGACGACCACGTTACCGGCCCTGAGCAACAATCTCGCCGAGTTCCCAACTCGCCACCGCCTTCTTTCCGCTCACGAAACTCTTCTCGCCGCAACTCTGCCCAATACGACCTCCCCCGCGACGAGGACGTAGACCGAGATATTGACGATGCTTTCGCCGCCCCTTCAGACGACGAGTCAGACCACCCCGATGCCGACCGTCAACGACTTGTCTCATCCACCGAGCCGACTAGCCCGGTGACTGCCACGCCGCGTTTACCTCGAAGAGTCACCGAGATCAACATGTTCCTTCCTGGAGGTAGTCGCTCGAATGGCAGGGTTTACGGAGGTGGAAACAACGTCAATGATGGCGTCTTCGCCAACATCTCGGCGAAGCCCACTCGTGGAGAACAACTTGAGGAGAAGCCTCCGGTATGTCCATCAGCATATTATCTACCTCACTGGCACTTGACTGACATGGTGACAGACGTACGAGCAGGCTGCGGCTGACTCGGCACCGCCATACTGGGAGACGTCTATCCTAGCCCCCGGAGCCTTCAACAGCGACGACATTTTTGTTGATGGACTTCTCGTCGGCAGTCTCTTCTCGTTTGTTTGGAACGCTCTCATCTCCATGTCCTTCCAGCTCATCGGCTTCCTTCTTACCTATCTGCTGCACACCACACATGCCGCCAAGCATGGCTCCCGCGCTGGTTTGGGCATCACATTGATCCAATACGGCTTTACCTTCCGCTCAATACCTCCGGACCCGGTTACTGGCGTGCCGGCCAACGATCCTGCGGGCACCATTCCTTCTGACCCCAACGCCCACGACTTTGATCCTTCACAGGTTGCCGCAAATGTCGCAGACGCGGATAATGCTGCCATATTCGGCGCGCAGGACTGGATCTCGTATGCTCTCATGATTGTCGGTTGGTGCATCCTGATCCGATCTGTCAGTCAGTTCATCTGCGCCAGACGGCAGGAAATGATTGTGCGGGGTACACATGATAGAGGACTTGGTGTCGCTGTTGTCGCAAGCAACGAGACACCAGAGCAGGCCGTCTAGGACAATCTCAGGAGTCATGACGGTTGGGATGGCGTTCAGTGGTGGTAATGGTCAGTCTTGCACCAGATTGCATTTGAGCGGATTGGGGAACTGGGTTTTATGCAAGATAGGAGTTTATAATGGCAATTCGAGCTTTATTGTTCTTTTGACTGTGTTGTCCAGAATATATATTTCATGGCCTTTCGGAAACTGCTCGCAACATGGTACTCATACGATCTAACGCCTCTTGGAATTCATGATCCTCTGCATATCCCTCCAGACGCCCACAGGGGCTTTCCTCAACATTGCCACATAATAAGCAGCACCAAAGAACAAACCGCCCAAGTGACCAACATGAGCAATAGGCGAAGTAGGCGAATTCAGGAAATACGAATCAAACACACCATAGGCTGCCACAAGAGCCCACAGCGGGAAGGAAACAGGGATAAACATCAGCTGCATGCGGGCATGGGGCACCAGACACGCCGCCACGCCACCCAAACCCATGACGGCACCGGACGCGCCCAAAGCACCGGACTGATAACTGCTGAACGCGAGCTGCCTGTTGCTTCCCGCAGCGGCCATTTTGGATCTCTGGTGGTAGAGGAAGCCCAACCCTCCCGTAGCGGCGCTGCCAAACGCGATAGCAAGGATGTGCAGACCCGTCATGCCAGGAACGAAAGCGCACAGGGAGCAGAAATTGTAGAGGGAGAGCATGTTGAAGGCAAAGTGCACGGGGTCTATGTGGGCGAAAGCGGAGGTGATGAGCGTCCACCAGCGGCCTTGTTGCCATGCTGCCGCCGAGAGGATGGTGTTGTGCAAGAGGAACCTTTCCAGACGGACGTCCTTGCGGGCTTTTGCGACGGTCATGGCGCCGAAGATTAAGCCGTTCAGGCCCAGCAGGGCGTAGAAGGCGGGCATGACGCCGTTGTTCATTGAGCTGCCTGAGCTGTAGAAGCGTCTTGCACGCTGCAGGCGCAATTGGTCCATGGTGCGTGACGTTGGGCTTGATCTTGATGGGTTGAAGAAAGGATGAGCAGGGCGTGAGAGCCTGGTCACATTGCGGGATTGGTTGGCTGGACTCAGACGACTCAGCATCGTGCTTGAATGCTGTCGAAGCAGATTCAAGAGCATTGTTGTTTTTGTGTTTCCGAGACAAAAATTTGATGGGAAAGGGAAGATTTATATACAGTGGATATGATGAGATGGACATTGGCTGTGAGAGGCACGTAAATGGACCTTGCGCTGCTACTTGCATAATTACATGTAGGCCAAGCGCTTGTAACACCCGAGAAAAGAATAATTCGCATAACTTGACCGGGGTCTGTACAACCTAATTACATGTAATTTTTGCATGACCGCGACATCGCATTAAAAGTGTCAAAGGAAGACTCTCCGCGCGTTTGCAAGTTTTGAGGTCGGAAAATAATTATGGACGCTGGCTTTGTCACTGCCTCGATCACTAAGATAAAAGCCTACTTCCAAGCACACATAACACCCGTGACGGCTGATCAATCCGTCATATCCATCATCACGTTCGACGTTTTTTTTTAGCTTCATCTCATTGTCATTGACCTGCATTATATTGCCTGACTCTATGTCGTTTGATACTCTTTACCTTCCGATGTCACGACGCCCGAGCAACCATGGCAGCGACAGGTTGGATGCACTTGACGGCCAAACAGACCTTTCTCTCACGCCGCCGTCGACCTCGCTTCCCGTCGAGTCTTCAGAGTATTCTGCCCAGCTTGAAACTGTTCTTCAGACTATTTGACTAGGACGCTGAGTGTCTTACCTTTCACATGCCTGCTCCATTGCACCGTGCCGACACTATCTTAGTGCGCCTATCCTCGCGCGGCATAGGAGCTAGGGAATGATGCTAAGGTCGCCGACATAAAGGGTCAGCACACCCCTATACTATGTGCTTAGATGCCCGAATATGCATCTTGTGCTTGGGAGGCATCGAGTAGGAGTATCGCGAGCCTCGGAGAGATGAGTAAGTACCATGGATATGGCTAGACGGCTGTCTGAGTTAATCAAATCGTGCAATAAAGCACATTTGTGAATAGAAAAACATGCACTTTAATAAAGCCCTTGATCTTTGCTACCAGAAGAACGGTTGATCCTAGCTACCCAAAGAATTGGAGGGGGCGATTTAAGACTACGGTAGTAACGTTTCAGTGTTGTTATCTTCTCGACAGATGCGTTTCCTGTTATACCATATGGAGGAAGTTGATATAAAATCAAATCTGAGCAAATATAAGGGTAGGAAGGTCTTGGGTTCGATTCAGGGGGTGGTTGATGGAAGATCTTTTTACATTTGGCGGTAGACGGTTACGCGATGGATTATACTACTATAGTTACACGTATATTTGGATTCCTCTTATTCTCTTATTCTCTTATTCTCTTATTCTCTTATTCTCTTATTCTCTTATTCTCTTATTCTCTTATTCTCTTATTCTCTTATTCTCTTATTCTCTTATTCTCTTATTCTCTTATTCTCTTATTCTCTTATTCTCTTATTCTCTTATTCTCTTATTCTCTTATTCTCTTATTCTCTTATTCTCTTATTCTCTTATTTGCACACCAAGTATCACCATGACTTGATACCATCCCTTCTCTAACATAAATCACGGGCGAGGACAAGGAAGCGATACCGTGGTGTCTGTTACACGTCAGATTGCATCTTAGATCAAACAGGCATATAGGCAGACTGTTCTTCTAACACCACCGCTACTAATAGTGGAGTCGCCTCCGAACACAACAGCGACCTCACTTTCCCGGGTTCATAAAAGCACTTGAGCTCCTAGCATCTTCAAGCCTTAGCATGAACCAAGTGATCGGCCATATCTTCTCAAGATGACCCAGGGAGCATGAGACATAGGAGTTAGTCACAGCACATGATTCAGGGACCTAGCTTGTGTAAGGCGTGTTTTTGGGAACTCCGGGCTGATAAGGCTCTCAACTACTTGTCGAGGCTCCAGCCCGGCTCTTCAAGATTTTCTTTACCTAAAATCTACTCGTATGTGAATCTTGCCAAACAAGAAAGGGGGCATTGAATGTTAAAATAAGCTCAAGATCGATCGGCAACCACCTGCTCGCTTAGGAACCACGAGCCGATACACCGAAAACGGCGGTTAAGGCGCCTCTCACACCACCCGCCTTCTTTTTCACGAGCACTATCATCTACAACGCAAGCGGAGCACAGGACACCTTTCATAACAACAGAACGCTGCCCATCTCTCCACATGAGCCTATTACGATAGCATTGAGCGTCGTTGTCATCGAATCATCCAATCTTCCACAATGCGGCAAGTCGGATCCGTTCTCTGGCCCCGGCTCAGAACTGTGCAGGTATATGGAGCCAATACAGGTGTAGGAAAGACAGTTGTCAGCACGCTGCTCTGCAAGGCATTGCGCAGAAAACTCCCAGACCACAGCGTGCACTATCTGAAACCTATATCGACCGGACCACTCGATGATCAAGATAACCGGTATGCAAAATTTACGAACACGACTCTCTTAAGGCCAAACATTTGACTGTCGCAGCCATTTGTCAAGATACACCAAAGAAATAACGTCCAAGACATTGCTTCAGTTCGACGATCCAGTGAGCCCGCATATCGCTGCTAGAATCTCTAAGGAACCGATAGATGATCATAGTATCTTGACTCGTGTCTACGATGAGTTGCTGAGCTATGCCACTGGCAAGGACGCCGTAGCCGTTGTGGAGACTGCTGGCGGCGTGCTTTCTCCTGCACCCTCTGGCAACGTACAAGCAGATCTGTATCGCCCGCTTAGATTACCTGCATTGCTCGTTGGCGACCACCGTCTGGGTGGTATTGGCTCGACCATCTCGTCTTGGGAATCTCTTCATGTCCGCGGGTACAGCGTGGACTCGATCCTGCTGTTTGAAGAATCGAGATATGATAACCACACATATCTCAAGGATTACTTCAAGGAAAGGGGGGTTTTGACCTTATCTTTGCCCCCTCCTCCTGAACTCAGGCTTTCGCGGGCAGAGGATGAGCAGTCCATGAAGGAATATTATGACGCTGCAAGCAAGTCCCCTAGCCTGGACCAGTGTATCGATGTCATTGTTCAGTCGCACGATCGACGACTATCTCGTCTCCAGACATTGCCGAAGAGAGCTAACAGCAGCATCTGGCATCCTTTCATGCAGCACACGGAACGGTCCGAGCAAAATATTCTGGCCATCGACTCTGCGTACGGCGATTACTTCCAGACGCACAACTCGGCAGGCTCTGGATCACAGGAAGGGAATCAACTGACGCCTGCTTTTGATGGCTCGGCTTCATGGTGGACACAAGGACTGGGTCATGGAAATCCCGCGCTGGCTCTTACTGCGGCACATGCTGCTGGACGTTACGGACACGTCATGTTTGCCGGCGCTGCACACGAGCCTGCGGTTTCTCTCTCCGAAACTCTGCTCAGAGAGATTGGCAATCCCCGTCTGACCAAAGTATTCTATACCGACAACGGGAGTACGGGCATGGAAGTTGCTGTCAAGATGGCACTCAAGGCGGCCAGCAAACACTACGGCTGGACACCTGAAGATGATGTCTTGATCCTTGGTCTAAAGGGCAGTTATCACGGCGACACGATCGGCACAATGGACTGCTCGGAGCCTTCGACGTATAACAAGAAAGTCGAGTGGTACAAGGGACGTGGCCATTGGTTTGATTTCCCGTTGGTCAAAATGCAAATGGGAAAGTGGATTGTCGAGTCTCCGGCTGGCATGGAAGACACGTTTGGACCTACTCGTTCATTCTCGAGTCTTGACGACATCTTTGCACTCTCTAGCAGAGAAAAGGATGCTGAGCGCTACGAATCCTATATCAAGACTTCTCTCGACGCCCTGACAGCCGAGGGCAAAAAGTTTGGAGCTCTCATCATGGAGCCTGTCATTCTAGGCGCTGGAGGTATGCTGTTCAGTGATCCTCTATTCCAGCATATTCTGGCCAAAGTTGCGCGCGAACAGTGTCCAGCATTATACGGTGACTCGCAAGCGACTACGGACGACAAGCTCGCCTGGAAGGGCATTCCAATCGTCTTTGACGAGGTCTTTACTGGATTGTACCGTCTGGGTCGCTTCAGCAGCTCGTCTTTTGTCGACGTCCAGCCTGACATCTCGGTGCATGCTAAGTTGCTGACTGGCGGCTTGCTGCCTCTGTGCACTACGCTCGCCAGCGACAGCATCTTTGAAGCCTTCTTGAGCCCGGAGAAATCAGATGCTCTGCTCCACGGTCACAGTTACACTGCTCACGCCGTCGGCTGCGATATCGCCAACTATTCTCTAAAAGCCATGAAGGCAATGGACGAGGGGCCCGCCTGGACTAGCTTCAAATCCGCCTGGAAGCAGTCAGACGACCAGAACACCACTAAGCAGACTCTGTGGAGCATGTGGTCGCAGGACTTTGTGCGCGATCTGTCTTGCAAATCAAACGTCGAGAGCGTGTTTGCTCTAGGTTCCGTTCTGGCGGTTTCGCTCAAGGATCCCGCTGGGTCTGGTTATACGTCGACTGCTGCGATCGGGTTGAGAGATTTGTTGCTGCGTGACTCGTCCGAGGAGAACGCCATTCATTCGCGGGTTTTGGGTAATGTGTGGTATCTGATGGCTAGCATGACTACATGTCCAGATACGATTGCGAGCATCCAGCGAAAGGTCCAGAAAGCTATCAACTAGAAGGAAATTACTCTATAAGATGCTGGCATCTCCCAAATCCATGAGAAAACACAAACGAAAGGGGAAATGTATATACATAGCAAACCGCTTCAAAAGTAACAAAGAAAAAAAAAATGTCGGCTTCAACACCTCACGCCCTGTTCCTTCGCAACCCTGTAAATCTCAGTGCATATCCTATCCACATCCGTCTTGTTGAGCGGCACACGATGCGCGCCGTCCCACTCAACCAGCGTCACACTATCCGCAGAACAATACCTTGTCATCAACTCCCTATGCAACTGCAGCCCAGCATCCTTCAACCCATGCACATGGATAGTAGGTATAGTCAACACATGCTCATTGACGCCCTCAAACACAAAGCCCTCACTAACCTCGCCACACCCCAACGTCGCCGGCCCCACCGAATACTCGGATAACCGCATCAACGGCATCCTGCCGGCCAACAGCACACCAAACCTATACTCGGTATCCGCAACACCAGTGCGGGCTCTGCGGACCTGTTGGTCGTAAAGCAAACTAGCGGCAACTTTAGCACCCTGGGAGAAACCGAGGACGCCCACCCAGGGGCCGCAGCCTTTGTCGCTGCGCTTGCACGTGTCAATAGCGTACAGCAATTCTTGGGCCGCAGCCTCATCGTCGATTGCCGCATGCTCGGGTATCCAGCGCAGCCAGCGGCGGAAGGGGCCGTAGTCTTCGTAGACGGGCGCAATGCCCGGGCCGGCGGAGCAGAAGAAGGGGCCGTCGGCGAAGACGAGGCGGAAGGACGGCAGCGCCCTGATCAGGCTGCGGGCTTGGAGGGAGAAGATTTCAGCGGTTACGCCGCCGCCGTGCAGGCAGAGGATGCGGGGCAGGGTGAGGTCGGTTGGTTTTGTTGTTGGTGATGGGTGTGGTGGTGGTGGGGCGTTGGCCATGGTTGTATAAGGGATGGGAAGATTGACGAGTGTCTTTTTCTTTTCCTTTTCCTTTTTCTTTTCTCCTTTTCCTTTTGCCAACGTGCTAGAATGAGGAGAGAAAGAGAGAGAACGGCGAGTACATTACCTACTTAGATTTTTTTTTCGGAGGGCTATAGGTAGTCATTTGGTTGGCAATTCCTCGCCGCTCACATAATCTACCCGACCACGGCTCTCCATGTCCCTTGCCGCTAGGAGGTAAATCCCCGAGAACGCATGTGGAAGGGCACCTGTCAGATTGTTCTGTCGCCGGATTTGGAAGGTCCATCCCATCTACTATCGAGTGAGGTAATTTCGTTTTTAGACCACTTCCCTAATCTGCCTTCGAGCACGCATGGCGTAGATTTCTATTTTCCGTGTTTGTTGCACAAGGAACAACAAAGAATGTCGAGTTCAAAAACACATGTACAAAAGCTTGGACCTTCGCGCGAGAGCTCGGCTTATTTTTCGAAGGAATGTACTGCCCAGCAGCCTCTGATCATTTTTGTTGGAGTGATCCAGTGCCATGCTTTAGAGCTGTGAAAGTTATCAGGCTTCCAGAACACTCGGTCAAAGGTCAGGGTGAGATTCATAAAATTGGTAGATGACTGTTTTTGTATTCGTTCAAGACTCTTTAATCACGGTTCTAACATGGCATAGTGTAACGAAAACATGAGCAAAAATGACAGCGATTGTATTACACAGCCCATGTTTTGGCTCCCAAGACTCAATCAAGATCGTTGCTGCTAGTTTGGACGACCTTGGGATAGAAGTCCATGTTGCCATCGTGACCGATGATTCCGGTTCGGTCATACAGCGTCCTTGCGCGTACATACGGGTCAAGCTGCCAGTAATTCTGCAACAACTGTTGCCTCAAGGCGGCTCTGTTTCCGGCCTTTTGCTGCTCGCCCTTGGCCCATGCGACCGTGTCGGTTTGGTACTGTTGAACCAGTTGTGCGCGCTCGGCCTCAATTTTGCTCCTCGTTTCGGTGTCGTTAGTCTTGTCGTTTTCGCCTTGTCTGGGCTCGACGTATTGGTACTGCCAGTCTTCGTCGCCGCCAAGCTCTTTGAGGATCTGACTCTTTGGGATGAATGCGGAGAGTTCGTCAACGTTTGAGCAGAAGTTGATTTTGGAGGCAACGACGGGATCAAGCCAGCCGCGGATGATCTTCCAAATGCCCTGGAATACCCACGGAGCCTTGTATACGAGAACGCTGCCGAGGGATTCGGGGTAGTTTGCTTCAAAACACTTGATCATGAACTTGACAGGCGTGTAGTCCATGTTTGACATGGAGAAGCCCGTCATGTCGAAAATGATGGTCTGTTGTGATTGAACAGTCAGTAACTGGGTATAGCATGACCTGCAAGGCTCAAACTCACAGCCGTATCAATAGGAGGTCTCAGCATCATGCGAGCAGTGTCGATTGTGTAAACGGTGAATCTCTCGAGACTCTTCTCCGTTTGCTCACCAGCACGATGCAGCCTGGCCCTGACGATGCAGACTGGCCTTCCCTCTGCATCGGTACCGTGCAAGAAACTCTTGCCCATGCGCAACTGGGTGAGGAAATCCTCGGCGTCTTTCTTGGTGGTTGCGTCGGTTGAAGACTGTGCGCCAGTTACGGCACCTCCTTCACCCTTGAAAACAATATCATCATCGACGTGCATTTCCTGGGAACGCCAATGCAGCGTTGAGATCATCATGACGAGCGCAGCCTGCACATCCCATTTGCGGGCGCGCAGGAATCGCAAAAGCAGAGCATCCGGGTCGTCGTGCTTGACCATGCCCCAGAAGGCAGTCCGCAGAGACTCGGGGCTTTGGCTCTGGAGGGCTTGACGGAACTCGGTGGCCTGGCCGTGCTTGTCGTTGTCATTTTCGGTGCTATCTCCAGATTCCTTGTTCTTGCGGGAAAACATGGACAGCTTAGACTTCTTCTTTGTCTTGTCATCGACAGCTTTGTCCACGGAAGCGGCATCGACACTCAGGCGAGGCCCGCCAACGATGCCAAAAACGTCGAGTGTAGCCAGCCATAGCTCGCGCAATTTTTCCTCTTGGTCCGGAGTCAAATTGCCAGGACGGCCCTCGGGGGCTGTGGGGGCCATGTCGTGTTGCTCGGAAGAGATGGAAGAGGCAGGCGCGTCAGCGAGCGGAGGCTTGATGGGCTGCGAGGAAAAGTTGTCTAGAATGTATGCGGCGGCAATGCCTGTGGTGATGGCAATGAGGAAGGTGACGGGTTCTATGGCACTCTGTTTAGGTTGCAGGGCTGGTCGCGTGGAGATGGAACAGCGTTGGCGGAAGAGGAAGGATCTGAATGCTTGATTTGGCAGGCGGCACGATGGGAAGGCACGAGGGGTAGAGGAGCGCGCGAGGTGGACAAGGGGACGCATGTCCACGACTAACGGAGGCTGAGCAGCACGAGATTACAGTACCTTCTCTGCCTGCTGTCATGGACCGACAAGTGGAAATGACGTCGTCCAAGTCGAATAACTAGGCAGGTACCTATTATAATAACTTCCGGGGGAAGCACCATTGAGTGTCATACGGAGCGCCTTCTACATATAGCAAGAGAGAATCACTACAGGCACGCTGCGGCATATACGGAAGGTGCAGCTGGTGATGCTTTCCGTGTAATTGAGTCTCATGGTTTGCGACGGCGGGGCAAACATCCGGCTTGGCGGTGTGTATACAGTAGAGGTATGCAGTGTTTCCATCAACAAAGCGATCAATCCATGGCATCAACAACTCCCACCTCGGCACCGCCATCGCACGCGCGTTCTACATCCCGTACGCGCAACAATATCCCCTCACGACCGACCACTCCTCTGCGACCACATTCACGCACCAGCCTCCGCGCCTCGGTCACCACGCCCACAACCTCGACCAATGCAGCCGTCCCGCTCGAGGCGCTTGAGCCTGCCTTCGGAGAACTTGCAGACGGCATGGCAGACCTCGAAGCCAACATGATGCACCTCCAACTCCTCCACGAGAGTCTGAACCGCTTCAACGAGTGTTTTGGCGCTTTTCTCTACGGCATGAACATGAGCGCCTTCTGTGTCGATTTTCCAGAGGCCCCTGGCATCGAGAGCTTCAAGCGTGCTGCCGAAGCTGCCAAAAACCAGGACAATGCCATGTCGACCGTTAAGGATGTCGACGCTACCTTCCTGTGCGTGAAACCTGCACATGTCCGCTGTAAAGCTTTGTTGCTGATGTCTATCACCCAGTACCACTGACACGAGTTTTGTCGAGAACCCTCCAACCCCAAGGACGAACAGAACAAACAGATCCACCACGATCCCTCCCTCAACGACCTCGTCGAGAATCACACGTGGCGCCAGCTCCATATCTAGAGGCCGTGGCGTGCCTGTTCCCCGTGCTACTCGAGCCGGAGGCAACGCAGGCTCTACAAGAGGCTCGGCCACGACAAGAGGAAGAGGCAGGGGTGTCATTCGATGATTGCACCATCATTCTCCTATTCCTGAGCATCACATCAAGCTGAACATCCCTACTGGTGCAAATTTCGCCAAGCGTCAAAGAGAGACGTGCAGCAAATCTTGCCGGATTGTGACAAGACGCATGCAAACACTCGTCAACTAGGTGTCGAAATGTAGGTCAAATCTCCGTGCGACGTTATCAAAACGATGTTTTCAAATTGAATCTTGCAGAACTAAAAAAAAGAAAAACATGTATATAGGCTTGGACATGGCATTCCGGGACAAGAAAAACCAAGATTCAGACAAATGATCAACGGTGTACATAAAGATGCCACTTACACGCTGTCGCTCTGGTACGAGCAGCCCGCGAACCGGGAACGTTGCGTCCTTACCGTCAGTTTGGGCGGCTCTACAATCATCCAATTCGAGACCCCAACCGATATGCAAGATTACGCTTACATAACGGGGGACGCCGGGTCTTTCCCACAGGACGGCCAACAGCTATTGGAGATTCGCTTCGAATGTGATTTATTCGGACAGATTCAGCTCGACGACTTTGATCTCCGCATGAACTAGACCGGTTAGAGAGCCTGAGCAAAAAAAAACAAATGAGGGAATGGAAAAGCAAAAGGACAAAAGGAGACATGAGAAGGACTTTTTATCGCTTAGGTATACAGCGCGCTGCGACAAACAATGACTTGCTACCAACGGGAATTCCCAAGGATCCTACAGAACTGTGAAATGTCAAGACTTGATGACACACGGGGTGGATGGAAGTTTCATGTTTGCTATGTTTCCGCAATTTGCAAATCATAGGCGAGAGCAAGAGAGAACAGGTCAAGAACAAAAGAAAAAAAACGGGAGGGAAGAAACATGCTTTGTGTCAAAGACGCTCAACCTTTCATCTTCGGCACAGAGGCGCAGGAACATGAATATTCTCCTAGGACGGCAAGAAAGCTCATCGAGGAATACGCCAACCGCCATCCTCTGAGCTCCCCATACCTCGGAAAAATCATCGTCTGCTTCTATATCAAACAGTGGGTCCCCGACTCCAAGCCACCTGAACCGTTCTATCCTCTACAGCATCCCCAAGAAGAACAAAAAACCCCGTCAAAAAGCATTATTCTCTCCACTAGGCGGACCTGTACAGTTAAACCCTAGCGTAGGCTTCTTGACACTATCGCACTGATACTGCGCCGGCACCGTACGATTCAAACTATTCTCCACGACAACATCGGAGAGATTGATGTTGCGGCAAGGCGAGGCGCTGCTGCACTGCAGTGTAGTAACCACATCGCCGCGGATGGTGCCCGTGAAGTTCTGCAGCGAGATGTTGCGGATGTTGAATTTGGACGTGTCGCAGTCGCCCTTGTTGCCTTCGAAGTTTGTGCATTGCGTGACTGTGCAAAGGGGAGCAAAGTCAGTTTGCGTGGATCAGCGTGTTGAGGTTGTTCATGTTACTTGCTTATGAAGGTTTGTTGGACGTCTTCTAGACGGAAGTCTTGCAAGGTGACGTTGGTGATGTAGCCACGGCCGCCTCCACCTCCATTGGGAGGATATCCTTTACTAATACCAGTCCATCTTGAAATCACAGAGTCAGCAAGAAACTTCCAGCCCCTTGAAAAAGCTGAATATGACTTACGTTTTTATATAAGCGCCATACTTAGTATTATGCGCAAGAATGTTCCGGCAAGTCACGTTCTCTATCGTCTCAAACATATCCTTATACTGTCCAATACTGCCCAAAGCAATCCCAGAGCCTCGGTAGAAACTGCTGTCCTCGATGAGGATGTTTGTCGAGTTTGCCTTGGGTGAGATAGCATCGTCGCCGTTGTCGATGGTCCAGCGGCGGAAAGTGATGTTGTTGGCGTAGATTGTGTCTGCGCCGTCCGTGTTGACTGTGGGTGCCCCGGTCTTGGACGTGTTATTGACGTAGATGTCTTGAAGCAGGATGTTGGATGAGTGTATCACTGTCATTGTCCACATCTGACTTTGCAGGAAGATCAATCCTTCGAACGTCGAGTTGGTGGTATCGGTAATGGTCAACTGATGAGGCCGCCTCGGGTAGTTGGACTGTCCGTTGACAAACCGATACCATGCATCTCCATTTCCATTGAACGTGCCGACCCCGAATCCCTGGAATGCAATGCCCTCACCCCCAAGTCTCCAAGCCGTACTCTGGTTCTGATAACCCATCGGCAGTGAGTTTTCTAACCAGTAATTAATGTTCGAATTATTCCAAGACAGCGTTCCTCGCAATTCAATGTTGACGTTCTTGAGGCCTGTGGTATCTAGCACGCTGGCGACGGTGTATGTGGTGTTGGTGAATAAGATGCGGTTGCGCGTGCCTGGGGAAGATTGTCCACAACGCGCAAAGGCATTTCGGATGGCAGGCGCAGAGTCTTGTCCAGCAACAGCAGCAGGCTCCACGATACACTCCAAGGGTCCAGCCGCTCGACGAGGGTCAGCCAATACCGCTGGGAAGGCAAGTGAGAGAGCCAGAGCGAAGAATATCAGAACCATAATGAATGCAAAAGCGTATGATGCAAGTGACGTCCTTTCGTATCCTCCGAGGTGGGACAGCGGTAACCAATTTCTTCCTTCACCACAGGGAGCAGTATATTCAGGAGGGTCTTCGAACAACGGGGGCACGGCGACCTGTTTATCATTGACCATGACCGGCCTCGCCTTCTTGTCACAATCACCGTCGCCAAGAGGTCGCATTGCTGCATTCCTCATCATTCGCCATGTGTGTACGCGATCGTTGTTAGACTTTTCTTCATCTTTTTTTTTTCGAATGACGCCAAAGAATGCTGACCGAGAGGGGGGTTTACATGCACGATGTTTTGAATCTATCCGAGCCGGGACCCTTTGTCAAAATGATGCCATGCCGCGCGGGGTCTGTTGTATAAAAGAACCATCATGATGGTCAATTTAGGGCGAAGGATCTACCGGGGAAACGCTACTTCCTCGGCAAATGCATGATTAACTTCTGCTTCCTTGCTCCAATCTCGAAGTTGCGATGCAGAGTGGATGGAACATACGAGCTTTGGATGTACAGCATTGTCCGTATCTCTCCTGTCCGCGGTGGTGATCTAGAAACGCCATGCTTCCACAGTCGGCTCATCTCATTAGTCACGAGCTCAATAAACCACCGCATTCACAATGACACTACTGCTTCGCACCTCATGACCGACAGAAAGACAGCGCATAGTGCTTGGGGGAGGGAAAGGGATCGACTTTGCATAGATTCAGAGCAATAGAGCGATGTGCTTGTTGCAGTAGATGCATTTCGCCGTTCTTTCATACATGACTGCAGACCTCCTCGAGAACAAATGCTGTATTATGCGTGAGCTGTGTGACAAGAGGCAAAGAATCCAGACGTGAGAAAGCTTGACTCAAGAATGCTGTTTTGTGCATCATGTCAGACCCGCTCTGCCTACTAGGTACTCCCAGGTTGTAACAAGTCGCGTGCTCCATCGGCCGCAGCGTACCACGTGCATGGTAGCACTGTTAGAGCTCTGGTGGCTGGAGTGAGATTGTTGCAGTGCATGTTGACCTCGCAGTGTTACCTTCGGTTAGGGCTGTGACTAGGCACGAGTTCTAAAGCTGTTCTCGCCGGTCCAAGAGTAGTGTAAACATGCATGATGGTTTGTATCAACGTGACTACGAACCAAAGCTAACATCCTGTGGAGTACTACCATTTTGGTCCTCCTGTATATCTGGGTATCTTGATCTGTATTGCAATCCTGAATGACTTCCCACGGCATATCTATTCCCCGCCGTAGGGCAGGTTATCAGCCTGACTGAGACGCCTGACACCTTGCTTCTTGCGATCCATCGCCAAAGTCTTTGCAAACTTGGATCTGTCACGGATCTCGGGACCTTTCCAGTAGAACACATAGATGGGCATGACGACAAGAACGGAAGCACCAGCGAGAATGGTACTCGCATACTCGGTGGGGTGGCCACCGATATTGGTGTATAGAGGTGTGGCATACATGGCCGAGACACCAGCAAGGAAATCTCTAGCAAAGGCATTGCCTCCGCAGGCCGAGGCAGAGTATACACCATAGGCGGCGATCATGTAGTCTACCGAGGAGAAGTAGATGGCATAGTTGGCGATTCCGACAAGTGTGGAGAAGATCATGGGAGCGATCCAGTGAACGTTATAGGCAGGTCCGAGTGAGCACCACGCGAATCCGATTAATCCAATTGGTTCCAGGGGCGCAAGCCAGAGGAGCACCTTGAGTCGACGCTCGGGAAGGAACCAGTCGTCACCCTTTCTTCTGCGCCAGTAATTATCGCGCATGAAGCACGGCAGATACATGAGATAGGCAATAAAGTATGCGAGGTTGATGGGGATGAAAGCCCAGGCTTGTGCAAGGATTCCAAAGTCCCATTTTCCGTAAACCTCAGGGAAACTCTCAAGGAAAGTGAAGATGAGAGCATCGGAGAATCCGGAGAGGAGCGACAAGCTGAGCACGATGGGTTCGCGGATGAACATCTCGAAAGGTCGCACCCAGACTTTTCCTGCTTCCTTGAGCGAGATGCGCGGCGACTTGATTTCGTTGGGTCCATAGATGTTAGGGTCTTCGCCAGTCTTGCGACGACGCTTGGCTTCTCTGTCCAGGAGAATCGTCGAGCGACTCTCGGGCATGAAGAAGTGAAGAGCCTGAGTGACACCTCCAAAGATGAGCATGATCCAGAAGAACCATTGCCATGACAGGAAGCGTTGGATGGGACCACCAATCACACCGCCAATGCTGGTACCTATACAGGAGGATAACACGATGAATGCCAGTGGGTATTGTTGATCTTCTGGTTCGTACAAATCGGCAATTAGACCAAGAGTGACACTACCGCCAGCAGTTGAAAGACCTCCCTGTTCTCTAGTCAGTTCTGAACCAAGTGACAGCTGATATATGTATATGTGGTCTTACCAGAGCACGACAGACAAGAATGGTTCCCCAATTGGGAGCCAGGGCACAGGGGATCTGCCAGATGTTGATAAGAAACATCGAAAGCTGGAGAATGGGCCAGCGACCAAACTCTTCCGACCAGGGCGCCCAGAGTTCACATCCAAACGAGTATAGGATCAGATAGATCATCTGACCAGTTCGTGCTTCTTGCGCACCAATGCCGAAAGCCGATGTGAGCGGTGTAATGGCACTGGGAAAGACTGATGTATTGAAGTTCATAGAGATCTGAATGGCAGCAATGACAGACAAATAACCCCATTTTTTCCAGGTCGGCCAGGCGTATGCCAAAACCTCAGGAGCGTCCTGCTGCATCAGCTCTCGTCGTCCTTGAGCATCGGCAGGGGCCTTTTCGTTTTGCTCGCCAACTGGACTGGGGCTTCTTGTAGTTTCATCGTCTTTTTCCGAGATATTTGCACTGGAACCGTGATTTGGGCGCCGTACGTCTGTCATGATTGAAACTCGCCGGTTGCCGTGACTGGGAGGAGAAAACCGGGGTCCATAATGGTCACTCTGTTTATATGTACTTTTTGCAACAGACTGCAAACAGGGCCCCAGGTTCAGGAGACATGACGTTGACGTGAAGAAAATTCATGGAGAAGAGATCCACTCAGTGGGAGGTTGGGACATCGACCGTGAGAAGGTCGGTTGGATGCGCTCTATCCTGATAGCGTGCGTGCTCTCATATCTTTGTGATGTCACTCGTCTGCGATCCCGTCGGTGATAAGTTAGGTAGGGCTGCTCCGTGAACGAATAGCAGAGGTCTTGGGAAGACTGTCTCCATTGGTTTAGTCGGGTGTGATAGTAAGCAGTAGGGCCGCGAAGATCTTTCTTCCGCTTAATGCCATGGATCAGTTCCATATAAAAAAACTGATTAGGAGCCACCCCGAAGAAGGGTTTTCAAGGTCAACGATCGGTGCATCGATCGTTCTAAGGAAGGGGAGGTTCTCTGATTTTCTCACACTGCATGTCGTTCGTGCTCGTCAAAAAAAAACGAGACCTTGTGCAGTCAGGCCATCACCAACCGAACAAATTCAAACACATCGACTGATATCGCGACATGCTTTCTCTATAGATTCCAACACTTGAAGTGATGGAGATAATGAAAGACCATCGAAATCGCAAAAACCAGACCTCTGACGTCGATGTGCGGTATGGCCGAGCTGAAGCCGACTCGCATGCTTTTGGGGGCAAAGAAATTATGGACCCTTTTACGGGGACGACCACGAACGACTCTAGCATCCTTCGACATCGTACACCGTTTCCATGCATCTGGAGGTCCACATGGTCATTTACTCTCTGGCTGGGATAGCGTAGGAATGCATCTTTTCTGATGCGGAGCTCTAAGAAATGCAGCTCCAGCTGTTCGAGATCAGGATCTGGGGTCGAAAAATGGGTCGCGAAGGTGACAGAATCCCACTGAAGATATTTAATTGTCAGTTTACTCATGACCGACAAGAACGCATGATACACCCTCGACGACGGCACTAGAGATACTCGTGGTCTATGATGAAAATGTACAGCAGCACTTGCCCTTCCAGGACTACGGACAATAATGGCGAACAAGACTTCATGTCAAACATTTTTCTCGGAAGCTCCGAACGACTTCAACACTGAGTGGCAGAGGCGTTTGCGGCATCTTGAGATCGCAAGGAGACTCTCACGTCCCTCACGTGCAATCGGTTGTTAGACTCTCTTGGATTTAACAGATCAAGAAATTCATGGGATACGTGTATGATCCTTGCGGTTTATGGACCCGGGGTGCGTCAATCCTGTTGGCCGTATTGTCTAATGGCAGGCGTAGACTGATATGATTGGCGCCAAGTAGTAGGTTGCTCTGTACGTAGAGCAACCTGTTGACCGTCGCGATGCACGGCAGAGTCGTACATGCCTCGGTCGAGTAATTCGAGCATGACCGACATATTGGATCGAGCACCGTGTTGGCCGTATTGTCTAAAGGTAGGGGTAGATCCTCGGATTGGTACAGGCCCGAGCGCAGGAAGAAGTAGTAGGTGGCGGAGGCATCGTAGGTCGTCCAGTCAAACACCTTTTTACGCTTTTCGAGGTGCGGCTGTGGTGGTGATGGCTGTGTTTCTTGAAGGGGTAGGTAGCTGGGGAAGCTGCTGCACATGCAGGGGCGCATCTCCTTGTTCTGAGCATACCACCGCTCTTTCAAGTCTTGGTCCACCCTGCGTTGCGCCTGTGCTTACCCTTACGACCTGAAATTTCTGGAAAGTAAAGACGATCCTGCTCCTTCTTCGTCGCCGAAGAAGCTCTCACCAAATTCACCAAGCACACAACCAAAAGAGAGGCAGCTGCGGCAAGCTTGAAGAATCGACTGCTTACAGATCCTCGCCAGAAGCTATCAACGAAAGCGGCGGCGAGTACGGTTGCTAAATAGGGGATTTGATCTATTGGCAGACGGATACTCTCCACATCAACTACATCGTCCTTCATGTAACCTTGAGGCATGCCAACCAAGGGTTGGTCTATCATGCTCAGGTACATGAGGGGCCAGCTATCTAGAATGTTGCCCGAGGATGGCGGTGTGATGTCGCCGCAGTTGGAGTAGTAGGATTCCCATTTTGAGATGTCGGCTAGCAAGGCCCAGATTTCTGTTGCGTTGAGGCCGGCGGCGATGGTTTCGTTGGAGACGAAGTTGTCGGTTGTGCCGGGTAGGTATTTGGATGGCCAGATTATGGTTGGGGAGGTGGGTGAGGATGTCATGACGTTCTTTTTCTCTAGTTTTCACGGGGAGTCACTTTCTTTATTATCGGGTTTGGAGATAAGCTGATTGAAGAGTGGCTACATAAGGAGGTATGATACTGAACATACGTCATCGATATGAATAGGAGGTAGAAATGTCGTCAAGAGAATGGAAGCTTCTTCTTTGAGCCGCAACTACATGCAGGTAAATATAATCATCGAACCTCGGAAACGCAAATTCATAACAACACACATGGAGTCGACGTTCTAGCTTAACAATTGTTTACTCGGAGTCAGAGTCCTCAGTCTGGCCGCCCTCATGATCAGAACCCTCAGTCTGACCGCCCTCATAATTAGCATCATCAGCATCATCAGCATCATCAGCATCATCAGCATCATCAGCATCATCAGCATCATCAGCATCATCAGCATCATCAGCATCATCAGCATCATCAGCATCATCAGCATCATCAGCATCATCAGCATCATCAGCATCCTCCATCACAACATCTTCGTCGTCTCCGTCTTGCTCATAATCGAGTGAGCTCCCTTGCGTTACCCTGTCCGTTGGTTCCACGCCCTCCTCATCTCCAGAAAGTTCATAATCCATATCCATAACATCTTCGTCGCGCTTTCTTTTGCTTCCACGGACGACTATGCCATTTCGTCTCTCATCCTCCTCGTCACTGGTGTCGAATTCGTATCCTTTGAAGGCAGCCTTGATGTCGAGTACCGCTCGGTGTTTTTCCCTCTTGTCCCTCTCTCTGGCTTTAACAGCTTCGGCCGACATGTCTAGTGCAGAACCATCCACCCGGACTTGGCTCGGGTCCCACTTTCGATAGCCAATCTTCCTCTCAGGCCTGAGCGCTCGAAACCCATACCGCGCGAACTCGTCGTCCCACAAACTTGCTGTGAACATCTTCTTGCACCAGTCCATATGGATGGGATATCTGGTCTGCCATCTCATTCCCCATCCTTCGGGTGAACCTCTGACGTAGCTACCAAGGCTAGTTGCCGCCCGAGTAGGCGTGGACAGGTTTGGGTATCGCTCGATACTTAATCCGTACGGAGACGCGATCTCCTCAGGAAACCCAATCGCAGCTACTACTCCTCCGTACACGATGTTTTCGAGCTCGTAGCCAAGCTCGTTCAGAGGCCTGTCACGTAAGTATGGTTCCGCGGGGCCGATATCATGGAAGAGGTTAAAGGTCGCGTGGCAGAATTCGTGTACCAGAGTCATGGCGAGCATGACCCTTATACGTAGTATTGCTGAGGCATCATCCGTGCCCGGTGTCCACGGTAGGGAGTATATGTGAGGAGCATAAGCAGCGTCTCCACGTAGGATTCGCAGGAAATCGTTGTGACAGCTGATAGTTGTAGGTTTGATTCCTTTAGTCCTGTGATAGTAATCAGCAAAAATAATTGTACGATGTAGTGTGGTCAAATACGAACGTCGACGTCTCAGCGAGTACTCCACTATTATGCATTTTGAAATTCAGGGCAATGTCATCCCACAAATTCATTAAAAAGATAAACGATTTCGTATTCTCGCATGTATTCGGATCACCAGTGCTAGGTTTCGGGGCCGCGAGTTCGAACTGTTCAAATTTTTTGCTAGTAGGTGCAGTATCTGCGGGCTTTCCGGCTAGTGGCGATGTATTAAACAAGAAGCCATTGAAAAAAGGCAAGACGAGCACATCGTCGAGGATTCGAGATGCCAACTCTAGAGAAGGAAGTATGGCAGCCCAATCATTGTCATTCCGTATCTCCTTGGTGCTCCATTTCGTTCGCCGCAGAGCAGGGATAACGTAGGCTGTTCGAGGTTTCTGTCCGCTGCCCTCTCGTAAGTACAGGCCAGTGCTCTTCCTTTTCAAGTCTTTGGCAAATTCGTGGCGCATGCGATCGACGGTGCAATTGATGTAGCCGTGCTTGTCCAACCATTCCAAGGTAAAGGCTTTGAGCATGTCGTCCAATCGGACTTGATGTGAACTGATAGCCATTGAAGGTTGAGGAGGTACTTTCGCAGTACTCAAAACGTCTTGTCAACTGCAGGTCTGCCCGTTTGATCAAGTGGTGGGAACTGGATACATGTTCGCTGCCTCATTAGCGTCAACCTCTCTTTGGAACAAAGCCGTCCGGATCCGGTTCTCGACGTCCAGACAAAGAAACCCCGTGGGCTGGTTTTTAGAGCGCACGTTTGTCGACTTTGCATGATGAGTTTTGATCAGTAGATAATCAATATTCTGGCGGCCAACGAATTACAGTTGATCCCAATAGACCTGAGCGATACTGAAGGAAAGCTGTAAGTCTTGGGGCATGGCATCCTCGTGTCCGAGTTCGTTGGGCGTCGAACATTCCAGTGATAAACAAAAGCCGGAAGATTGAAGAATGGATTTGGAAACCACGCAAAACCCTGTAATTAACTCATGTATTATATGGCAAATTTCCATCTAATGTATGAGCTAGGCATATATACCTACTGTTAGATCCTAGTATAAGCATCGGGCAAATAAGAACACGAAATGTGATAGGCACTACTACTATAGCGCGATTTCGTAAGTTATATTACACAACATAAATTCGTTGTCACCGTACATGTTCATTGCGCCAAAAGTATGAACAAAGAGCTCGAAGAAGGCAGTGCACATCTATCTACAGCCCCACCGCTTTCAAGATGTCCACTGTTCCAATATTTGGCCCTCCAGGAACGACATTCTTCCAGACTTCATCTTTGACGCGTTTCTCCGTCCCCATGACGGTCCAATTCGGACTATGCTCTGCCTTTAGCCACTTGAAATCGTCGACTTGATCATAGAAGTTTTCCGCTTCTCCGTCTTTCTCTGTAGCCTACAGACAATTGACCGTCAGTCCAAATCCCACAGTCCGCAATCGTAAAGATACGAAGGGATGGAAACAATCGAAACTTACATAACAGGCCGGCAGCTCTGCAAACTCAATGCCCTTACAATCCTCGATGATAGGCCGGCTCTTGCAGAGCATATAAACTCGAACATTGCTGCTCTCATGCATGCGAAACTGTCTCGCCGCGACCACCAGCACACTATCCTTGACGCCAGTGATATGCACGGCGCCATCCACCTGCCCGCAAACAATCAAGGAATTTTTGATGTTTTTGAGCGTCAATGTTGCAAAGGCAGAGGCGGATGAAATGGACATGTCGATGACAGAGTTGCGTACGTTGGTAACAGTGCCAGAGGTTCCTGAGGTAGCGGAAGTGGCCGAGGAAGGTAGCATGATATGCATATAGGCGTGGTTACCAATGTTGATGTTTGTGGCGTTGGAGAAGGACGGTTTACGTATGTTTTCCGCTGCTGTGTCGGTCTCATCCGGTGCCATCGTGTTACCATTGTTGTCGATTGTCAGTTCATTGGCGGGAGTTTGGGGAACTGTGAGAGGTGTCGTTGCGAATGATGATGTGTTCGAATTGCTTTGCAACAGTCGCTTCTTGGCTGCTAGTTCGGCTGCGTCGTTTAATGAGATTGCAGAGGCGTTCTTCTTTTTGAAGGAGAACTTTGGTTTGGGAGCTGCTTGGGCGCGAGTTTTTGATAGTCTTTCCGATAGCGCTTTGATGGCCTGATCGTGTCGGACCAATCGTTCAGCCTTTGTTCCCCGGGGGGGTTTTTTTTTGATGGATTGATAACTGACCTCACTATAAGTCCTTTGATCGTGTGCTGGGAGAGAGCCGGAGATGTCTTTAACGTCGTTTGATAGTCTTGATATTCCGGCTAGACAGTAGTCAATGGCGTCTGTACGTTCACCGCCAGAAGTGCCGTGATCTTGGATGACTTGCATCTGCTCCTGCAGAGCTATACCTACATTTTAGCAAGAGAGCTTCTTTGCATGGTTATGACAAGAATCACGCACCGGCTACTTCTGTTTGAAAATACCGGAAGAATCTTTGCTGTTCATTCATTTCGATTGCGTTGATGCGATGATACGGTGGGTTCGACGAGACAGTTCCTTTTTGCTATAAGAAGGTTGGTCAGAATTGATTCGAGGCCGAAATATTTCTGGAGGAAAGGCAGTGTAGAAATATAAGGCTACCACTGTCCATGTGATACAAGAAACTGATGTCACCAATGCCGTATTTCTACTGGTACTGAAGAGTCTTGGTGTAATTGACCATCAACTCGAATATTTCACGCGCGGAGTGAAAGAGTGGAAGGGCTTTGAGATTGGCTCGCTCATTTCACCAACCTACCTGAGAACAAGCGATGCGACCAATGAGCAGCAATAGTTTTGTAGAGTATTTATGTGTGTCTGAGAAGTGATTTATCCTTTGGTCCTTCATTCATGTAAAATCAATGCGGGGCAAGACACCCGGAGATATGCCGTGATGTTTCTATGGAGTCGGCCATAGGTAATTATCTACGAGTAGCCTTAGACGGCATGACAGTTGAGTAAGCAATAGCAACAATATCTGTAGGGAGTTGCGAAATTTTTAAACGGGAGAATGATACAAGTTTCTTGCAAATATCCACTGTTTTTCTTCCACTTCTCAGAGCTTCCAATAGGCATAATCACGCGGAGCATGGCGATATCGTACTTCTGGCAATGTCGCTTATTGCAAGTCGAGGCAGTGAATAAAAGGATGGAATGGCGTAAAAGGTAGGTATATACAGAACGGAAAGATCTACGAAGAGGAAGGCACCTGGATGCCATAGTTTTGCTCGAGTCTCTGGGCCCTTCTCTCTTGGTAGCCAGGCGCAAAGATTCCTGCGGCATGTCAGGTCAGCATGTGGTTGCAGGCCATCAGAGGGGGAGCATAGGTAATTACCGCGTCCCTCGCCGAGCTGCTCAAACGTCTCGTCCATTGATCGCCTTCTGTTCTTACGGATGTATTCTTTTCGGGCCACTTCATCAACTGTGGGATCAACTGCGTAACCGGTAATCTTGCCTCCAGCATACTGCCAGGTCCCGAGGATAATGGCGAGAGCTGCGCCGTAGCCAGCGACGGCAGGCGCGGTGCGGACTGGACGAAGCTTAGTTACTGCCTTCTTAAGCCAATGGTCATGTGGTTGCATACATTTCAGGCCCAGCATGGCACCTCCGGCGAAGCCTCCCCAGGCCGAGTTCCAGGCGTCGTCTCGTTGTCGGAGGTTGGCAGATGCGCATCTGGTGAATTCATAGGCAGCTCCCATGGCACCTGGAGTTGGTGTGGTTAGTGCAGCCAGTTTGATGGGGCCAAGGTTGTCGTCGCGTACCGTAGACGGCAGTGGTGCCACCAAACTTGGTGAAGACACCCATAGCACCATGGTTTTGCTTGGTGAGGGTGTTTTGGATGGTCGAGACGAAAAGGCCAGCGCCACCGGTGATTGCCGTGGCCTTGATCGCGGAGCCCAAGGCATCCTTGGGGCGATATTGTTCCTCCTCTTGAGCGGCCATGTTGAGGTGTAATTGATCGGTCTGGTGATGCTCGTCGTCGCTCCTGCCTTGTCGAATGACGGGAGGTCGCGCTTTCCAGGGCTTGGCGCTTTCAGCTTTGGGGAAAGAGCAAGCGGAAGTGGGTACATGCGTGCACCTTCCTCGCTGACGTCGTGGCAATTGCCATGAGACATGAGAATAATGCCAACTTGAAGCCACGATTCGTCCTCGCTGTTGCTGCTTTTTGGGGATCATACCGCTTTCCATCCATCAGGTCGCATCGCCCGGCCCCAACAGATCACGCGAGGCCATGTCCTCGCAGGCTTCACAAGCTGGTAAGCCACCGACCGCCTTCCAAACAGCCTTTATAGCCTGCTAACCATAATTCTCTTGTAGGCAGGACTGCGCCCAAGTTCTTACAAGACCTCCTCCGCTTCGATCCCCAAGCCATCCATGCCGACAACATCCTCCTAGTCGACCCACCACAGTTCGATGGCGCCCACAAGGGCCCGCCGCTGGTTCTGGACAAGGGCAGCTGCAAACACGAATATTACACACACCTGGACCGCAGCAGTGTACCGCAAATCGACGAAACCGCTCGGCAGGACACGCACTGGAAGGTTGCTGCTACCTGCAGAAAGTGTCGCGTATATCTCAGCCTGTCCCTCGACTATCCAGAGCTCCGTGTGCCGACTCCGTGTCCAAATCGGGAATACCCACTGCACCATTTCCGCCATGTTTACTCGGAACCAGAAGAGGAAGTGTATCAGTTCAAGTGCTCCAACAATGACTGCCAGGCCACGGTGCTCATCAACTACCAAAATCCCGTCCTGTCCAACAAGGAAGTCGTCCTGCTCACCGACGAGCAAGCCTTGAAGCGCCGCTACGAGGCTGTCCTAGACGCCACGCCTGAGCGCACTGGTGTGCGTCTAGCTTCTCCGTTGGATGTATTCACAAGACTCAAGAGATATGTTTCTGACTCGTTGATCGAGGGAAACGCTAGACGCACTTTCCCGGCGCACAACAAGAGATTCATGGAAGCCTTTGGGACCGACTGTGACTCGGTGCTCTACTGTCTGGGATTTGAGAGTGGAGAGGATGACAACGGAGAAGCATTCTGGAAGCTGCCCTCACCAAAACCCGCTCACGACCCTGATCCACTACGTCTTCGGCTCGAGAGAGTCATAATTGAGGCGCAATTTCTGATCGACGACTACTGTGCTAGTCATGCAGCGCCTAATCCCTCCAGACCAAATTATCGTGACGCCAAGGTGGATTTGGAGCGTACTTTGAGTGCCCAAGGCTGTATGTTTCGCATGTCTCAGGAAGCCCTGGTAGGCTGTGCTGACTCGACTCAGATGACAAAGTTCCTGGACGTAACCTCAGCTCTTCGGAAGTGGATCATCCGTAAGTTGGCACGTCTTTGTCAAGTTCACTCACTGATACTTGAGACAGTTATTATGCAAGTCTCGGTGCGCTGGGCGACTTCTCGGATCGACTCATCAAATTCAGCTACGAAAGACAAGCGGCATGCGATCCCCTGCAGCGACCCTACTACTTTGACTGTCTGTCAGATCTTGCGACTGGTAGGCAAAGCGATATCCTCGTAATGGAGGTTAGTAGACTCTCGGCGCAGAATGTCATCGGCCAAAATGTGAGTGCTGCCAATGTGCTTCAGTCGTGTCTCGGAAGCTGATTTCTGTTCAGGACATTAACCACGCATGCCTGACTCTCGGCCTGCATCCTGCTTCAGAGAAGAATATGGGCGACGAAGTCATCATTGGAACATACAGATCAAGGTGCTCGTCAACTTCCAGTAACTTGACCAAATCAGACCTCAAGGTGGCCTTGAAGATGCTAGGCCATGCCCGGAATAGTCGGGCGATTCTGGATGCTGCTGCAGACAGTGAATATACCTGATTTTGTTTACAGGAAAACACATACTAACTTGAGATAGCACTTGACACATACGAACAGGCGCTTGCGTGGCTTAACGCTGAATCAACGCAACCAGACGACACAATTGTCGCTCTATATGGTGTAAAGGTCAGTGGAATCCTTCTGTTACTGCATCATTCTCGAGGTTTTCCTTGTCGACGAGCCCCACGCAGGTGTTGGTTGGCCGTTTGCACCCAGCTCACAACCTAACAAACACCTTTTTCTTTCTCGTTTCAATTGAGGTGGCTAACAAATCCCCTTCAGGTCGATGACAGCAACAACGACCCAATGATTCGAGATCTTGCTCGTCGCGCTGTTGAACTGATAGCCAAAAGCCGCCAAAGCGAAATACTGCGCAGCTGGCTCGCCACGGGTGAGATGAAATCAGCAGCCATGTCTCTCGATGATGCATGCAAACATCTCGAGATTAAGCTCGAAGAGGTTGATCCTTCAATGCTCGAATTCGTCTTTGAGATGGCTCAGAACGATAGACCTGGCTCAATCACAGACAACGCCATCGCTGCCGTCCGCAAAGCCGTTGCAGAGCAGCAGGCTGGCAAGCCCTCACATACCAACGAAACATGGCCCGTCGGATTGATCTCTCACGGAAACACATGTTACCTCAACAGTCTACTTCAATATTACTTTACCATCAAGCCTCTTCGAGAGCTGGTACTGGACTTTGACACATACAAATACGACCTGGCAACTCAAGGTGCAAAGGCTGAGCGGGTGGGCAATCTTCATCGCCCCGAGTATGAGATTGAATCTTTCCAAAGTCTCACCAACGACCTCCGCCATCTCTTTGAACGCATGATCAAAGACCGAGGACCAGCCGTCAGGCCAGAGACTGATCTGGTTTGCAGAGCCTTCCTGAACCCTGCAAACCCAAACGCAGACACGACTGGAGAGTCAGTCGACGTCAACATGGTCTCGCCAGAGAACGAAGAGGCGGAGCAAACAATTGCAGATTCTCAAGGTAGTTCAGTGACCCTGCAAGGTGATGACATCCTCACACCACCGTCCACGCCGAAGCTGGAGAAAGAAGATACTCTCGCGCCTCCATTGCCGCCCAGACGGCCAGCAACACCATCGCAGAGGGAGATGACCAACCTGAAGAAGGCAGAGGACGCTGCGAGGCAGCAGCAGGATGTTGCAGAAGTCATGGAGGAGCTCTTGACCAGACTGAGAGCCTCCATCAAACCGCTTGGTCAAGACTCCCATGGCGAGCAATTGGACCAACTTCGCGATATCTTCAACATGCGCATCACAGACACAATTATTCCGGAAGGTGGCCAAATATCGACAAAGGAGGATGAATTTACCAACTTGATGCTTCTGCCTCCTTATGAGCCCACCGACATCTACTCGGCTCTTGACCGTGTGCTTGACATCCACCCGGAACCCGACGCCAACAAGCCTGTCAATGTGTACAAGACCTTAAAGTCCTTCCCGCCAATCCTTCAGATCAGTATCAACCGCATAATGATGGGCCGTGATGGCAAACCAGCCAAGAGCGAGCATCGCATAAAACTCGAGGAGACTCTTTACATGGATCGTTATTCCGACGACGAGACCATACTTGCCCGACGCAAGCAGTGCTGGGAGTGGACACGGCGCCTTCGAAGTCTACAGGCTGAGAAAGAGATCATTCAAAAGACGAACGCGAGTATTGATGGACCAGCGACGCTGGAAGGTGTCAGCGAGTGGCTTTCTGGTCTCCCCGATGTGGATGAGGATCTTGCCGAGGTTGGATTGAGCCCCGTCAAGCTTCCCGATTCTCTTGCTTCGGACTTGGCGCAGGAGAGCGGCCTCCAACGCGCTCGCCTGTCCATCATCGACCAGGAAGCAAGAGAGCTCGAGCAGAAAATCTCGGGGCAGTTCATCGGACCGGAATTCAAGAAGCTGAAGTATCAGCTCCATGCTGTCTTCTTCCATCGTGGTTCAACAGGCCATGGCCATTACTGGACATACATATACGACATAGCCAACAGCATGTGGCGAGTTTACAACGATGAGAAGGTCGAGCACTTCGACAAGCTGGACGACATTCTCAACGCTCATACCTGGCACCAAGGTACCCCTACGTATGCAGTGTACGTACGCGACGATACCAAGGAAGATTACGTCGAGCCGCTGTGTCGCCGTGTTGATGAGGTCCCCGATGAACCCATGCCGGACGCAACGTCTTCATTCACATTACCCGCCGGAGAATCCTCTCAGGTCATGGAAATTGGCGATTGGGACAAAGCATCAGGATCAGAATCAGTAGGGATCAAGTGGTAGATTGCGGTTTGCTTGAAGCAGTTCTGCTCACTGCTTTTTCTTCTGTAGACCAAGATCCCTCGTCGCTCGTCGGACGGCATCGGTCGGACAAGGCCCAAAGGGGCAGTCATCAAGTTGGGAGCACTACGTAAAAGGGCTGGACTTAGAACGTACCAAAAGAAGAAGCCGCAGTTTTACATTTGGAAGCCGAAGACGTAGTATGGATGGATGAAAGGAAAAAGTCTAGAGGAAAGGCAAGGAATGGCTGCTCGACAGAAGTAGTAGGGGATCATCATCATCGCCGGTCCGAACAGCACTGCGATATCGCTTTTGTTGAAGTGAAGAATAAGGACGGACTGGCTTTTTTTTTCTTCTTCTGTATCGCGATAGAATCGAGTTTGCGATACAAGCGACGATTGCTCTGTTTAGCGTCTGTAGATATTGTTTTGCCATGAGAAAGCAAGGACATTTGGGGGGGGGCTTTTTTTTTTCTTTGCCTAAACTATTTATTGGTGATGTCTTCTTTTGTGTCTTTTTTCTAGGTTGGCCGATTTCACTTGGTTTTTTTTTAAGCAGAGATATCTTATATGCTTATAAATCTTGACTTCTAACATCGGAACGAGATCTAAATCTTTTTTCAATCAAGAGACAACGATACGTTACTAGCTCTCTAGTATTAAAGTACCCCTATTCTCCCCGGGGGGGGGGCGATTTCAATAAAAAAAAAACAAAAAAAGAAATAAAGAAACAAACAGTGAAAAATAAAAAGAAGAAAAAAAAAAGGTAAAAAATCAAGGGAAAAGTTCTGCTAACGAACGCACCCTGCTCAATATTTCTTCTGTATATATCATAATATATTTCCCCCCTATCATTATTATTATCAACATTCTTCAAAGAAAGCGAATAGATTAAAGAAAGATAGAAAGGAAAGAATAGTACCACGCAGCAGCAACTCCTTAGGAATAGAAAGGGGGTTTAAAAAGCCTTTATTTGTTCAAGGTCCCTGTTTTCTGTAAAAGAGTGTTTGCAAAGAAGATTTAGAATATTAGAAAGGACTTTTAAAATAGTTTTTTCTTTTCCTTTCTTTTCCTTTTCTTCTTTCTTCTTTATTTCTCTTTCTGTCTTTTGATGATATGATAGAGCAAACACACGACCTGTTCCAGCATAGGTAATTCAAGGGAGAACATGATTACATCACGATGGTACGAAGGGGTACATGTGATGTAACTTTGTTTTTCTTTTCGGCTATAAAGTAGTGTCTCAAAAAAAACAGCAGCACAGGGATTCATGCGGGTGATATTGAGAAAAAAGGCATTTCCCAGTAAGGAAAGGTAATAAAAAAAAGTTCTTACGATTCTGCTCGTTCCACGAGCTTATTTAAAAATGATTTCTCAATCCACGAGCTTCTTTAAAACAGTTTCTCAATCTAAACTCTGACATTGACAAAAAGAAAAAGAGGAGAAACACGGCTCACAAGGAGTCCAATAAGAGAGGCAAAAAAAGAGCGGGCAAGACTCAAAATCACACAAGCCCACCGCTCATGACCTTCTTGATCCTCTGAGCAATAGTAGGTTTCTCAGCAGCATGCGTATCGTCCGCATTCAACGGCGTCAAGCACAAGTAACTGGCAGCCTTGTTGTCAAAGTCCTTGACGCTGAGATCGGCATACCCGGGGTACACGACTTCGCCGAGGTAGGGCATCATGTCGTTGCAGTGGCCTTGCATCAACAGGCACTCGGCGCCCTTGTCGGGACCGAAGGCCGAGACTTGTTTGGTCATGTTGAGGGGGAGGTCGACGCAGGTGTTGATGGGTTTGACGATGGTTTCGCATACACCGGTGAAGTTGGCGCCGGTGCAGACGTAGACCTGAGATGGTAGTTGGGGTCAGTCAAGAGTGATTTGGGTTGGGAAGATTTGAGACGGCAGAGGACTTACGGCTCCGGGAACATCTCGTTGAAGAGGGTGAGCAGGTTTGGAGGGCAAGGCGGTGGCTGTCACTACCAAGAGCGAGAAGACGGAGATGATGAAGTGCATGATGGATGTAGTCGAGATGGGTTCTGTTCTATCCTGGACGTATGTTCTTGCGTGGAGGAGAAGGATAATAGATAGCAGGCGATGATAGTCGATGAAAAGACGATGGATTGTTTGCTCAATGTCACAAAGTGTTCAAAGAGGGAAAGAGAGCAAACAAAGCAGAGAGAAAAGGCAGGAAGCCTGGTTTTGTACAAGCAAGTGTCGTGTCACATAGAGTAGAGCTGTACATCATTTACCATTAATGCTGCTTTCCCTTGACTCGCAACCTACCTACATGTACATGTAATGTCCTAGGAAAGAATGATCAACAAAGAGATACAACATCACACGTGCATATTTCCCCTGTCCATCGCTTTGATCGGCAGGGACCGTGTGTACCTGCCTTGTTTTCGTTTCAAATCCCAAGTCACGCGTGCCGCATTCCAGACTGCGGAATATAATTTCGAAGATTCCCCCGAAGAACCTAAGCATGAAAGAAACAAGCAAAGGGATGTGGAATCGGCGGAGCAAGAGGAAAAAAAAAGGGAGTTGGAAAGAAGGATGTTGGGTTCGAAGCCAGCCTTGGCAAACGCGTGTTGTTTCCTCTTTTCTATCCACAAATTCGAAACACGATGCTCGTTGCAGCACATCTTAAACGTTGGCATGACGATTATGGTTGTGCTCTCCGTTCGATCCTCTCCTTCGGCCGGAGAGCAGAAGGAAGACCTGTAATTCATGTTGGACAATCTCACACATACCATCATTCAAGCTTGGACCTTGATCTCATTGGCCTTGACTCCCTTGGCTTTGACCCCATTGACCTTGACTCCTTTGGCCTCGACAGTATCCCGCCAATCCTTGAACTCAGCATAGCTCAGGTCAACCTTCTTACCTTCATAAGTGACCAACTCCATGCCTGTGACTTGCCTCCATTCGTCCTTCCTCCCCGACCAGCCAGCCTTGCGCATCAAGCTCACGATGGCCTCTTCCTTGGTCCAACCCTGCTCCTTGGCAACATCAGGCAAGTATGTAGCGCCACAAATTCGGCCGTGGTAGGTGAAGCTGATGCGAATTCCGTGTTTGCCGATCTCCCAGGCCATGATGTCGGTTGTGGGAGAGCTGAAGTTTGTGAGTAGCGTAACACAGCATTGCAGTTGGGGTAGTTGTGATTGCGGTATGGGTGGGAAACGCTCATCATCAAAAGCCGAGGTCAAGGCGTACTCATGAAGACCGACATCCAGGGGTTTGGGTGCAAAGGTGCCGATGCAGCCGCGAAGCGACTTTGAGCCGCTGCGTGAAATGGTATTCCACGTCACGAACAGAGGGTATGCCGAGGACGAAAGTGTGTCGGAATCGGATTCATCGTCCCCAGTATCACCATGTTCATTCCACAACTCTTCAACTCGTGATAGGGAGAGCGGCCGTCTGTTTTCAAATCTAGCAACCAGCGACTCAAAGCAGTAGGCGCAGTGGGCAGGAGTCGCCATGGTTGATCTCAGGAGTGAGAAGACGAGGACGATCCGAAGGAGCAAACAAACGCGATGATGAGCAAAAGGGGAGAAGCACCAGTCAAGTGATCAGAAAAGCACAGAACAGCGTGACGGAAGAGCAACGAGATAGAGTCGGAAGGAACAAAGGAACAAACGGTAGCGACGATTCTAGCGATACAAGCGTCGTCGTCTGTCTACCTGTACAGTGGCTCACTACTAGTGAGTGGGCTCCGATAACATCCAAATTGAATGTGACTGCGAGGAAAGAGTTTGCGGTGATTTGTGAGACCAGGTGTGAATGGGACGATAACGTACGAGTACATGTACTTGGTGGCTGACCAAGAATCGAAAGTCACGCATGTGATACAAGCGGGGTTCTGCGGATTCATATTTTTGCACAATTTATGTATACAGATGGCATCATCTCCTCAGACCAACAAGAATACAGGTCGGCAAAAGGATCGAAAGAGAGAAGGTGAGGTCATTCATTTCCTTGCACAGCTCCAAGGCTGTCGTGGTCCAAGGTCAAACACATACAAGAAGGCAGCAACAGAAAAGAGAAAAACAACGGGAAAAGAAGGTCCAAGAAGAGGAAAATGAGCGAACTTCAAAAACTCCAGAAAAGTAGAAACAAAAAAAAAACATCAGAGATTTCCCTCGATCCACCGTTCCCGTGTGTGAATATCATATCTCCCCGATCCACACTGCACACCATACTTCTCGTCAAAGGCCTGCATACCACTTCCGCCCTTGCAAATGTTCCTCAAGTCCATCCCATCGAGAGCGCCGAATTTCCAAGAGCGAGAGAGAGAAAATAAAAACCCGCATAGACTTCAGACTCCTAACAAGCACCTTTCCTGTCCTTCCTTCATGCATAGAATATTCGAGATTTGGGTTTCTTGTGTAATCATCGCTGATTAAATCAGCGTGTCATCGCGACGTCTCCTATCGGTGCCTGTGGTCATGCGACCCATGCCCGAAATCCGCCTCGGCTCTCTTTGACTCCTTTTTGACCTTTACAGAGAATTCGGCCATGAGACTAATATGGTCGGACGGCTGGTAGATATGAGGGAATCCAGGTACCCGGCTGAGGTATTGCTTATCAATTTCTCCGAGCAGACCTGTGACGTTGAGAGCATTGGTCGAATACCAGATGTAGTCGATGCAGGCGGTGAAGTTAGGTGTGTAGTTGGTGAAATCAAGCTCGCCAATGTGCGAGTACGAGGACTTTAGACTGAAAGGATGGGTCATGCCTTCCTTGGTAAAGTTGCCGTACTTGCGACCTGCCAGATCGTCATGCGAGGAAGAGAGCGAGCCGTGCGTCAACAAGTCGTAGACACCGCTGTCGGAAGTGCTGTTGAAGTCTCCGCAAATGATGAGCGGAATGTCGATGTTTGATGCGTACTCCTGCGAAGGTGCGGGCGGTGCTTTCTCGACTGGCTCTCCGTCGATTTCGTCTCCATTGGCATAGCGGAACATCTCCTTGTCCTTGAGGGCGGGCCACTTGGCGTATTCTCTGCTGAGTCGACCAAGCTGCTCGAGCAGGATGGCGACTTGAACAACCTTGACATCTTTGAATTGGGGGTCCCAGAAAAGGTGAAGGTTGACAACCATCTGCCGGGCGCCGCTTTGCCTACTTTCGAGGAAAGCTACCGTAGCAATATCGTCACGAGTCATGACGCGGTTAAATATGTCGTGCTCACCCTTCATGTCCGGGCGGTTGATGGCATTGCGTCCAAATTCGACGACCTGCTTGTCGAGGAGGATGTACTTGGTGTTGTTGTAAAAAGTGGCACAACCGTCGACCAACTTGGCATTCTTCTCGGACATGGTGTGAGCGCGTGACTTTTGCCAAAACATGCCCTTGTAATCATCGTGGGCGAGTCTTGGACGGAAAAACTCGTGGAAGCTCTCGGCGTCGGTCTCTTGCAGACAGATGATGTCGGCGCGGCGCTCTCTGATTTCGCTCAGAATGACTTCGCGGCGGTGTTCCCACTGCAGAGTGTGCGAAGGAGCGTAGCCGTACTGAGCTTCGGTAGCGTACTTGTCGCAGAGAATGTTGTGACTGTAGACCAGGAAGCGCTCTTGGTCGGCGGCAGGGGCCTCGTCGAGAACGATCCAATCACGATCGTTGGGCGGCTCTGGACCTTGTGCGTTCTCTCGCAAGTAACGAATCAGCTCCGACGTGCCCGACTCGGCAATGATGTCCTTGATGCTCTCGTTCAGAGGATTGCCCTCGAGGCCAAGAGTTTCGAGCTGGTAGAGGTAGCCGAGCTCACTGGGCAGGTCCACAAGATTGTTGTCGATGAGTAGAAGCGTGCGCAGGTTGGTGAGCATGCCAATCTCGGGGGGAATGGCGACCAGATCGTTTTGTGAAAGATCCAGGAAAGTAAGGCGGCGTAGAAGACCAATCTCGGGCACCAGCCAGTTGAGCTTGTTGTGGTTGACGTAGAGCTTCTCGAGGAAGTAGTATTTGAACAGGCCGTCGGCAAGAGCACGTAGGCCCTGGCCGCCAAAGTCGATGGCGGTAAATGGGTGTTTTTCGTCGTGGTAGGGCATCCTCCTCCCGCGCTCTTCCTTGTTCTCCTCGGTCTTTCTGCCGCCAGGCCCCAGCTGGGCGATGGCTTGCCTGCTTGCTACGTGCGCGTTGCGGGCGTAGTAGTGGGGCTGGGTAGCGTCACGCGAAGTCTGAGCCAGGCGCTGCTGTTCTTGCCAGTGCTCGCTGGTGGGCTTACTGAGCTGGCTGTGGGTGCTCAGAGGAGTTTGGCTCTGCATGTGGCTGGGGGTAAAGTGCGGTGTCGAGCTAGACAGATTGTGCGAATGAGAAGCAAAGGCGTCATGATGGTGCTGATGCTGGGCATGATGCTGCTGCTGCTGCTGCTGCTGCTGCTGTTGTTGTTGTTGCTGTTGCTGCTGCTGTTGAGAGTGGGATTGGTGGTTTGGTAGAGTCTGCTGGGACTGCTGTTGCTGGCCAAACTGCTTTGTCATATTCATGTGCATCTGGAAGCGCTGGTGGCTGTTGCCATTGAGGAGGCCGTGCTGGTTGAACATGCTGAAGGCTGGCGAGTTTGCGCCGGGAGAGCGGTTGGGCGAAGGGGTGTCCTGAGGGTGGAAGGGGATGCGCGAGGTGGTGGTGATGGGCGAGCCGTGACGAGTCTGGAGCTGGCGCTGCGACTGAGGTTGGTAGAAATACTGGCCGGCTCCTTGGAACCGAAAGGCACCATCGGCCATCTAGGAATGAAGGGACGCGGTGACAAGAGACGGGCGACGGCTTCTTCTTTTTCTTAACATTGAACCAGGGCCGCGTGTCAGAGGGCCAGCCGTTGCTGGGATGGCGGCGAGGTGGGTCGGGGCGATGGCCGAGCAGACGAAGCTGCGCGACGGTGGATAGCGCAAGGCGGGGAAAGAGCGATGGCGGCGCGATTTGCGACGGGGTGATGGGTGGTAGATAGCGAGTGATGGCCGTAGGTGATGGGAGGCCAAGTGGTGTGACTGCAGGTCGGATATCATCAGCCTCTTGTTCCCTGTGCCTTGCAACAGCTTTGCCAAGGTGCAGAAGAGGACAAACAACCTACTGCTACCAGTCAATGCTTGTCGGGAAGAATACTACACGTCGTCGCAGCATCGAGGTCGTGATGACGGGGAAGTGCCGTCCTGGTCTGCTTAGCTTTGTCGCGGTCTTTCGCCGTGCCGCCAAGCCTTCTATCTCTGCTATTCTACTCTGTACTAACTACATGTAATTACCTACCTACCTAGGTTTATCCAAAACACATGCAGCAATGTCATCAGAAAGGCTACGCTTGATTCGCTGGCCATTGCTTCTAATGAACAGCCTCCTACCATTATGCTGCTCCAAGTTGCACATGTCCTTCCACATGGAACCCGCACACATTCTGCTTTTGACGGCCTACAAGGGTTCGGACTCTTCCTTGCTTTGCCTGCTGTCTCGAATGCGAGGTAAGAAGCAGGGAATTAGCATCGTGTTCTAACCGCAACGCGGGGCTGGACGAGGAGGCGAGGCAAGAGGGGGTCATGAGATGAAGCGACGATGGCGAAGGTTAGCTGTCTTGTTTCAAAGTGGTCGTACTCGTGTCTATATAGGTAGGTATGGTCTCGTCTCTCCTTCTCCTCGTGGTACAGCGGGCGCTGCCTCTTCAGCTCCTCGGCCTTTGTCATCCCCTGCACCTTCCACCTCGACCTTGGATTATTCTTCATCAAGCAGTACATGCATATTGCTCCAACGTTATCTTATCGAAACGGTCGGCTTCGGAGGTGTGCATCCTGGTCCATCTCTGCCTGCCACCAGTCCGTGCACGCCTGGTCGATCTGAGTGGGTCTATTTGTCGTCGCAAAGTAGGTAATAATGGATGGGTTCGCCTATTTCCATTATCACGCCGCGCCCAGACACAATAATAGTCTTGTCAATCACCAGACCGGAGAGGGCAATAATGTGAACTCTCCTTCTCCCACTTTGGGCCCTCCCAACGCTCCTTCCTCGCCCTCATCTTCCCCATTAGTCCCGCTGTCGCAATCCCGCTCTGCCTCGCCCTTTCGCAGACATCCACAAGCCCGCCACAAGCAGCCCTCGACAGCGTCAGCATCTTCTGACCGGCTCTTCGACCTCTACAAAAAGGACTCGGCTTCGGTATCCAGATCACCACGAGCCATGGATACCGCCGCCATCCGCGAGCAGCGTCTAGAGCCTGCCGAGACCGTCTCTTCCATGGCCTCGGCTTCCGCCTCGTCACACAGCCTCCTTGCCAATCCCTTCGAACTGCGTCACGGTCGCCGCTACCTTCGTGACATACCCTACCCTCTTCCATGCGACCTTTCTGAACTCCAAAGACAGAGCCTGCGCACACTGCTGGGCGTGACGGTCCTCGGCAAACCTTCTTGCGTCCCCAGTTTTACGAAATCAGTACCGGCAAAAGTCTTGGAATTAGGGTGTGGCAGCGCATTCTGGACGAGCAGCTGTCATGAGTGGTTCACGAGTCTGGGCTCTCCGAATGTCGACTTCACCGGATTGGACTATGCACCACTGGCGCCAGATCTCCGACGACAGGGCGTCAATTGGACCTTTGTGCAACACGACTTTCGACGTTTTCCCTGGCCATTTGAGGGTGCGTCGTTCGATTACATCATGTGCAAAGACTTGTCTCTCACCGTGCAAATGGGCGAGGACTCGGATCTATTCGTCGACGAGATGCTGCGCATTCTGGCGCCAAAGGGCACGCTCGAGATCTGGGAGTCGGACCACATACTCCGATGTCTCCTGCCCCACCCACCAGCTCCAAGAGGAATGACAGAGCAGGAAGGCCAAATGGCAAGAGACACAAAAACCTATCCCATCTCCACCGCCACGCCCTTCGCCCCCGCTCAGAACAAGTACATTGCCGATTCCAACACTTGGATACAAGCCGCCCTCGACAAACTCAACCTCCCTCCCTCGCCGTGCTCGCGAATGGCTCAAGTCTTGTTTCAAGAAACTTCGCTCAAGGACGTGACTTCCCGCCGCATCGCCATCCCCTTGGGCCAAATGATGTGGGAAAAGGACTCGCAAGGCAAACTTATCCGTTCAGGCAGCAGCGGCAATCTCTTCGGCAATGCATCGCCAAAGGGCAAATTCAAGGCTAGCGAAACATTGCTCACAGACGAGCAGGCAGCCGTCCGTTCTACAGCAGTCTTGACGGTGATTCAAAACATCGAGAGCTTGGAGCCGCTGCTCAAAGAGGCGAGCGGCAAGAACGCCGAGGAGTGGACGCGTTGGTGGTCGAATATGATGGCTTCGCTGCTCGACCAGGAGACTGGTGGTGGCAGCGGAGAGGTGCTTGAGATTGGAGCATGGTGGGCGACAAGGTGCGATTGAGAATGGCAAGCAGCAAAGTACTGGGAAAACTGGCTTTTTCTCTCACTGCTGTTGGTACCGCTTCCTGAGAGTGCGGTAGCGCTTAAGGTAATATCTGGACAATGTAAAGTCAGTTTTATGGGTGGAACTAATGTATACATTAACAAGCATATGAACTGCAGCATAGGGGAGGGAAACTATGAGAAGAGAGGACATATAGCAGCAACGTTTTACTTTTGATAAGAAACAGAATGTATCAACATCCACTGGTTGGGAACAGACACTCGCTCTCACAAAACTTACAATGCTTCGATTTCCTTCTTGACGTACTCGGCGCTCTCAATGCCCTTTTTTATTTCAGTCTCGTCTGTGAGATTGGCCCTGCTGGAAAAGGCTTTGTGCAGGCGAGGACGGAAGTAATCGTACCCTAGAGGGTATTCGCGGCCGAGATAGAGTAGTTCCTTGTAGATGCGGATGACTTGGTGACGCAGTGAAGTGGGGGAAGTCATGATTAGGTAAGGTAGCAAGGCAGTGACTACCTAGTGTAGAGAATACGTAGGTAAGATATGCTCGAGAGATGAGTCGTCAGAAGAAGCTTCGAAGGGAGGAAACGGGACTGCAGAGCCACAAGAAACATGACGTTTGTGGTTTTCCAATCTCCATCAATCCTTTTTGTGGGGGGTTATCATTATTATTACCTATTGATGAATGTGCCGTGACTCAAAGGGGGGAGGGGGGGTTGTATCCTCGGCAATCCTTCCCGAAGATCCCTCGAACCATCTTTAATTCCACATCGCATCAGTAAAGAGAAACAGGTGTGCAGTATTATTCTTATTATCAACCGTTGGATCAGGGTCCAGTCATGCGATTGACCACTCGCCCTCTGGCTGGGCTACAGCACCACCGGTTGCGGTCTTCCATCCTCGCCTCAGCATCTCAGTCGTTACGACAAAAGTCCACTCTGCCTGCCACTGAGAATGTCAGCCCCCGCTGGTTGGCGGATGTCAAGCGGCGGCTGGGAACCTGCATGACTTTTGGATTGAACCCTGGACAGCTCGTAAGGGCAGCCAAAGTGCTGGATACCGTGGCAAGGGATTGGCGCGAATTGGTTGCTGGTAGCGAAGGATTCTTGACTGGTGAAGGTCGAAGGGGGTTCTATAGGCATGCGGTTGTTTGGGGAGAGATGGATTCAATGGGTGAGTTTGAAATTCTATCCAATAGTATGAATATTACTGTGCTTTACTGATGAAAATTGCGAAGGGTAAGCAAGTGATAATTCCTCAAACAGTCAAGACGTAAAAGACGCTGAGACTAGCTACGCGGCAAAAAAAGTCATGTCAACAATGTCATGTACAACCGATACGCAGAGTCGGCTCGCGTGAACTGGACACGAAATTTTGCCACGGACATTGACCCTGTTCATCGTCGAGAATGGACAGAGCTCATGACACCGAAAAGCCTGGGATTGATTCTTCGCAGCATCCGTACTGACTACAAATTTGTACGTTGTTCAAACCACTACACCACATTCCGGACAATCACTCTGGATGTTGAGCTCTTTTTCTTTACTGATGCAGACTAGCCAATGAAATGGCCCGATCACATTTCCGTCTATCACAAGCTTGCGAGCGAACCTACGGCCGAGACGGACTCGTTCGTGTTGGACGTGGTTATCATGTCCGAATTACAGCAACGGCCGGCAGCGCGGTGCTGGGAAGACATTGTCGTATACGACTATCAGGCAGCCAAAAAGTCACCTCTGCTGCCTTTCATGGTGGATGCCTTCCGAGAGACGTGGAAGTTGCAGGAGGAGGCAAAGAAAGTGAATAGCGAAAAGGTGAGGGCTTTGCTAAAGGAGGTGAGAGCGCTTGAGCAGGAGAGTTGGGATAGACCTGATGCTGTGGAAGATCTGGGTAGTGCTGGGCAATAGCACGTACTACTCTATCGTAGATAAGAGTATATTGATAAAATCAATTTTTTTTGGTCGCGTGGCTACTGTGCCTGAATTCGAGGTAAAAGAATCGACAAGTCCGATGTCGCTATGGCTATTGCTCCGCAGTTTCACAAGATCGGGATAGTCGTTAGATAGAGATGAAGAAGTCAGTCAGCTGCTAAGCACTACCTCAGGGCTCAGGCTTGAGAGACGGATCAAAGATGAACAGTGAAGTGTGCTATCTGCAACAGGTAATTAAGAGTATATTATGGGCAAGTACCTGGGAAAGAGATGTGAGCGAATGGGAAAAAGTTGATGCAAGATTGAACGTGGGAAGCATGGATGATCGACAGCGCCAGCCGACGGCTTGACTCAAGAAGGTGTGCTGTCAAAAATACATGCAGTGATACTGCAAGTTGCTTGCTGTGGAAACAAGATGCATTTCTCAATCACGGAGCTAGGGAAAGACGCAAAAGAGTGATACGGTGAGTGTATTGTGAAGTAGAGAGAGACATAGGACTCGGATGCGTGGGAAGCCGCAGCCGGTAGAGGGAGCAAGCAGTTCAAGTTCAAGCTCTCTTCATACGGCGACCAGCCAGAGCAGGCCTAGGTTTGGGCTAACAAGCAGCCCAGTTTCTCGGGAGAAGAAAAAGACTGGCGGTGACCAAGGCAGAATATAGGAGGAAGAGAAAAAAATGGACGTATCACATGACGTCTTACGGTTCCATAGCGGGCTTTTTCATAAATGGAAGTTAACGGCGGGTGGTGCTTGCTCTTACGGCATGGCGAATTGAGCCAGTCTTTATTTCGTTCCCCTAGGAGCATATCGATATCTGCAAAGCAGCAACCACCACCCTCATTCTCCCCCTGTTTCTCGTCGCTGTAGCCCCGCGTCAAAATCGCCGGGCTCCGTTATACGAGAAACCCACACGCTGGCGGCGCGCGAATGCCGCCAAAGGCCAAGCAAAAGAACACCGCAAATCAGCACCGTCATGAGAGCGGTTCGGCCTCCAAGCCTGCGTCGGGCAAGCGCATCACCAAGCAGCGCTCCAACAACCACCTGCCGACCACCAATGGGCACGCTTCGCACTCGCTGCCTGCCGCTGCGGACGGCATAAACGCCCAGGAAATGGCTGCCGAAGACTCGCCCGCTTCGCTGCCCGACGACGACATGGCTGCCTCAGCCAGCAGCACCCCGTCCGGCACACAAGCCCCTTCCGAGTCGTCCCGTCGCGTGTCCGATGCCCCGACCTTCAACTCCATCGTCAACACGTCCAAGCTTGTGGGCCGCTCGGCAAGCAGCAGTCTCTCCATGGCCATGACCATCCTCAGCGCCTGTCCGCTGGGCGATGCTATTGCCATTCTGATCCTGCTGCTGTCCCTCCCTCCGACGCTCATCATCACCATCCACACCCTCTTCGCCTCTCTCACCTTCGTCCCTCCCTCGACCAGCGTGTCGTGGAGTTCATGGAACGCCATGCCCTCTCTCGGGGACTGGTTCCATGCCACGGCTGCCGGTGGACCCTCGCTATTCACCATCCTCACCTCGGACGCCCTCATGACCATAATGTACCTGTGCAGCACGCTGTTCTTGCAAAACATCTATCTGGACATGGTTCAGGCCGTCATAGCGATATCTCTCAGCGGCGCCACTGCAGAAAGAGGCGGCTCGGCCAACAGTGTTGCCGCTTGCAGCATCATCGTCTTCCTGTCCCATTTTCTTCGTTTCAACAAACTTCATCTCACCGGCTTGGAATACCTGCGTACGCTACTGCAAAATCTCGGCGCCGGTCTGCATGCCAATCCCGTGGCCACGCCGACCTTCTCCCCTTCGCCTTATGTCATATATGGATGGCCTCGCACTCTGCTTGGCTGTCACATCCTGGCCCAAGGCGTGCTGACTCTGGTTCGTCGCACTTTGGCAGGCTATTCTAACCAGGCCAGGGCGAGCAAGAAGCAGGATCCGGAAGCAGCATCGTATGGAGACGGACCCAAATCGTCGACGAGCCCGGGAGATTCAAGTCAGGAGCCGGCTGGTGGTCTGGGCTCTGATGGTCGACCTCCAGGGCCGTCTACAGCGTTACGTGTACCAAGCAGAAAAAAGAAAAAATACGCAAACCAAGTGCGCAGCCGGCAGCCGCTATGGGCGGCTATAGCCAGCACAAAAATAACAGTCATGAGAGAAATGGAGAAACAGGCAACCGAAGACCAAGCCGAGGCCGCCGCACACGACACGACCAACGACGACCAGCCACACCTACGCCTTCCGCTCGAAGACCGCATCGCTATCGTTGACATGCGTCCCACCGAAATTCTGTTCCGTGCCTACCTGCCATCCTTCTCCGCCACCTCCAGACCGAAACCCGACCCGAACGCGCCTGCTAGTGCAGGCATAGACAAAACAAAGCCGTTTTTTGTTCGCATGAATGGCGCCGATTGGGGATCGAGTAGAATCAGCGAGGAGGGAGAGGGAGATGACACAGTGTGGCACGGCGAGATATTCGGCTTGACGCCATTGACCAACTACAGCTGCGAGCTTGTCAGCATGTCTGACCACAGCGTTCTGTGCGCCACAAGCCTCATCACTTTGCCTGCCCCCAGTACGGAACAGACGTCGATTGTATCAGCACCCGCTGCGCCCCAGTCTCTACGCCCGCTCTCGCCAATCTCAACCTTGAGGCAGTCCGTTGCTGCCGCCGAAGTCAAGCGTGAGGAAGCCCGCAACAAGCTCAAGCGTGCGCGCCGTGACCACAAAAATGCCGCTTCTGCTGTTCGCAAGGAGATTGACCTGCTCAATGCCAAGGTAGCTTCTTCTGGAGGCCAGGACGAACGACAGCGACAGAGAATCCTTCAATTGACTCAGCACCTGCGTCAAGCAAACGAAGGGACTAGTGCATTGAAGGAAGAGACAGATGCTCTGGGCGAGATTCCTGCAGGCGAGCTCCGCGAGTACAATGAGAAGAAACGCGCGTGGCAAGCAGCCTGCGACCGAAAGTCGGCTGCCATGGCGGATCTCGAAGCTGCCAAAAGCCAAGCGCAACGCGAGATTTCTCAGGTCACAAGCGAGTTGACGTGGGCTGCACAGAAACGGGAGCGGCTAGGCACTCGCAGGGGCAAGCTGATGGAGCAACTGGAACGGCTGGCGAACCAGAAGCGAGCAGACATGAGCGCCAGACAAAAGCACGAGCAAGAGCGCGCTCAGCGAGTGGCCGAGTATCAACGCCAAGAAGCGCAACTGGTGTACTGGACGCAGCACACCAACAAGGACGCCGAGGACAATACACTGCGGGCCAATGAAGCGTTTGCACAGGCCGAATACATCAACAGTATGATGGCTCAGCAGCAGCAGACTCTGTCGGGGCCTCCCACGCCCGAAGGCAACCTACCTGGAACCAACGGACCCATGAACCGCCAAGCTACATCAGCATTCGATTTCAGCATGTTTGGAGGCGGGTTTGGACGAGGATTTGGAGGGGGGTTGAGCAACGGCGGATCAAACCAAGTCAGGGGACGTAGCAGCTCGATGCTGTCGGGCTACAGCGGCTTTACAGACGAGGATTTGGACGCGGTGCCTGGAGCCGAGAGTATGTTGGGTAACGACAGAAGAAGCGGCAGGTTGGTTAGCAGTCCCATTGGTAGCAAGTGAAGTTGATGGTTGTTTTACGTGTGTGCATTGATTGCGTGTGTTATTTGCATGTTTTGTGTAAAAGAGGTCGAGACGCTAGAACGTCATTTCGAGGGGCGGAGCTGTGCAGCCAGGAGAGGCCAGACACTGCAGTCACGCCCAATTCAACAATTTCACCCTGCCATCACCTGCCATCACCTGCCATCTCTCCATCCCGACCAGACACTCGTTTTTGGTGATAATCACAATGGCTTCAATCCAGCAAGACGCCAAGTACGACCACTACGACTTCCCTACCGTGTCCAACACAGACCAGAGCGGACACCCCGGGCACACCACGCCGGAGCAGGATGCCCAGGTGCACGAGCTGCGTACTGCGCTTGAGCAGGCCGGCTACACGGAGCGCCTCGACACGCTGACCATGCTCCGTTTCCTGCGCGCCCGCAAGTTTGTCGTCGAAAATGCCAAGCAGATGTGGGTTGCACCACAACACCGCACACCAACGCCGACTGACTCTTGACAGGTTCATCGACTGCGAGACGTGGAGAAAGGGCTTTGGCGGCGGCGTCGACCAGCTGGTGCAGACGTTCGACTACAAGGAAAAGGCCGACGTCTTCAAGTACTACCCCCAGTACTACCACCAGACCGACAAGGACGGCCGCCCCCTGTACATTGAGCAGCTCGGCAAGATCAACCTGACGGCCATGTACAAAATCACCTCCGAGGACCGCATGCTGCAGAACCTGGTCGTCGAGTACGAAAAGGTCGCCGACCCGCGCCTGCCCGCTTGCTCGCGCAAGTCCAACCACCTGCTCGAGACGTCGTGCACCATCATGGACCTCAAGGGCGTCGGCATCACCAACGTCAGCAGCGTCTACGGCTACGTCCAAAAGGCCTCGGCCATCTCCCAAAACTACTACCCCGAGCGCATGGGCAAGCTGTACATCATCAACGCGCCCTGGGGCTTCTCGTCCGTCTTCAGCATGGTCAAGAAGTTCCTCGACCCTGTCACCGTCGCCAAGATCCACGTCCTGGGCAGCGGCTACGAGAAGGAATTGCTCGCCCAGATCCCCAAGGAGAACCTGCCCAAGCAGTTTGGAGGTTCGTGCGACTGCCCCGGCGGCTGCGAGCTTTCCGACGTCGGTCCCTGGCAAGATTCCCAGTGGGCCAGACCCGCTGCTTGGGAGAAGAAGGCTGCCAATGTCGTTGAGAATGACGGTGCTGAGATCGGCCACGGTGTCCCTGAGGACAGCGCTGTCACTGCTGGTACTGCTCCTCAGGGCGAGACTCACGCCGTCCCTGCCCCGCAATGAATGGTTGTCTTTTTTTTAGTTGCCGGATCATCTCTTCCTGATGTTCGACTAGATAACACACACACACACTCACCCAAAAAAAAGACATTATATCAGAGGGGGGGGTTGAGAATAAAATGTGGGGAGTTTTGTTCTGTTCTCTTTCATTTTGGTGTGCTTGGTCCCTCGTTCATGTTTCTAGGTAGCTTGGAAGGGTAGAGCCAGTTTTATCCCTGTCTCTCTCTCTCTCTCTTCTTCTTCTTTTTTATTTTTCTTCTCTTTTTTATTTTTCTTCTCTTTTTTTGGGACAGAAAATAATGGTGAAAAGAAAAAGAAGAAGAAAAAAAAACTCAGCGATAGAATCCGCATTATCTCTTTTCTTCTTTTTTTTTCTTTTTTTTTTCTCTTCTTCTCTTCTTCTCTTCTTCTTTTCCTCTTTCTTTCCCTCCCTCCTTGCAGTTGCAATCACAAAAAATGGTATAAAAGTACATTGTAAGCTGTGTATTCTCAGAAAAAAAAAATATCATTACTATTTTCCATAACATCATTGATCAAGTGAAAAAAAAAAAAAAAAAAAAACCCCCCCCTGCCCCTATCCACTACACGATGCCCCCGCAGCCTCCATGACGGCCGCCTTCGCCACAGCCAAAAATCATGCGCTTCAACTGCGCGCCAACCCTCTCGTTCCAGCCGAAAGTGATGGCGTTGGCGAAACCAATGTACTGCGTGCTGGCCTGCAACACCTGCAGCGCATACGGGTTGTGGCCCGACGCCTGGGCGATGCGCATGGCGATGCCGGGGATCCAGAGCACGATGTAGAAGATGGGGTAGGCGTTGAGCAGCATGACCTTTTCGACGGATTTTTTGCGCCATGCTCGGCGCGCTGATGATGATGAGGAGGAGGAGGAGCTGCTCGTCTCGTTGGCGTCTGTTGTGTGTGCTGGCGATCGCTGCAGCTTGCTGGCCAGCGAGTTCAAGAGCGAATGGGTGCTCTTTTTGCGTTGTTGGTTGGCGGTTGCTGCCGCCGCCGGCTGGAGCTGTTCTTGTTGTTGTTGTTCCTTTTCGCTGTCCAGGTTGGTCGGTGTTTCGTGGAGCTCGTAGAACATGCCCTCGTCGTCGCTGTCATCCTTGCTACCTGCGTCAACGCCCATCTGCCCGTCGGCGTGGTACTCCAAGGGTGAAAAGACGGGCGCGTCGCCATGGCCCTGCCCTCGCATCGACGAATCGCTGACTGGGTTGTTGAGACTACTCGCCTTGTCGCGGAGGAGCAGCCGCAGATGAATCTGTATGCACAGCGTCGTGACCACGATGATGATTATAAACCGGAATCCATGCGTCAGGACGTATCGGAGGTAGATGGGGTCCTCCTCAATCCAGCACCAGTTCGAAGACGCGGGCCCGTAGTAGTTTTTGAAGAGCGCAATGCTACCTGCATCTGGATTAGTTTTCCATGTCAAGACCACACTGGAAAGGAGACGAAAACACTTGTTGTGATAGGGATTACCCATGATAATCCGCAGAGCGTGACCATGCGGCCTAGCTTCGGCTCCGTCGACGGTCTCTCTGACAATATCAACCAGGCCGTCACGATCGTGAGTGCCAGAATGGAGAAGTCGACAGCCTAAGGAGAACGTAAGCATCTCGTTCATATCCACCCATGCAGCTTCCTGCTTACCTGCACCGAGAGCTGTCCTACGAAGCCATTGATCGTGCATCCAACCCCACGCATCAGGTTCCTATTCGACACAGCGACCCAAATTCCCGATGTGCTATTGTTGAGAGCATTGAGAAGATCTGCAGACAGGTTTAAGCTTTCGACCCTACCAATCAATAAGATGCGTATGGGGATGGTTCACCTGCGATTGTCAAGTTGACGATGAGGGCGTGCCGCACATGCCATTTGTGAGGCAATGTGAGGCAGCAAAACAGGATGAATACTGTGCCCAAGAGGGAGAGCAAACTCCCCGTCAGTGTCACGGCAACTATAAGCTGGTCGATCATCGCCGGACCGTTTCCCCAAGAAACAAACAAAGTCGATAAGACAGGAGGAAAGGACGATGGCAGAGTGCCGATAGCATAAGACAGAATGGCTACCAGAATGTCGCTGCAAGCCCGGTCAAAGAGGTGGTATTCAAGGTCCACGTAGCATCTGGAGTATCCCAAGCATTAGATTGGATTTGCAGGGCCAGGCCGGACATTGTTGTGCATCTTCTGAACGATGATAGTCAACAAGAGACGACAAGGGCTACTTGCGAATCATATTGCGCCAAGCACGCAGAGTGAGGGACTCCGGGAGCTAGTATAGTTCATGTATCCAATCACTATTCAGGCACTTCCTGGGACGCCTGTTTACAATAGTATGATCAGGATGAACTGCGGAGATGTATATCAGGCAAATTTTCTGTTCTGTGGGCTTTTGAACCTGTCCACGGAAACACTCTGCACAGCGATGACGGCCTCGAACTAGAGTGAATGGCAAGCAAGCAGGTCGGTCAGGCTGTACGGTCCGTTCACGATGAGTTTTAGCCAGCAACGAAGGAGGTCAGTCCGTTCGTCACGATTCCAGGCCGAGAGAGTGCCTGCCTGCAGACAGACCGACATTGCTGATGGCGTTGACCTGATGCATGTCAAAACATGTATTACACCCACATACCAGGTAGAAACAAGGATTCGTTAGTCCGTGTACGAGGAAGAAACTATATGCAGGCTGAAACCCCCGCGTCGGGCTGGCGTGCGAAGAAACTCGACCGACACAGCTCTGCGATCCCAAGGACCGAGCAACGGCCGGGCGGGCCGACGCGATATTGAAATTCTGAGGCAGAAGGCGACGATGTCTTGTGAAGAGTAATCATGATCAAAGGACTGCAAGCAGCGTCGAATGGCTGCCGGCGCATACCAAAGCCGACGGGCAGGTTCCAAGCACATGGATTGGAGCAAAAAGGTTGCAGCCGCCGCGTGCAATGCGAGATCGCCAGCTCAACAACGAAGAACATGGGGAGGTGGGGCACAGTAAGCGATGTCGTCTTTTTTTTTTTTTTTTTTTCTTTTTTCTCTGACCGTCTGCATCAGGTGCTGACAAAGTATTCACCGCCCACCTGCCCTCCGTATGCACGGCGGCCGCTGGAAAAGGACACTTGATGAGGAAAGAGGGAATTAAAGGGTAGATCTTGGCACATTGGGGAAGGAGCGTCAGGCGACAGGCCGTGCGGCGCCATGAAATTGGCATTTTACTGGGCAGGTACACGTCGGCAGGCGGGGGCCTAGAACGAATCAAGTGCAAGGGGGTTGGACGTTGTCGAGATTTTTGGTGGTCAATGCAAGATGGAAGGGAAAGGCGGAATCGAGGGCCTCAGGGAGTAGAGGTAAGTTTGACGAGTAAACAATGGCCTTGTGGAACATTTGGGTGAGAGACAGCAAGATGGAGTGTTTCATTATTGCCAGGGGTCCCATCGTGGCACTAGGCGGTTCCTGCGCTAGCGCGGTCGGTGGGCAAGGGCAGGAAGCAACAACGGGGGCTGTGGTTGATCGGAGGACGGACGGACGGGGGTGGATTCCTCGTCTTTGATTGTTCGTTCGTTCTCCCTCACTCACATCCATCACACCCGCACCTTCTCTGACCACCACAACTCACATAATCATCACGAATATTTTCCGACGCTGCCTGTTCACCCGGCAGACGACATTCGCTATCAAACAGTCCTCACTATTCTAAGAGTTTTACACGCCACATTCCTCGACGGGTCAAAACATTGCAGCTTGCGACACCGCCGACCGACGCTCTCGTGTAGCACCTCCGGCCACCGGTCACCAACTCGGAATCGACAATCAATACGGGATTGCACGACCATCTGAGTGCATTCTCACCCCTTCACCAACACTTGCAACATGCGCTCCGTAGCAGGACTCTATCTGACGCTGTCGGCCGTCGCTCTGCGGTCAGTGTCTGCAGCGACCATAAGTCCCATCGGATGCTTCAGCAGCTCCAACGGCCTCACCAGCGAGGGAACCTGGAAGTACCAGTCCAGCGGCTACTGTCAAACCACATGTCTGGCAAAAGGAGCGTCCGTCATGGCCATGGGCAACGGAGACGAGTGCTGGTGCGGATCGTCGCTGCCGCCCAAGAACAGTCTCCAGAGCGACACGTCTTCATGCAACATGCCATGTGTTGGATATCCCAATGATACTTGTAAGTAGCCAGCCACTTGGCATGATCGTCGCAGCTGCTAACCTCCCCCTCAGGCGGCGGCACCGACTACTGGTCCGTCTTCCTTACTGGCACCACCACCGACGCGCCCTACTTTGGCGGCGGCGGCTCTCGCGGCGGCGGCTCTCGCTCATCATCGGCTTCCCCGAGCTCCGTGTCATCTTCATCAGCACCAGACGCGTCGTCAACTACGCCCTCGCAGACTTCGACTGGTCAGGCCACCGTCATTACCAGCATCTCTCCTGGCAAGACCGTCTACCTGACCCAGACACCTGTTGCTCAGACTTCGGCGCCCGCCGAGAAAAAAGGCGGCACCAACACTGCCGGAGTCGCCGCTGGAGTCGTTGTCGGTCTTGTTGTTTTGGGCGCTCTCGTTGGCGCCGCATTCTTCATGTGGCGCCGCAAGCAACACGGTGATTCCGAAGCTGGCCACCAGCAGCTCAATGACTTTGCAAGCCCCAGCTCCCAAAAACCAATGACTTTCAGACCCGCCCCAGGTCCCGATGCCCGCATCGACCACGATGCCTTTGCACAGAGGCGGATGAGTGACGGCAGTATTGCCGATAATGAAGATTACTCGAGGAGGATATTGAAGGTAAGACTGACTGCTGAAAAGCTCCTTGCCAAAACTAACATTTCCTTTGCAGGTCACGAATGCTTGATGATGCAACGAGCGCTCAACCCCTAAAATACCCACGACCTTGAACGACCTGACCCACAACTTGCGCACTCTTCCTTACTCATTTCCTTTCTCTCTCTACATTTGTTTTCTGGGTGCCAAATGGCAGGCGTATTCAACCGAGCGCTTTTTGATCCTGAGGATGACGAAACACTTTATCGTGCCGTCCTCATTGATATATGGGGCGTTCTTTGGACCAGACCAGCTCTTTTTTCTTGCCTTGTGTTTTCCTTTTCATCTCCTTCCTTGCCCCCTCGGGCTCTTGTTCCCCCTTTTACATCTCCCCACTTTTCTTCTTTCTCTTGTTCATATCACAAAACATCCCCCATCCGCTATTCCCGCCTTTCATACACAGCACATAACCCATAGCTTGTAATGGACCTCTTTTGAATTTTGGACGTCGGACGCGATTTAGGTAGTACCCTTTGAGCAGACAAATAAACACAGATTTCCACGTTACTCTCATGCCTCGGTTCCACTTTTCGTCTTCCCGATGCTGTTGTCATTTTGCATTTTCCTTTCTATTGTGTAATCGATTTCCTCATCGCCCGAATCTGCTCAACATGCTTTGCTATAATCTCCGCCTCTCCATGCTCATTCTGCGCAGCTTGGTAAGCATAGCCCCTCGCCTCTTCATTCTCCCTCTCCATCCACTCCTTCAAATGGCTCTGCACGGCCCTGCCAGGCGAATACCCGCTCTCCACCGGCTCCCCCAAAACCCGATAGACGGGTACCACGCCCGTCCACACGTCTTGCCGCTGGCCCGCCGCCACCGCGTCAACACTATCCGCCAACCCCATGTTCTTAGCCCTGACCTTCGCGCTCGCAGACGTCACCGTCACCTTCATGACCTGCACGCTCTTCAACGCCGCCGGCGCCACGGCATCCACATTGCCCCAGCGCCCGGCAACCAAATGCTCAGTGAGTCTGCGCATGGCGAAGAGTTTTTCGCGCGCGCAGGTCACCAGGCTGGCCGTGCCGTGCAGCACTGCGCTCCGGTAGTTTAGAGAGTGGCCGTTGGGCGTGAAGTTGAGGACTATGCCGTCGACATGGGTGGAGGTGACGCAGACTTTGATGGCGCCTGCGCCTTCTTGTTCGGGGTTGGAGGCAGAGGTAGAGGAAGAAGATTGTTTGATGGCGCGGCGCAGCATCATTGCTACGTTGCCGTGCAGGTAGAGGTCCAGTGGTTGGTTGAGATCAGTGTGCTCTGCGGCGCTCTTGTCGTCGTCAGCGAGGGGTGTAGAAGGATCCCAGCGCGCGAGCACAGCGGTCAAAGGCAGATTTATTGGCGTGGCATCTCCGTCTTCGTCTGTGCCGATAAAAGACACGTGCGAAACCAACGTAGAGTCAAAGATCGAGTGTACGGTTTGGTAGTCGTAAAAGGCGCGGTGTTTGTAGACTTTGATGGTGTTGAGGGCCGTTTGGGCGTATCCTTGTTGGGTGGTCGCTGCTGGTGATGATGGCTTCTGCTGAGTAGTGGTAGCACCCATTGTTGCAAAAGAAGAGTCGGGGCTTGATCTTGCTTGAAGGCTACCGTGTGATCTGGTTTTTGAGAGTGTTGAACTAAACAGGGGTTTCAATGTCATGCTATATCGTCTCATAAGAGATAAATGCAGACTGACATGAAGGACAAGGCCAAGGAAGAAAGTGGGATGAAAAAGAGGACAAAGAGAAAAGATGCCTTCAAATATTTGCAGCTCTTACCTCCCACGAATCCACTTTACATGCTAGACAAAGCAAAGCGCTGCCCTCGTGGTGGACCTGATTCCTGATTAACACCCGAATGGTGAACTGTGAGTGGTTGATGTTGAACCGGGCAGCGCGAACCGAGGTATCGGCTCGCGCTTCCAATCGGTACAACTGCAGTGCCTGCCTGTGTGGTCCGATGCAGATCCGTTTACCGACAGCGACTACCTTCGAGGTTGATCACATTGGCTCGCGAAGACTGATCTTGAAAGCTGAAAGTATTTTGATTTTTGGTATCTCTGAAATTTTGGTGGTGCCTTTCTTCCTTCCCTTTTTGTGAGAAGTCGTCCTATTTTGTTCCATGAAGCCATGCCGATGCTATGCTCTTTTTGGTAAAGAGCCATTACAAAAGAGAAGAAGAAAGAAAAAAACGAAACACCGGGGGGATATAATCGCTGCGAAATATGTCTCTCCTCTGTTTTTCCGCATCCAGCGCTCTTACAAATTCCAAGCGAGCTTTTCGGGCGCCGAGAAGAGGGAGTATCGTAAAAGAAAAAGTAGAAGAAAAGGGAAAAAAGCAAAATCCTCGGAATCTCGTTAAAGCGTAGCCATAGCGTTGGAGTGCACTCAGTTGTAGCGAGTGCTGAACAGCTTCAGGCGTGTACCGGTGTTGTCGCGACCCACTGATTCACTGATGACGAGGATGCCGTCAAGCGTCTTCTTCTGGTCTTGGTGGGAGTTGCATGCCTCGACACGACGGCGCTCACGTTCACGAATCACATCAGCAGCGATGGAGTGGATGGCGTCGATACCGAGGTTTCTCAACAGCTGGTCGTTTTCGAGAACAATCTTGAGGAGCTCAAATGGCAAAGATAGGAGGACAGACGAGAGGACGTAGGTAGGCGACGATGGGTCCGCGGTGCTGCTAGGAGTTGCGGATCCGAAGCGGATGCTCGAGATGGGATTGAAGTGAGCAGAGGAAGATGAGCGGGATTCGGGGCGAGACTGAGGTCCCGAGCCGTTGGTGCTGGTGCTGGTGCTGGTGTTGGGGAGGCGATGCAGTGAAGAAAGCTCCGAGGCCGAAGGGTCGAAGACAAAGTCGGGGTAGATGCTCGAGACAATAAAGAACAGACTCTGCCAGACGATTTGATCGGCGTAGGGACCGTACAAGCACGTCTCACGGAGGCAGTTGCCCGCAGCGGCGAAGTACAGGACAACTTCAAGCTCAGCAAACGACATCAGGCGCAGGGCAATGTTGTAGGCGTGGATGACGATGCTCTCAACGTTCAGGCAGTGCCCGGCGGCCAGGTATGACAAGGCGTAGCGCATGCGGCCGTCTGGAGCGCTGCTGGGGCTGCTGAGCAGATACGTAGGGTCGGTCAGCGGTCCTCCATAGATGAAGCGCAGGGCGTCGGCAAAGGCGTTGGCGTCCTGGAAGTAGTAGCTGCGCGGGAAATGCACCACCATGGCGCGCGAGTGAGTGCGGCTCTGGATCAGGCTGTTGATGAGTCTCAGCAAGTTGGGGCAGCGTGCGACAATCACTCCGTGCACAGGGAGCATCAGGGGCTTGTTCGGCTGGTTGCTCGAAAACATTTCGAGAATGTAGTCTGCAAACTCGGCCTGTCCCCACTGCGAGAGCACAAAGTCGGCGAGGTGCTGCACGTTGGAGTCGAAAGGCGCCATGTTGAAGGGCATGGCCTGGGCGTGGGGCTTGTGTTGCATCTGGGCATCGGGTGTAGCGACCGACGAGTCACCACCAGGTACCAGAGAAGGCGTGTGCGAGGGAGAGGATGACATGCTGCCAAAGTGGCCATTGGTGTGGGCGTAGCCATGGCCGTTCATTACAGGTGCATGGCCCATCAAAGCCACAGGGGCAGGAGTGAAAGGCTGAGCGGGAGCATAACCATCGTACGGAGCCATGGGGAGAGGCATGCCAGGAGGTGGAGGAGGTCCGAAAGCAGGCGACGGATGTGCTGGGGACACGCTGGACGAGTCTTGCTGTCCACCAAAGACGAGGTGCTCACTGCGCTTTGCCTGGTGCTTGGGAACAAAGGGACGAGCCTGAGCGTCTTGGTGGTGCTGGAGACGGGGTGCTGGGGCAGCGACGGCAGGTGGAGGGACGCCTGCGTGACAGTCAGCACGTTGCCACATGCGCGCTCTGAACGCAAACTCACCATTGGTATCCTGGCTCGCAGCGGCAGCAGGAGCAGCCTCGTCCTTCTCGACTACGGGCTTCATGTCGACAACAGAGACAGACTCCTTCTTTTCGGCGGGAACCTGTGCCATTTTATCCTTCTGCTCATCGGCTTCGTCCTTGTTGTGCACATGTTGAAGATTGCGTTCGGATTGCTCATGTTGGGCGGGCGAAGGTACGATGCGTGTCTGTTCCTTGTCTGCGGCAGGTTGCTGGTCCTTCTTTCCCTTGTCGGCGGCAGGTTGCTGGTCCTTCTTTCCCTTGTCGGTGGGAAGTTGCTGGTCGCTCTTGCCTGGCGAAACGACTTTTGCGCGGCGGACGGTCAATTGGTGCGGAATGGCAGGCACGATGCGCTGTTTCGACAACGGCTTGGAACTCATGCTGAGCAAAGAGCTGCGTACTCCAGAGGCAATAAACCTATATCAACATGCGCCTCCGGAGTGAGGTGCCTGCAATTCTAATTAGTCTTTTTGTCCGACGAACGCTGCCTCTCACCACGTCCGTCATGCGCGCGTGGGGCGGACATGCTCCAGAGTTTGGAACTTTTTCATGGTCCGTGCTTGCTTCGTGCTTCCTTCTTTCTTCTTCACTCGCTGTCATGTCTTGTGTTCTGTTTTGTTGAGGTTGCATTTTGACCTGTGCCAACAAGTCGACTTTGAAGAGCTGTGCGATCTTTGGGTACATGATGCAGACATGATATCTAAAGAACACCTAATTCTAGTTTGGCTCAATCTGATGTTGTGGTTCAAGAAGCATAGATCGTTTATTATTCCCCTTGTCCGTCAAATCCATCTTCGCTTGCTCTTTGGCATTCATCTCTCTTGCCCGCTACCTTCACAGTGTACAGTGGAAGTTGTGATTGCGAAAGGTGTATTGTACAATCCGGTTATGGTCTTACACTCGTCGACAGACCTTGCCTGAACTTCCTGTTTTAGACAGCGTTGTTGATGCCCCTATCGGCCTTGAGTCCATGTCCAAACAGAGGAAGACCCTTGTTCTGCAGCTCCTCTTCGATCAACTTCCATCTTCCAACAGCTCTCTCCTTGTGGATTGGTGTTTGCCTGCGTCCTCGCACCTGCAGATTGGGATTGGCCATCAATTCTTTATTGGCCAAGAGAGCAAACGACAACTTTTTTGGCTGAGGCTTTGAAATGATGGATAGTTGAAAGTCTTTGAGCGTCTTTGCTTTGAATGCGACAGGATCCGGAATTTGCATGTTTGTAAGGATTCTAAGTTGTTTGCTGATCTGTAAACGTGTCAGACATGGTGACAGGGCCATTTTGGAGCTCTGCGGAAATACCTGGAATCTTGTGCCCATGTCATTGATTTCGGAGTCCAGGCCGCCTTGTTCCAGCTGCTGCTTTTTTTCCTTGCTGAGGCTAGCCAGTTGTACAGCTTTCATGACGCTCTTTCCTGCCTCTTCCAGACTTTGGCCGTTCGCCTTCTTGACCTTGGAGAAGCTGTACAGCGTCAGCATGACTCTGCGCACGCCCAAACGTCCCATGTCCTCACCCCTTGTACTTTGGCTTGTCGTCAAACTGCTTCTCTAGCCACTTATCGCCTCCAACATGTTCCAAGGCCTTGCCCTCGGTAGCCACGACGTACGTCTTGTCGTCCTGCGGCGTTTCGGGCCATTCCTTGCGACGGGGTGTCGAGGCTGTGAGCCTCTCGAGCTTTTTGTCTGGAAACGCGGGACATCTGGGCGGCAAGTCCGGTGTTTGGTCCGGGAATCTTGATTCTGTTATTTGGCGTTGCTGTGTGATGGTGCCGAGTGGTAGTCGTTGGCGGGATCTGCACACATTGACAGGCGCCGACAGAGTCGACAATTGAGCGGGTGCCCGTCCGAAGAGCGATGTCCTCGACATGATGATGACGTGTGGTGTAGCAGGTGGAAGAGAGCAAGTGCTTAATTTGTTGCGACAATTCGACTTTCTTGCCAAGCTTTTATACCACTGAAACGCTCGACCGCAACTCGCGCTGCTTCCTAACCTGGCCGGCCCTTCTCTCCGACCAACATTTCCAGTCAACCTCAATGGCGGAATAGGTAGTCACGGTCAATTGGACGCTCCCCGGGTTTACTGGGCAATTACACGCCTATGTTCAGGCAATTCAAGGAGTACTGAGATTTACCCAACCCCTTTCCCTACGCCGGGCCTGCTGCCGTGAGAAAGTCGAAATCAGCACCCTCTTCTGCTTGGTTCACGGACCGCTCATATAGACCACGATAGCCTCGCTGCTTTCCTCGAATTCGCTCAGCTGTGCCATTTCCATCCTTGCTCGATTGCCTCGCTGCGACGCGCTTTGCAATGTCCTCATCAGAAACGTGTAGGTGCAGCAGCCTTTTCTCCACATTGCATTCAATCAAGTCCCCTTCTTCAACACAGCCGAATACAGAGTCAGCCAAGGCAGACTCTGGCGAGATGTGCAACACAATCGTCCCGCCAGCAGTGCCAGACATGCGTCCGTCTGACATTCGCAACATGTCTTTGATGCCTTGTGCTCCCAGCTTGCGAGGTATAGGAATAACACCTGCTTCTGGCATGCCAGGGTTTCCGACCGGTCCGATACCCTGTAACACCAATACAGAGTCCTTTGTCACTCGCAGATTGGGATCATCGATACGAGCGGCCATGTCAGCTGTGTTTTTGAACACGACGGCGCGACCTGTATGGCTGAGAAGGTTTCTGTCTTTCGAGGCGGCCGCCTTCATGATTGCTCCTCGTGGTGCTAAGTTTCCGCGCAAGACCACAATCGCTGAGTGTGGATAAAGCGGGTCGGATAACGGTCGAATTAGTTCGCTCGAGTACTTGAACGATCGGAATGGTCTGGCGTCAAGCTCTTCTCCCAGAGTCTTGCCATTGACTGTTCGTGCTTCCAGATGCAAAAGCGGCCTTAAAGTGTGCAACAATGCCAGCATTCCGCCTGCGTTGTGGAAGTCGGTCATCTGATACAGTCAGTTCTCGAGCTAAACACTGGGTAGTAAGTTTGCGCGCTTTCACTGACATAATTATCACCGCTCGGTTTGAGATCGACGAGCAAGGGAGTCTTCCTGCCGATTTCGTCAAACGTCTCCAGAGTAATTGATCCCGCGACATCAGGGTGTCTGTTCACGATGGCCATGATGTGAACAACCGCATTCGTCGACCCGCCGATGGCCTGGAGTACAGTGATGGCATTGAGAAAAGACTCCCTGCTAAGTATCGACTGTGGCATTCTTTTCTGTGCTGCTGCGATTACCGCGTTTGCACCCGTCTGTTCGGCAATACGAAGGCGAGCCGACGAAACTGCAGCCGCAGACGCGCCATCGAAAGGCATCAGTCCCAGCGCCACGGTCACACAGGCCATGGTGCTTGCAGTGCCCATGACACCGCATGTACCTGACTAATCTAGTTTAGTAGATAACCCGTGCCAATGAAATGGTCACGTACTGTGGGTGCGAGCTCGTCGTTGACAGCAGCAATATCCTCCATGTCAATCTCTCCCGCTCTGTACGCAGCCCAGCTGCTTCTACAATCAGTACACGCTCCCAGTCGTGTTCCCCTGTGTGATCCTGGCATCATTGGGCCAGTGACCAGCGGTAAAACTGGTTTGTTTGCCGATATGCCACCCATGAGCTGAGCAGGCACTGTCTTATCGCAGCCTCCAATTGCCACCACAGCATCCACTGGCTGAGCTTTGATCATCTCCTCGGTGTCCATGCTCATCAAGTTCCTCAGATACATGCTCGTGGGAGACGCGAATGATTCATGAAGACTGATGGTAGGAAAGTCGATGGCGAGGCCTCCATGCAGTTGGACTCCCCGCTTGACTGCTTCGATCAATTGAGGTACATTGGCATGGCAAGGATTGAAGCCCGACCCTGTATTGATGATTCCGATTATGGGTCTGGATAGGGCATCCTCTCCGTAGCCGGCAGCTTTGATAAACACCTTGCGGAGAAAGAGAGAGAAATGCGCATCGCCGTAGGAAGTGAGTCCTTGTCTTAGTCCAGTCGAAGTGTCTAATGGTTTCGAGAGATCGTAGTCGTCTCGAGGATCGATCTTTGGGCCTGTGCAATCCATACTTTTGGCGAGAACCCTTATTTGTGATGGAGAAGCGTGTATACCTATGCGGATAGTTGGTGGTCATCAAAATGGTGTCATTGGGGGAGCCCCACATGCTCCGCACTTCTCTCCCGCTCAGTAACTCATGGTTTTAACCGGCTAACAACCCACTGGGCTTCTCTCCTTGGATTGTACGTCGTTTTCAGGTAAGCTTTGCTCGCTGGACCGCTAGTTATGCCTTGATAGTGTACAACAGCAGTGTCGGCAAGGTTTGTCTGTTGCCGCCGGCTTTGATTGCCGACGCCGGACTAGACGCCGAACCTCTGTGACTTTTCAACGTATCTTTATTTAATGTCCGCGTCTTGTCGATAGCATCCTCCTATAAAGCTGACCCAATTGAATCAGTTGCAACAAGTTTTCCAAGCTCAGCTCATTGGCCACTGATAACAATGTCTGACGAAGCAAGTCATACTCGCATGGGCAAAGTGTCATCTGTCGACGCTCATGCATTTGTCAAATCCGTCTTGGAAGGGAACGGAGTTTCTGCGGAACACGCATCAACTGTCGCGGACTGTTTGGTCGCGGCAGACCTACGAGGTGTCGATACTCATGGTGTCAACAGAATACCCTCTTACATAGCCCGGATCAGGCAAGGCGTCCTGGACCCAGCAGCAGAGCCTGAACTGAAAGAAATCACACCAGTGGTCGCCCAAGTCGACGGCAAGAACGGCTTTGGATTTGTCTCTGCAAAACTCGGAATGGCAAAGGCAATCGATATGGCGAAAATCTACGGCATTGGCATGGTGTCAGTGAAGCATTCTAATCACTTCGGCATGTCGGCATGGGTGGTCCAGCAGGCATTGGACGCTGGTATGATGTCGCTTGTGTTCACAAACTCATCACCCGCCCTGCCAGTCTGGGGAGGCAGATCAAAGCTCATGGGGGTCAGCCCAATAGCCTGCGGAGCCCCTTCTCATGATCATCCCTTCATCCTCGATATGGCGCCCTCCGTGGCAGCTCGCGGCAAAATATACAAGGCCAAGCGCCGCGGCGAAAAGATACCAAAGGATTGGGCCCTGGACGCCGAAGGCCGACAGACGGACGACCCGGCCGCAGCACTGGAGGGTGTCATGCTACCCATGGGTGGGCCCAAAGGTAGTGCACTGTCCATCATGATGGATGTTTTTTCTGGAGTTTTGTCCGGCTCGGCTTTTGCGGGCCATGTCACCAACCCTTACGATCCGTCACGGCCAGCGGACGTGGGTCACTTCTTGATTGCCATCAAACCGGATCTGTTCATGAGCCTGGATGAATTCAAGGAGAGGATGGAATATCTCTATCAACGAGTCGTTGGGTCAGACAAGATGGCTGGAGTAGATCGAATCTACATGCCAGGAGAGTTGGAGCAAGTCGTTCAGCAAGAAAGAAGCCAATCAGGAATTCCGTACGTCGAGGCAGAGATTGAAGCACTTAACGATGAGGCTAGAAAAGTTGGCTCTCATGAAATCAAAGTGTCGAAGTGGACTGCGCAAGAAAAGCTCGAGGCATGATTGCGGATACCACAGCTGCTCGAGATCTGGAAACAGGGAATGCTATCGAACTTGCCAAGGCCAATATATACCACTTAATCAATTGTCGAATATAAAGAGTGTGTTGTTGCCTACTTTTCATCCTGTAACATGTCTCTTGTACGAAGGGGCATCGGAATAGGCCATTGCATCGACACAAGGGTCCGGATGGGTAGGCAATATCTGTAGTTTTTTTGCGGGTCAGGTAGAGGTGATAGAAAAGAGCTGCTGAAATTGTGGGCCCGATGACGCTGCTTCTTCAGCTCATTTTCCAATCCACCCAACATGACGTTGGACGGACTGCGAAACAGCACAGCATCCACGATGATCGAGGGGCGACGGTAGGGACCGTTTGACGCTGCCCATGGAGGGCGTGGAGCGACAGGTGTGCTCCTGCTGGAGACCCGTGAGGTCAAGCGCTGTACCCCGTGTGCTTGGTTCTGTCGGATCACGCGGTTCCTATGCATACAGTTCGACGGCTCGATCTGCTTCTGCAGGGCCGATAGCTGCAAACGATCAAAAAAGGTGCTACGCGTATCTGGTGGCCGCGGGCCCTCCTAGCTATTCCCTCCTTCATGTTTCGCCGACTCGCACGATACGAGATGCCACGCAACGCCCAATTTACAGTGCTTGGAAGGAAAATCAATTCATGCATGTGAGGAGTTCAGCAGTGACAGCAAAGCACATTGACTTCACAGGCTTTCAAGGGTTCTCGCCTTGCAATTGCAAGGGTAGTCCTCTTGGAGCATCATGCCGAATTTATCCCACATTAAATGAGGTTGTGGATGGCAGCGATCTTCTGGGCAGTGGTCCCATTGAGTTCAGCTCCCGTAGAGCCTCATGGCTCGCACGACTGACACAGAATGAAGAGATCAGAGGACGCTTGCGCGATGCACACCGAATTCCACGATCCTTGTCAACGATTTCATGCAGCCTTTCGCCTGGTTTAGGAACCTAAATTCGGGATAGGCGACTACTGACGAATAGCATCTATTCTCCCCTTTTTCGTGCTTAGACGCTGTTGCTTGCGCGGCTTGAGGTGCGAGATTGTGTTCCCACTGGTCAGGTCACCTCTCGTCATTATTGTGGTCTTCTAGAAACTTATAAGCAGTGGAAGAAGTACTTAATGGCTTGTCTAGCTCTTTCTTTTCAGCCACATTCTTTAATCCATATCCATATACTTCGGCCACACACATCCATCAAATCATGTCTGTCTCATACATCATGCACAACACCAACTCTCAAGAGTCAATCACATCCAACATCTCGACCATGTCAATTCGATCTTCCAAGTAAGCTTGCAGTCAAGGAGCACCATCTCAGCAGTAGCTAATGATACACGCAAGGCACGTTCGCTTCGCTGAGCAACTCGACGACGGTGGACGACGAAGCCCCAGAACAAACGCCTTCCTCACAGACTCACTTAAACAATTGACACCCAATGCCACGGAACCCTTCGCCATGCCCCAACTGAACCCAAAACACACAAGCAACAACAGCCAACACAGACATTCAAGTACGCGCCACGCTATCCCTAGCGGTACAAAGAGGCGTGAATCTGTCGAGGACTTCGAGGATATGCAGCGCCGATGGTCTGTGGAATCATTGATGTCGGAAGACGCCTTCGCCGTCGACGACGAGTAGAGCAAAGCTGTTTGGAGACATCCTTCACTACACTCGATTTTTAGGCGTGTATCACATGCCCCTTACGACTATACGACTACATGATGATTACGACATTTCTTGCTCCTGCCGGTACAAATATTATAGAATAATTAGTCCGGTAGATTTTGATAATATTTCTCGGTTGGATTTACTACCGACTTTCGAGCCGCGAAATTCATCTCATTTCGAACGGACCACAACTCATCGCAACTTACTTTCACTTCGCTCGAGCTAGCATTTGAATATACTGTTCCAACCGCTGACTGCCGGTCTCCAGATGTTCTAATATCGTGCCATGATTTATATTTATTTGTTTCTCCCTTCTTTTTTTTGTGGAGGAAAAAAGTATGTAAGTGGCAGGACCCTGGCTTGAAGTTTCGATTCTTGTCACCTTCACACATTGCCTCTCACAGCACAAACACAATGGTCCTTATGCTTCTAAGACATCAGAATAAGAAATATGTAAGATATCTAGTCATCTAGGTGTCTACTACTTCGGTCGTAGCTCATACAGATGCCCAGACCATGCTCAGCTCCCTCACGAGGTTACCCCGATATGTCCACAGTGACAACTCTGTCCGTTCATTGACCAGAAACAGAACTCGAGTGATTCGTCCAATCTATGTGAATCCTGCGACGTCCTCGAATCCTCCGTATGATAACCGTTGCTGCTTTGGTCTCCTTGTTTAGAGTCGGAATTTGGAGTCCGCACAACCTCTTTGTCAAGCGTAGAACTCAGTCAGCAAATGCTCCTCGCTCAACCACAGCAAAACAAGCAACCGACCTTTTACACTTTTTACGGAGCCCAGTTTTTCTTCCTTTGTGCGTTCCGGTTCTCTTCTTCTGTGCAGCAGCTCGCGAAGAAAGCTCGTGTAACGTTGCAGACTAGCTTCCAACTCGTCATCTATATAGTCGCACCACTCATGGAAATCGAAGTCATGAATGCTTTCAGAGCTACAGATGGATGAGTCATCTGAGTCGTAGCGGTGATCCAAGATGCTGCAGGGAAGATCGATGGTGCTGTGTGGAAAACAGAGTGCTGTTGGTTTGAGCGTGTCATGTGCATGGAGGTGATCGTGGGAAGTCATTGTGATCAGATGGTGTTTCTGGACGCAGCCTTGATAGCTACTCGAGTTTTTTTATATGCGTTGGTTTCCACGGACAGACGTTCCCGATGTGTCACGTAGGACCCCTTTGCACAGGAGACAAGCTGAATCACCCGGTGCCCGAACGAGATCTCACCTGATGGTGGCATAGAATGTGAGGCTTCGATGTACCGCAAGGATCAGCCGAGTTTGCCCTGGGCAACTGTCTCTCCTCTACAACACATCTCTAGCCAGGAAATCAGAACTAGCTGCAGACATGACCGAGAGGGCCCCAGATCGAGAGATAAACGCGAATGAAAACGGGTCATATACATGTATTAAGAACACAAAGAACAGTCGCCTGCGTCGTCAAAAAGCTATATCATACTGTACATCCATCCATCTCCGGTCAGAACAAAGATCCCATGAGATTGCGAGATGCAGTCATTGAGAACTTTTATTCTTAAGACTGGGCAATAGGCAAAACCTGGTGCACAGATCTGGACGCAGCTGAATCATTTGTTCAGCCCATAGCAGCCGTCGCTCGATCTCTTCTTTCGCAACCTCTGGCAGCGATTGCCGCCTCTGATAGCACATGCTGTTGCCGTGAAAGTTGCCTCGACGATCCGTCTCTAGTTGCAGCTTTCTTTCGCATGCTGCGAGATCTGGAATATTGTTAGGACTGCATGCGTTAGGTCTAAGTCTACGGGAGAGAGTCTGCCTCTGAAGTTGATAATTTCTTTTCTTGAAGTGATTGTATTTGAAGTCATTTTGTCTTGTTTTTCTTGATTTGTGCTCCGTCTTATACGGCTATAAAACATGTGTGCTTGTCGCGACGTTCCGTTCGGTGACGCAGCACATATATAGCTATCATAACCTGCTTGCTTCGCCTCCGGGCAAGATCGTGTCTGCTTACGATTATACCCGAACTGGTGACAAAGAAACACGCCCGAAGCTCGTGACAACATGCAACAGATGGTGGTGTGTCGCGTTCAAGCTTTGACGGCACGATAACGACGGTACAACCTCGGAAAAGAAAATAGGTGTTCTCCGCAAGCAGCGCCAGCACCATCAAAAGCAAATGTTTGTTTTCTCAGGCACTTCGCGCGTACCGTCGATTCCCATCGAACGGGTTATCGGAGCGCCCTGTCATATGATCGGTTTAGGGCGAGACGTGGCCTTGATGTAATTACTTGTACCATGGACAGATAACGATTCCCCCGGATTTCCCTACCAAATCAGGAAGTTTGCTCCTACAAACACAGGTCGCATAAAAGGGAGGTCCTAATAGAGTTGCAAAAGCAATAAAAATACTTGTGCCTTGCTTGATAGATAAAAGTAAGAGGCCCCTCTGTTTGCACCCTCTTTTCTTTCCTCCATCGAGACAGACCTACCCTTTCAATCTTTTCCAAATCTCAACATCACCAATTTTCTTCGGTCTCAACACCATCCAAAGAAAAAAAAAACACATACCGGCAATCATGTGGCGCGTCCTACCCAGAAAGAGCTCGAACACTCCCCCAAGCACATACCAGACCAGACAGACAACACCACCACAGGACAACACTGCATACCAAGTCCAAAAGTCGTCCACATCGCCCCAGCAGCCTCACGCCGTGGTGTCTAGCTTCAACCTACCTGCCAAGTACACCAAGGAGAGCTCTCCCAGCGATATCCGCGGCGATTAATGGATGTATTATTATCTACCACCCATGTCCTGCTGCCCATCGCAGGTTTGCGCCTCTCGCTAGCGCGGCTCTTTGCTTCCCTTCTCCAACACTCGTTTCTTTGTTCGAGCATCTCTACACGGAGCCTGATATTTCTACTGGACTATAGTTCAACACCGACGACAGAAAACAATGCATAACTACAGGGTCGATGATTTTAGGGGGGTTTCAATTGCAGGATTCGGCGCTGTCGGTGGGGCGATCTTGTGTGCAGACCCAGGGATGCGCAAGGGGAATCTGGACACTTTTAACGAACTCACGATTTCTTTTTTTATCAATATAACCAAGTGTTTTTCACTCTTTATCATTTCCCGCTTCAATTCTGCGCATGCTGGTTGCAAGATGAACTTTTTTCGTGTCCAAATAAGATGGTTTTGCACGCAACTTTTTGACTCTCGTCAGCATACTCGGATAGCGAGAGAATTTCCTGCAACTCTCTCTCCTCTCACCCCCCCCCCCCCCCCCCACCCCTTGAACGCAGGCGACTTCGGAAACACAACCTGTATATAATTGCAGGCTTCTGTTTTGTCAGAGACACTTTTTCTTCTATCAAGTTTCCTTTCAAAATCTCCACGTACTTTGCAAGAAAAAAAAAAAAAAAAAACTATCCCGGACACCTTTCCCACCAAATGATAGGCTAGGCTATCTGGTCAATTTGTATTTTACAGTGCTCTCCAATGTCAGTATATTATATAAAAATAAACAGTCTTCTCATGCTATGTGAATGGATCCTTTTTTTTTGGTTCGTCCTGATACCATTTACAATTTTCCTTGGATTCATATTAATCATGCTGGTGTTATACTGGTGAGTTAAAAAAAGGACTGTGCAACTCTAGAGAAAAAACAAACACAAAAAACAAAAATGCTGTTTAGTATAAAGAAACAAAGAGAGAAACATCTCACACGTCACAAATTGGAGCAGGGTCGTCGAATGCAGAGCACAAGCAAAACCTAGTCGCATCAAAACAAACATTTGCAAGCTGGAGGATGATGTGGCAGAGAAGATACCCGGATGTGTTCGACGACCCCGCGACGTGTTATATTTGCCTTGAAACCATGGGTGACAAAGACATTGTGCGTGGACTGCCTTGTCTGCATTACTTCCACAGCTCGTGTGCAGACACTTGGTTCGCGCGAGACCAGTACATTCGCCCCCTTGACAGTGTGAGTGTATTTGACGACGCACGACCTAGCTTCAGGAAGGCTCCGGGAATGTTGGGGCGCCTTTGCGAAGTCCTGTTATCTTAGCACCTCGACGACTCGCCCGACGAATCCTTCCAACCCAGCAGCACCTTTCTCTCCTCGCTCCGTGCCGCCAAACAGGCCTGGCCCGCCACCTGGCATGACCAGAATCTTCGAGCCAGGCTCGACGTACTCTTTCGAAGATTCGAAATTGAATGTCACTTGCAGGAATTGGTGGGTGACGGCGCCGGCGATGGTCTTGTTGACATCATCGCCGAGTTCCAAATCTTCATTGGCAAGCTCGGAGGGCTCGGGTGTTCTGCACGACAGAATTCTGGCGGATGATCGAACACTGGCAATGTAGAGGACGATCTGGCTTCCAACAGCCAATGTGCCCAGATCGTCTCGCTTGAATTGAGCCACGATGGTACTGGTAGATGTCACAGGCTTATTACACAGTACCATGCCCCTCCGAATTTTGATAGTCGCCCATGTATCGAGAGTGTTGTCATCGGCCAAATCCAGTCCGATCGTGCCGGCAGCCTGATCAGAATGTAGCGTTGAGACGGGAAGCCGCAAGTTCCTGATACTGACGACTTTTACTCTTCGCCATTCCTGATCGATCGGTTTACCGAAAGGTTGGAGGTGCCTGGGAGGTTTGAGTGCACCGGGGAAGGAACGAGATATTGGAAGAGCTTGCGAGAGTCGGGGACGTTGCTGAGTGTCAGAGTCCTCCGAGTCATCTCCACCAGATGGTAAGCAAGGTCCCAAGAAAAGCTCCTCGCCTGCTGATATGATGCCTCGATCGAGATGGCCACTCACGACGATAGTGGAAGAGTCCATGGCCTTGTTGAAGATGTCCTCGACGTGGAAGAGTGAATCAGTAGGTTCTCCGCCTATTGCTGACTCTGTCCGATGTTCTGGGATGGGAAGCTCGTGTAATACAGCATGCAGGTTGTCGAAACCTGCGCCTTGAATTGCACTTGTCATGACTATAGGAACGGCGGACGTAGGGTCGTCGAAGAGGCTGTCCATGGTCGTTCGTATGCTGTCTGATTTTCTTCCTGAGAACTTTCGCAATTCTTCTTCGCACACAGTGCCAGGGGAGTTGGGTATTAACAGCGGCTTTCTGCCAGCAGACTTCAATGCCGAAAGCAGCTTGCCGAGCGTGGCCCTGAGGCCAGTTTTGGACGCAAGGTCAAGCTTCGTGATGACAACCACCAGTGGCAGTTCAAGTCGCAGGCAAAGGTCAAGATGTGCAGCAGACAGATCAACATCAGTTGCAGCTGGCCCTAAAACCTCGCTCGGGGGCGGAGTGCTACCAGCCTTGCCAGAGGACTCTCCCTCATCATCAGCCGGGATGCAGAGTAACACCCAATGAGGCTTCCATCCGACAAGGCCCCTGACCGTGGTTCGTCGGTAGCGCGGGTGTCCAGCCGAATCGGCTATGAACACCAGGCGGCCATCTACCGAAGCTGTATGCATATCGATCCATGAAGAGACACCTTCGGAAGCGTAGTTGATCACTTGGATGTCATCATTCGGCATGGGAGCGTAGCCGACCAGCTCTTGACTGACAGAGCTGGTCACGCCAGAGGTAATCTCGTGTCGATGCTTGAGCATGCTCAGACGGCTCTTCCCTCGGCCGTTGTCAAGTGTTGAAGTTGAAAGCGTGCCGAGCAGAGACGATTTTCCAGACATGGTGGCTCCGGTGAGCGAGATACGAAGCTGTTGCGCAGACTTGACCTCAGAAACAAGTTCTTCAGTGAAGGTGGTGGTCCCACTTGCGCATGCGTTGTCTGCTTCAGAAACTAAACAGGGCTTGACCAACGCTTCTGCAACGAATAGATCACCCTCACGTTCAATAACCGTTGATGCATCTGAGCCTGCAGGCTGCTCCGCGAAGGAGCAACTGCCCACTTTCACCATGCGCTGAACATCCACAATACATCCTAAACTTGCAGCCATGGCACGCAGATTGTTCAGGCTATCTTTCATCTCATCTTCGGCGAGGCCAACGAGCGTACCATCATCAGAAACACCAATTTCGTAGAGTGCACCCTGACTTTCTTCCAAGCCATGCTGTATCGGTCCAGGCTTTGGCGGAGCATGTAACTCCGTGGTACTTTCTGGTAATTGTGGAAGTATGAGATTCGTCGCCGTAGCAGAATGGTGCGGAGATGATTGCTGCAATCTCCAGAGTAGTTGCGTGGTCAGCTGCTCCAGCCTATGCTGTCTAGTGTGCAGAGTGATGGCAGGAGCTGAATTAAGAGCTGGGAGAGCTGATTCAGACGCTGTACGTGCAGGTCCGTTGTACTTTGAGTGCCTCGAGCCAGTTATTTGCGTCACTGTACTCATGTACGTATAATTTCGACGCGAACGCAGGAGTAGGTGCAACTTGTACTCCACGGGACCGTCCTGAGGCTCAGCCTCGAGTCTGGTGATTCCATCGAGTTGTGTCATGTATATGGACGCTGGCGTAGGATTGCCATTCCGGGACGGAGATCTGCTGGACCTTGCGGGTTCAAGCTGTTTGAGCCAGGGAGACGATACCCTTGGTATGTCAGTTTCGTACGTGAATATAGACGCCATTATGCCAGAAATTTAGAATTTTCCCTCGGCTATATTTGAGGGTCGTTATGACTCCGCTTAGCCAGTTTGGACAGACGATAGCGGCAGAGTGTCCGAGAGATATGAGTCACAAATTCTCACACACCGTACTGTAGTCACAGTAGCGGCGTGTATTCAGGAGACTGGAATCTGCAGTGTCTACTACAGTTATGTTATTGGTATCGAGCGCGTATATGGTAATCGATCAGTGCAGTGTAATCCAGAATATGTTGTTGATAATGATGGCAGCATTGTGGCGATGATGGGCTGCTGTTGTGTCGTTGGCGAGTTCAAGATGGAGTCGAAGAATACTAAGCTTGAGCGTTCATTTTGTTGACTGTATGGTATACCATCTCTATTGGGCCAGTTATGCAGAGGCGCACTGCCATACACTCACACCGTACATCTACAGAGACGACTTGACGTTGTCATTTCTTGGCATGAACTTCGGCGCTCGGCGTTCGGCCTTCGGCGGCGTCTTCCCTGTCAATGATCAAGGATGTTAGGGGCGAGCCCTTGGTTGTCGGCTCGGGCTAAGCCCGTGCGAGTACGAGGCTTGGCGCTTGGCATCCGCACAGTATTTCACGGAGGCCGATTAGTTAGTTACTCTCTCCTCCTTATCGAACCTATTGATTCCTAAACCACACTACTTAACTATATATACGTTACCCGTAACAAAGGAGATTTATAAGGGGGGTATATATATAGATAGCTACCCCCTTCGGCCGAAGTCTAATTTAACTAATTCGTTAGCAGTCTCGGCATTAATTCACGCACTTCTTACGTTTAAACTACATTTAAACTACATTTAAACTTATAGATCTAGCGCATTTAAATATATAGATCTAACTACTACCTATCCGAGCCCTTTTATTAATACGAATCCGAGCCCTTTTATTAATACGAATCCGAGCCCTTTTATCGATCCGAGCCTAATCGTTAGGCCTATTTAATCTAAGCCTAATCGTACTACTCGTTAATCTTAACGTTTAAAGCCTATAAATATACGTCTTATACGAGAATAACGACATAAGATATTAACGCTCTTCTATTACGCGAAATAGAACAAATGTTAGATTAAACGCGAGCTTAAGATAGCTAGAATAACTATATAATAGGTAATTAATTACCTAGAGACGCCGCCGAAACTAAAGGGTCTTTAATAGGACGGGGTCGAGGATCGATATAGAGAGATATTCCTCCGTTCTAGGAGAGTATATCCTCTATACTAAGGGCTTTTTATACGAAGGTAACGATTAGTCTTAATATAGCTATTAAAGAGTATTATATATCGTTATACTAGCTCCTTTTATAATTCTAATCGTTCTTCTACGATAGTCTATAATACCTTTACCTTTTAGAAGAATCGACCCTATATAGAGTCCCGTTTAGAGCTAAGACCCTAAAACGGAGGATTAAAGCCTAGGAGACGAAGTACGAGAGGGGAGAGTAACCCCCGATTCTATCGCTAAAGCCTAGTACGAGGGCTAGATAGACGACCTCTACCGCTAGCTCGAGTATAAGCGCCTCCTAAGGGCCCTCGCCTAAGAGAAAATTACTAGGAAGGAAGAGGAATAGAAGGCGGTAGCCCTTAATATAGAATCCTCTTCTACTTTATCGGCTCCCTCGCGATCTAACTCGAGGTCCGCCTATTATAGTTCGGCTAGGACGGAAAGTACCTACGCTATATATATAAAGGACCTAGAACTATTTAGGGCAAAAACTATTAAGGAGGTAACTACGTTCCTATACTAGCTCGAGACTATCTTTCGTATTAACTCGAGAAACTTCGAGAGCGAGGAGCGTCGTATACTCTATACGTCGTAGTTCCTTACTAGCCCTACTATAGATAGGTAGTAGTAGCGCTACCCCTCCGGCGTTAACGAGGGACTAACCTTTAAAGATTTTAAGAACTTCGCCTATAACGCCGTCGTTAACCCTATTAATCGTAGTCTCGCCGTAGCTATTAGTTACGACGAGGCCCGGTAGGGAGCTACTTAGAAAGTAGCTAATTTCGAGGTATACCTCGCTAACCTTAAGGAGTAGATACTACCCTATACGGAGGAGTAAAGGGTCCGATACCTCCTCGTAAAGCTCCGACTAGCCCTATAAAGTATCCTTATCTAGTCGAGGGAAGTTCCTAGTATACGCTAGGACCTCGTAGCTACCGTAACTACGATCGAAACGAATCTCTAGATAAGAAGTAAGGACCGCGAACAGTCCCCTAATAGAAGAGAATAGAGGGTAAAACATCCTAGTACTAGTAACTAAGAGCGGACCGGCTATAATCGACCGAGGAATAGTAAACTAGTTACCTACTATAACTATAATAAGGTTAGCTACTACTTACCTAACTACCCTAAGCCCTTAAAAAGGTAAGAAGGAGGTAGTATACTAGTTAGAAGGGTACTACTCGACCCCTAGCTATACTAGGGAAAAGGCCGGGGCTACTTAAGGACTCGCGAGTAAGTACCCCGTTTACTCCTCGCGAGTCCTCCTTACTATCTAGGTTAAAGGATACCCCTCGGAAATAGCTAATACGGCTAAGGGTAGTAAAGTAACCTATCCTCGCTATCCTTAGAGACGTCGTTATAGGAGTATAGGGCTATCGTACCGAATTCCTATTAGACGATACGGCCGACTATAACGTTATATCCTAGACTCTTACTATATAACTCGAATTACCGGTTATAGAAGGGGCTAAGCTACCTTAGGCGACCGGCTTCTAGGGCTAGTCCGCTTATATCTATAGGGTATATAAGATAAGGACGAGGATTGCCGATAGTAAGGGCTACGAACGTAAAGCTATAGACATCTTTTATAAGGTAGATATAGCTAGCCCCCTAGTCCTCCTAGGCCGCCCGTAGAGGTATAAGTAGGGCGTCTAAACCGACGCCGCTATAGACACTTAGTGTTACGGCTCCGGTCTAGGTACGTACTAACTAGAGACCGCCTACGAGTTTATAAAGTATACCCGAGATAACACCCGAATCTACATAGTAATTTATATAGGTACGGACTCGTAACGTCTAGCGAAAGGCTAGCTAAAGGAAGAGGACATAGAATAAGGTCCTACTAAACTCCCGCTAGAGTTTAGGGAGTACATTACCGTCTTTAACTATAAGGACCTAGTAAGCCTCCCTCGCGCTCGCGACGCGGTATATAGTATCCCCCTTAAGTAAGGAAAGAAGCCGCCGTTCTAGCCGCTTTATAACCTCTCTTATAACGAGCTAGCTACCCTACATAAGTATATCGACGCGGCCTTAGAGAAGGGGTAGATTAGGCGTTCTAAGTCCCCTATAGGGGCGCTAGTACTTTTTGTCCTAAAAAAGGACGGGAGTCTCTAGTTATATGTAGATTATCGTAGGCTAAACGCGGTAACTATTAAAAACCGGTACCTACTGCCCCTAATTAGCGAGACGCTTAATAGGCTTTCTAGAGCCGTAGTATTTATAAAACTAGACCTAAAGGACGCGTATTATAGGATTAGCATCGACGAAAGAGATACCTAGAAGACCGCTTTTCGTACCCGTTATAGCTACTTTAAGTACCTTATAATGCCTTTCGGTCTAACAAATGTACCTACGACCTTCTAGGCCTACATTAATAAGGCTCTAGCTAGATACGTCGACGACTTCTACGTAGTCTACCTCGATAACATTCTAATATATAGCGACTCGAGAGAAACATATATAGAACACGTCTAGAAAGTGCTTAAAAGGCTCTAGTAGTTCTTATTATACGCTAATCGTAAGAAATGTACCTTCTTTACTAAGGAAGTAGAGTTTCTTAGATTCATTATCTTACCCTAAGGGGTAAATATAGACGAAAGTAGGGTAGAAGCTATCTAAACGTAGCCGGAACCTACCTCCTACTACGACGTCTAGGTATTCTTAGGTTTCGCTAATTTCTACCGCCGATTTATTCGGTACTACTCTAAAATTACTAAAGGACTAATAAGGCTACTTTAAGGAAGCTAAAAGGGAAGGAAAACTAGGCCCTAGGAATAGGATAAGGAAGCTAAATAGGCGTTTTACACCCTAAAAGCAGCCTTTATAGAGGCACCTATACTAGCCTATTACGACCCGCGGGTAAGGCTCCGGGTAGAAACCGACGCCTCCGCCTTTATAGCTACTATAGTACTCTTATAACTTCTATAGCGAGGTAAGACTAAGGAGTAGCATCCGATCGTATTCTAGTCTAGGAAGCTAACGCTAGTAGAAAGGAACTACGAAACATACGATTAGGAGCTCCTTATAATCGTTATAGCTTTCCGGTAATAGAGACACTACCTCGAGGGCGCCCCGGATCCGATCGAGGTCCTTACCGACTATAATAACCTAAAAGGATTTATAAATGTTAAACAGCTCTATAGGAGATAAGCCCGCTAGGCTACTAAACTCTTAGTATACGACTTCTATATCGAACATCGGCCTAGAGTAAGTAACCCTACCGACGCGCCCTTACGAAGGCCGGACTATATACCTAGAACAGGGTTAGGGGAAATCGATAGCTATCTCCTATCTACGCTATAGCGGAAGCTATTAGGAAGTATAGGCCCTAGCTAGGTTACGACTATTAATAAGGTACTAATATACGATACCGAAATTATATACGTACGGGCGGTACGGACGCGAAACATACTATAAAAGGAAGTAGATACGTTAATTTAGGAGGAGAACCCGATTAAGGGAAGTACGAGGGCCGAAACCCCTCTAATAACTACCGAACCTAAAGAAGCGGAACCTAACTAAGGTAGAGCCGTAACGGCTCTCCTACGAGCTATACTCTATTATGCTATTAGTAACGAGGAACCCTATAACCTACCCTATAGGATTACGAGGGAACTACTCTAGGTACTATAAGAGAAGGACGAGGACTATAAAGGGTATAAAAAGGAGGCGGAAAACCCCGACTTAGGATAGGTAATCTAGTAGGACTTACTCTACTACTACGACGCTATCTATATACCCTACGATAAAGCCCTTCGAAAGGAGCTACTATAGATATACTACGACGACCTACTAGTAGGGTACTTTAGGCGAGATAAAACGCTAACGCTACTAAGGCATAAGTACTACTAGCCTAGCGCTACTAGCGACGTAGCCTACTACGTAGATACCTACGACATTTACTAAAGGGTAAAAGCGAAGCGGTACCGGCCGTACGGCGTTATAGAGGCGCTACCGTTCCCTTCTAGACCCTAGTAGGAATTAATAATAGACTTTATTATAGGCCTCCCCCCCTCGAAGCGAGAGTAGTAGGTATTCGATATAATATTAGTTATTATCGACCGATATATAAAGATGTCTAAGTTTATTCTATATACTACCCGTTATACCTCTGCGGATCTAGCGTTATACCTCTTTAACCGAATCGTATATAGCTATAGTATACTAAAAGGCATTATATTAGACCGAGGACCGTAATTTAGTAGTAACTTCTAGTCGGAACTATATTACGTAGTATAGGTACAGTATAGGCTTTCTACCGCCTTTTACCCCTAGACCGACGGATAAACTAAGCGATAGAACTAAATGCTCGAATAGTACCTCTAGTACTACTATAGGGAGAAGTAGTCCTTATAGGCTAGCTAGCTCCCTATCGCGGAGTTTAGCTATAATAACTCGACTAGTACCACCCTCGGGATAAGTCCTTTTCGGGCCCTTTATAGCTATAACCTAGAGATCTATACTAAGGCTCGAGTCGAGCCTTCTAGGGAGTTAGTACCGGTAGCCTCTAAACAAGTATAGAAGCTTATAGAAGAAAGAGTATACCTAGAGGAACGGTAGTAAGACGTAACTAAAAAGTAGGCTATAGGATATAATCGACTATATAAACTAGCTATATACGCCGTCGGTAGCCTTATAATGCTCTCGGTAAAGAATCTACGTATCTACCTCCTAAGTAGGAAGATAAGCCCCCGCTTTATAGGGCCGTTTAAGGTCCTTAATGCTATAGGACCCTAGGCATATAGATTAGCCCTCCCGTCGGACTAGAAAATCTATAATATCTTCTATGTCTTACTACTAGAACTATATAAAAGTAAGGAAGAAACTACTAAGCTAGAAGACTTACTAAACCTAGAGCTTATCGAAGGGGAACTAGAGTACGAGGTAGAAGAAATCCTAGACCGAAGGCGGAAAGGAGGTAGAACAGAGTTCTTAGTTAAGTAGAAAGGCTAGCCTATAGAATTTAACTAGTAGGAACTAGAGGACTACCTTACCTATAGCCGCGAGCTCCTTAATAGGTTTTATAGTTAAAGGAAACGGAAGCGAGGGCACTAGAAAGGAGACGCGGATTATATAGAGGCATAAAGGCATAAATAAGTAACAATAACACTATTATTAAGAAAGAGAAAAGAAAACTATCGAAAAACTACGGGAAACGAACCTAGGAAGGAACCCCGAAGGGAAAGGAAAACTACTAGGCTATTTAGTAGAAGGGGTACGAGCCCGACTACCTACTAGGACGAGGTAGGGATAGGGGCGGCGCCTACGTAAGCCTAAAAAACACTAAGTTAGCTTATAAAGGGACTAGATCGGAGTAGAACGTACTACTAACGCCTCGATAGTAGCGGCTAGACGCTTATAGGCCGTAGTACTACGCTTAGCGGCTAGAGTAGAGCGCTCTATAAGAGAGGTCTAACGCTAGGCCTCTACTAGCTATAGAGTAGCGGTATTAGTATAGGCGCGCTAGGTACGCTTCGTAACCGTCTTACTAGCGCTATCCTCTTTCTACTCGAACTTTACTATAGGTACAGGCTACTATAGTTAGAAGGGCGCGGAATATAGGTATAGTAGAACTTATAAGCTCGCTAAAGTAACCCTTACGGCGGCTCTAATAAGCGCGTAGAGCTTTATCGAAGGCGGTCTAGGCTACGCCGAGGGTATTAGAGGAAGGCTAGTTATCCTTAGAATAGAGGGCGGAGGCGATAGTAAGGGCGAGGAACGAGGCCTCTAAGGAAGGTATAAGAGGGACGTAGTAGTCCTAGCCCTACTTATAGGCGGTATAGCGTAAGGGAGGCTCGAAGGAGGCGTCGTAAGCTACGAACGGATTAGTAAAGCTACTAGAACGGACTAGAAGAGCTAAACTAGTCTCGTTATTATAATCTACGTAAAGGGTATAGCGCTCGTAGGGTAGAGAGGTAGTAGGTATAGCGGTATAAGGAAGGAGGTAGAATAGGAGTAGAGTACGTCACGAAATTATAATAGGCGTATAGGTGCTATATAGCACCTATACGCCCTCTAGTACCTAAGCGCCCCTACGTATAGGGAGCTTTTAAGCGACGGGTTTAGATATGTGCTTTTAAGCGCCCCTACGCCTTTTACGTAAATGCTAGCCCTCTAATATTATTTCGTTTCGGTAGACAATCTACTAGACAGACCTTCTCTATATTATAGAGATCTAGCAGATAATCTACTAGACGGACCTTCTCTATATTATAGAGATCTAGTAGACAATCTGCTAGACGGACCTTCTCTATTTATACTATTCTTCGTGTTAGCTATATTATATTAGTATCCTCCCTAAGTAGTAGATTCTTAAGTTTTCATATATAGTAGTTAAGTTTAATAGAATCTATTATTCGTATAGAGGTAATCTATTCGGGCTCTTTCCTAGGCTCGTCTAACTACGCCTTAATCTATATATCATTAGAGTTAAATATCTCTTTAATGATCCTCTATAAGTCTCTATTAAGTAGCTTGTCCTCTCGTTTCTTCTCGTTAGGTTCTTCTACTTCTTTAGCTCCCTAAACTTTATTACTAACAAATAGATTGTAGTACTATATGTACGACCCCTTTACCTCTCTAATAGCCTTTATTACCTTTAGCTTTACATCTGTCTACCGTTTCCTTAATAATTTTACCTTAGCCTAGAATACTCTATCCGTATCGACAATCTTATCCCCTCTAGGTGTCTCCTCCTCTTCTAGTATGTCCTCCTCTTTAGGTATGTCCTCCTCTTTAGCGGCTCGTTACGTAATAAGATCTAACTTACGTAATTCCCTACTCGGCGGGTTCGGCGTCTTAGGGGATTCGAGGCGGCGACGTTTTAGGCTTAGGAGATCGATACTACTATCGAGGCGCTTATAAAATAGTAGCGACGAGCGCGTAGAGGAAGCAACGATTATTAGCGTAGTAGCGGCAATAGGACGGACTATACGAGCTAACCTTAAGTAAGAGAGGTCTAGAAGGTCGTTATTAGACTCGTCATTATATCTGTCTTCTTCGTCTAATAGGGTATTAGCGACAGTTAACACATTATACTGTTTAACCTACCGTTATCCTCTAAGTCTAACCTAGTAAGATTATCGCTATAGGCGCCGGTTTAAGTAGGAATTATACGGTCATTAAACTCGTTAGATGTGGTAGATAACTCTTTTTATGCAGCCTTCGTTAGTATAGTAAGTAATCTTTCTTAGCGAGCTACGCCGTTTTCTACGTTCTATACTTCTATATATCTGTCGTACTTTACCTAGCCGCCTTTAGCCTTAAGAGGTATCTACTAAGGCTCGTTATTCTTATCCCGACCTATTAGACTATGTTTCTAAGTGTTAACGACATGCTCTATCGTTATAGCTAGGGTAAACACTATATGTAGCGTTACCTCTGTCTAGTAATCCTAGGTAATAGATTGCCCTATAAGACCCCGTCTCCTATAATAGACCTTAGCCATTATGTCTATAAACATATGGCCTAAGAATCTTTTTAACTAATAGCGATGTTAGTGTAAACAGCATATTGTATAGATTAATAGACATACCCTATCTCCATTTTTAAAAAGGTAAGTGCTACCGATTCTATCCTTTCGAGCCTATTACTTAAGGAACATAACGTCGTTTAACGAGCGCTTATTAGCGTAATGTGTATTAACATATCTGTTTATTTCTTTTCAAGTTAAGCTAGTTATATTGTCTCTTAATGACCGTATTGCCTCGCGTAGCTACGCCTCTATTAGTAGTGTTAATCTAAGAGATAGAATCCTCTAACTCGCCTTAAATACTATAGCGCTACTAGGCCTATATGTTACGCGTATATGCTAATTTAAATGCCGGTATGCTAACTAACACTTATCCTATGCCTTCCTTACTATTTAATCCGTCTAGACTAAATTTGTAATAGTAGGACACAGCCTAGGATAGGACAACTCCTAAGTTAAGGTTCCATTAATTATAGTTACCTTAACGCTAGCTAATGCAATAGAATTAACAACTTACTTAGTATAGTCGAAGACACGTTATATGTCTAGAGGGAGTAGTAGGCAACCTATAACGATCTACCCGAGGTTATGTCTTCTACTATAGAGTAAGAGGTCTTTAGCATTCTTATCTCTATTAGCCTACGGCTCTTGCTGTCGACCTTAGCTTAGGTGTATAGGACTTAAACTGCTATTATTATCCCCGAAGGAAGCATTATTTAGGGTAGGTTTATAGCCTATGTTACTAGACCCTCGTCTAATATTAGTAGGTCCCTTCTAACTATTATACGCTATTAATATACACTATAGGAGGATACTAACGCGTATAAAGGTCTTATACGAGGCATTAGGACGATAGATAACAAATAAAGGACGCGTCGTAGCTCGAAGAAAGGAAGAGAAGAGAGGGCAGAATAGTTAGGACGTAGAAACTAACGCGTATATTAATGTATGTGTATAAATAAAGAAAGTATATAAAGGAGGGATATATATAAAGGAGGGAAGTATATAAAAGAAGAAAGAAGAACCTAGACGCGTTTTATAGTTTGTCGAGGGCGTTTACGCGGTAGTCCGTTTATAGAACGCGCTCTATAGTTGCCTAAGGTATTTTCATTTAGAGGTCTATTCGCTAGGATTACGTGTACGCAGGGTTCTAACGGCATTCTAGTAGACGGTCTAGTAGGAAGTCTAGTAGATAGTCTAACATATTATAGCCTCGAAACTAGAGGGCTCTTAAGCGAGTCCTTAGCAGAATTGTCCTAGTAGTCTAGTAGACAGTCTAGCAGATGGTCTAGTATATTACAGCCCTAAAACTAGAGGGCTCTTAAGCGAGTCCTTAGCAGAATTGTTCTAGCAGTCTAGCAGACAGTCTAGCAGATAGTCTAGCATATTGCAGCCCTAAAACTAGAGGGCTCTTAGGCAGAGTCCTTAGCAGAATCGTCCTAGCAGTCTAGCAGACAGTCTAGCAGATAGTCTAGCATATTGTAGCCCTAAAACTAGAGGGCTCTTAGGCAGAGTCCTTAGCAGAATCGTCCTAGTAGTCTAGCAGACAGTCTAGTAGATGGTCTAGCATACTGCAGCCCTAAAACTAGAGGGCTCTTAGGTAGAGTCCTCGGCAGAATTGTCCTAGCAGTCTAGCAGATAGTCTAGTAGACAGTCTGGCAGATAGTCTAGTAGACAGTCTAGTAGATGGTCTAGCATATTGCAGCCCTAAAACTAGAGGGCTCTTAGGTAGAGTCCTTAGCAGAATTTCCCTAGTAGTCTAGTAGACAGTCTAGCAGATGGTCTAGTATATTATAGCCCTAAAACTAGAGGGCTCTTAGGTAGAGTCCTTAGTAGAATTGTCCTAGCAGTCTAGCAGACAGTCTAGTAGATGGTCTAGCATACTACAGCCCTAAAACTAGAGGGCTCTTAGGCAGGGTCATCTATTATTACCTAATTGTCGCCGGTTTTTAACCTATGCCTTACTAATTAGCTCTTATATTGCTATCGGATGTACATCGCGTAAGAAACTAACTACTAGAAACTTTAACAGCTTTCCTTATCGACGCCGGATTAAGATTAGCCTCTCCTAATCTACCTAACTCTCGATTATCGTAGGTTTATCTTCTTCCTAGTCTAGCTTAAGGTACTTAAGCTTACGATTAAATCTATATTCTTACGCTAGCCGGTGCTCTAGCTACGAGAGGAGTAACTCCCTTAGGGCATAGAGAGATGCTAGTATAGTCGGTCCTTCCTCCGTAATCTCTCCCGCTAAGTAGACAGCTTTATACTTACCTATTGCGAAAGTGACCTAGATAGCTTCCTCCCTATGTACCTGCTATTATATATCCTTGCCGAAACCCTCTAGTTTATAGATAACTCCGTCTCTTTTATATACATCCTTATAGATAACGTCTAGCTTATAGAAGACTCTATCTCTTTTATAATTATTGCTACTGCCGACACTCGGAGTTATAGTAACTCGACATAGGTCATCTATACTACTATTGTTCGGTGTTATATTAATCTCGTAGGCATTACGTCTCTTAATGTTAGCATTAATTCGATAGACTAGTTTCTAAAATGCCTCTTGTCTAGCTTCTATCTACATTAACCCTATAGTCTTAGTAAATCGGCCCTAATTATTATACTACTTAAGTACAGCGCCGAAAATCTCTACCCTAACATAATCCTTTCTTTCGATAGTTAAGAAGCTCTTTCTAGCGAATTAGGAGGTCTTAAAAGTAGTTACGACGAAGGCGTAGAAGTCGGTATATTCCTAGCCGTCTAGTTATAGTGCTTGTTTAATAGTTTGCGTAATCGATCTATCGCGAACGCGTCTTATTATCTTAGTCTAGGTCCGAGAAGCGCTATGTCGTATCATCCTTAATGCGTCTATTAGGCTTTAGTAGATAAGAACAAATAATATTAGACTTACGCGATTATTAGACTTATAAGGGTATTATTAGTATAGAAACATAAAGGGAGGTTATTATAGTAAAGAGTAAGTTAGTAAGCGTAATAGGTTTAGAGAGCCCTACTTTACGTTATATTAGCTACCCTAATAGTTTCGACATCACTTTAACTATAACTATAGTAATCTCACTATAAAGGATTTACTGCTAGATATATGCTTGTAGTGTCTATAGTACTAATACCCTTCTATCTTAAGTTACTACATTAGTACGTTATAAAGTTGTAGAGTAGAAACTTACATAATCATTTCTTATAGTAAACCTATAAGAGACGCGGCGGCGCCGCGGCTGCTTGTTACGTACGCCCCGCCCGCGAGTTACGAGGGCTTCGTAAGCGAACCCCGCTCCTCTCTATATAACCGAGGATCCGTCCTTAATTAAGAAGGATAACGAATAGTCTTTACACAAGTCTAGCTATAGCTCGCGGCGCTCTATACGTTGCTACACCCCTTCCTATTACAATTCTATTCGTTCTAACTAGAAGCTAGCGACCTATAGAGCCCGCGGAGGAGCTATAGCGTCTCCGAGTCGTAGACGTTACCGACTTAGAACCCGAGCCTATTAATTCGTCGATAATTCTAGAGGAGGGAGATACGAACCTCCCCTACGGCACCGCGGCGGGACCGCCGTAGGTAGGTACCCTATCGACTATAGAGGAGTATCGCCGAGCCATTAAGCTAGAGCTCCTAAAGGGCTAGTACGAGGAACTTTAGAAGAGGAACCGTACTTATAAGTAGAAGCCCGTCGGTCGGGAGGACTAGTAGGTACCCCTACGTAGCGGAGGCGCGATCCCTCCGTCCGTAAGGGTAGAAACCGAGCCTACATTAGCAAGTATCGCGAGCGGTTAGTAGACCCTATCGCGGCTAAGTAGGACGGCCTCGTAAGGGACCCCCTCTAAGGCGACGGGGCGTACTATTACTAATAAGGAGGAAGACGAAGAGGAGGCGCCTCGGCCGCGCCGAACAGATGCTAGAAGGCTAGACGTCGAGCGCTTCTAAGGAAAGGACATCGAGAAAGCCTACCTTTTCCTCGAGGATCTTAAGATGACCTTTAACCTTACACCGAATAAGTACCCTACTAACGTACTAAAAGTGTAGGTAGCGGTACTGTCGATAACCGGCACTATACGCCAGTTATAGCGGCAGCGCTACGCTAAAGCAGGTACGACTAAGGTCACCTAGGCCGAGTGCAAAAAGTTTGTACTCGACTACGTCGAAGACCCGGCGAATCGGGCCCTTAACGCTATAGTAAAGTACGATTAGGCCCGCTAGAGAGACGGCCAGAAAGTATAAGAGTTCGCTACGTACCTTAGCACCCTAGAGGACGAAATTAGCGATTATACTAATAAGTAGCGAGCTCGTTAACTGCTTGCGAAGCTAAGGCCGAGTCTTAGGAGAGAGCTCCTAAAATCGGACGTAGAACGGCTAAGTAGGCAAGACCTAGTAATTAGAGCTACTATGCTCGAGACTAGTAAGGGCTACGCCGGCGGTGCGTTAGGACACTATAAGCGTAGTAGAGAGGAGAGCAATCGCCGAGAAGGCTACTCTTATAAGTATAACAAGCGACCGAAGTCGAAGTCTAGGAATCACTAGCGCGACAAGGCCGTAGCGGTACCGACCTCCGTAGGAGGCGGTAGTAAGGCCACTATAAAATGCTTCCGTTACTAGGAAATGGGCTACTACGCTTATAAGTGCAAACGGGAGAAGAAGGATCCTTCGGTTCGTAACGTTCCGGTAAACACTCCCGTATAATCGGGAAAAGAGTAGGTACTAACGGGGACCCGACGTTAAGTAAGCCTATAAATCGGGTAGAAATAATCGACCCGAGGTAGCTCCGTAGCGCCGTCGAGGCGCTAGAGGGATACAAAGAATGCAACTTGTTATTAGACCCCTATTCCGCTATTAATGTAATCTCTTCTGCCCTAGTGGTTAGACATGACCTAAAGCCGCTATAGGGGGCGAAGCTCCCTCGAGCAAAGAGCTTTTAGGGCTACGACGCAAAATGCGTCGGGGCGTATACGGTACGCCTACGCCTTACCGACGATGTAGGAATGACACGGGACACTACCGACACATTCTACGCTATAGACTTATATAATATGGACCTTATAGTAGGCCTACCCTAGTTGACTAAGCTAGGTACCGTGCATAACATAACAAGGCAGTAATGGCGCTACGGATTTACTGCGGATACGCTAAAGCTCTATCGAACGGAATAGGAGTTCCTCGAAGGGGCATAGGAGGGCGAGACGATTTACGCTATAATCGCGCGGGTTATAGGCGAGGAGTAGCCGGCTAGATCGCGCGGCGGAACCACCGAGCTACCGGCTAAGTTAGCCTAGGAATTCGCTCGAGTCTTTAAGTATAAAGACATTACTAATCTCCCTTAACCCCCTAGAGTAGAACATATAATTCCCCTCTAAGAGGGCGCTACGCCACCGTTTAGGCCCCTCTACAACCTGTCTAACTCGGAGCTAGCTACGCTCCGGGAATACTTAGATTCGGCTATAGCTAACAGATAGATACGGCGTAGCGAGTCCCTAGCGGGGGCGCCTATCCTATTCGTCCCTAAGAAAGACAGGACGCTGCGACTATACGTAGACTATAGGGGCCTTAATAATGTGACTATTAAGAATAGGCATCCCCTACTACTAATTAGTAAGACGCTTAATCGCCTCGGCGGCGCTAAGCGTTACTCGAAGCTTAATTTGAAGGACGCCTATTATCGTATCCCTATAAAAAAGGGCGATAAATAAAAGACAGCGTTTTAGACCCGCTACGGTCACTTCGAGTACCTAGTAATGCCATTTAGCCTTACTAATGCACCGGCTACCTTCTAGGCGTATATTAATCATGCCCTAGCCGGATTGCACGACGTGTACTATATAGTATATCTAGACGATATCCTAATATATAGCGATAGCGATAAGGAGCATATATAGCACCTCTACTACGTGCTCGCTAGGTTAGCGAAGCACGCCCTCTTTGCTAATAAGAAAAAGTGCGTTTTTTTCGCTAAGGAAGTCGAATTCCTAGAGTACATTATGTCTATAGACGGTGTTGCTATAGACCCGTCTCGGGTTAGCACTGTCTCCGACTAGCTAGTGCCGTAGTCTTTCTACGATGTACAAATGTTCCTAGGGTTTACAAACTTCTATAGGCGATTTATTCGGCATTTTTCGAAGATCGCCTAGCCGATTTCGGACCTCTTAAAGGGAAGCTAGAACGGCAAGAAGGCAGGGCTACTACACTAGACCCCCGTCGCGGCGGCGGCGTTCTAGCAACTTAAAGACGAGTTTACTAGAGCCCTAATTTTAAGGCATTTTAACCCGGCGAAGCGCCTACGCCTCGAGACTAACGCGTCGGTGTTCGCTATTACTAGGATCCTTTCGTAGCAGTTTAATAACGAAGGAACTAATTACTAGCACCCTATTACCTTTTAGTCTTAGAAAATGATTCTAGCGGAGCGGAATTATATAACCTATAATTAGGAGCTGCTAGCAATTGTAGAGTGCTTTAAGCATTTCCGCTACTACCTCGAAGGCGTAGCGGAACCGATATAGGTCCTCTGCGACTATAACAATCTAAAAGGTTAGAGATAGGCGCCGTAGGGAAATCGACGGCACGCTAGATGGATAGTATACATAGAAGCATTCGACTTCACAATTAAGCACTAGGTAGGGTTACGAAACCCCGCCGATGCGCCGTCGCGGCGGCCTAATTACGAACGTAACACGCTAGAGGGTCTGTTACCGACGTTGCAGAATAAGCTAGCATCTTAGATCTAGGAGCTAGGGGTTACGGTGCGTAGAGTGCTCGCCTTCGTAGCGTAGCCGCGGCTAGAAGGTAACTAAGGAGAAGCAGTAGTACGGGCCTCCCTTCTAAGGGTTAGCGCGGTAGCTACTAGCCGGCTAGAACAGCCGTATAAGGACTGCTCTAATTAGTTAGTCGAACTTATTACAGACCTACAGGGTCGTAATAAGTTAGTATAGAACGTGCGTAGCGGTAGTGTACCGCTACCGCGGAACGCGTAGTAGGTAAAAAATAACCTTATATACAAAGGCGAAGCCCTATACATCCCCTATAATAGAGCCGTCGTAGTAGAAGTGATATAGGCCTATCACGATGATCCTTTAGTAGGACATTTTAGCCGCGATAAGACAGTAGAACTTATTAGTAGGAAGTACTAGTAGAAGACACTGTCGGCTAACGTAAGAGAGTATATACAGACCTGTAATGTCTGCTAGAGGACAAAGGCGAAGCGCCACCGCCCTTATAGGTAGATAGTTGCACTTCTAAAGCCTTTAGCGCCGTAGAAGGAAATTGCGTTCGATTTTATTACGGACCTTCCTCTAAGCAAGCGTAGCGGCGCCGTATACGATGCGATACTCGTAGTTATCGATCGCTATACGAAAATGGCGCGCTACCTCCCGTATACGAAGAGAATTACGGCGTTAGAACTAGCGGACTTATTTTATAATGAAATTGTCTGCTAATATAGAGTTCTAGAAGGAATCGTGTTAGATCGAGGTTCCCTCTTTACGAGCGCGTTTTAGTCTAAAGTGTACTACGCGGCGCGGATTCGCCGGCGCCTTAGTACCGCCTTCTATCTATAGACGGATAGTTAAATAGAACGTTAGAATTAGACGTTAGAGCAGTACTTACGTTATTACTGTTCGGATAAACAGAATAAATAGGCCGGATAGTTGCTAGTCGCGGAATTTGCGTATAACAACGTAGCGTAGGCGACTATAGGCCGTAGTCCGTTCTAGATGCTATACGGGTATAACCTAGAGTTACACTTCTAGGTTCGGGACGAACCCTCTTAAAGGGGGGTACTAGCTGCCGAAGAGCGTATAAAGCGCTTTATAGAAGCTAGGGATGCGCTAGCGCAGCGATAGTAGAACGCTGTCGACTCCTAAGTTAAGGGATATAACAAGACGTATTAAGCAAAGGAATTTAGTGTAGGTGACAGTATGATACTGTTAGCAAAGAATCTCCAGACTATAGAACTAAGCAGGAAGCTTTTAAACAGGTTCATTAGTCCTTTTCGGATTATAGACGCCATCGGAGCGTAGGCGTATCGCCTAGCGCTACCTAGTCATTTCCGAGTGTACGATGTTTTCTATATATCACTGCTCGAGCCGTATCGCCACCGTAACGGTGTTAAGTTACTAGACGATTTCCCTATACCGGAACTAGTAGATAGGGTAGAAGAATACGAAGTAGAAGAAATTATAGATTAAAAGAGTGTAAAGGGCTAGAAGCTCTTCCTTATAAAATGGAAGGGCTAGCCGGAGGAGTATAATAGCTAGGAAACCGCCGAGGCAGTTAAAAACGCCGCGGAAAAGGTATTAGCATTCGAGGCCGTAGCGTAGCGGCGCCGCGGCAGACCTGCAAAGAAACGTAAGTTAAAATAGGTATAGAAAGTAAACGAGAACTCTATCCATTAGGGGTATTAAGTAGTGTTAAAAGCTAGGTTTACGCTAGACGCCATAGCGGTAGCGTCTAGACGGCGTAGTATAACCGGCCTACGCTTAGGAAGTGAGCGTAGAAACGTTACTTATCGTCCTCCTCTATAGCCTTAGTGTTATCTTCCTTATCCTTACCCTCCTTAGAAGCCGAAGTAGTAGTAGCATCGTTATCATCCTTATCGTCCTCCTCCTCCGAGCTAGACGAGACGGCCGCGAAGTATACGACTAGCGCCTCGAGGGCCCTAGCGTAGCGGCGGTACGACACGGCTATATACTTAGAGAGCTTATTAGCGCGAGTAAGGGCAGCCGTGTTCTTGTTAAGACAGCTAACGATACGCTCGCTAGCTAGTCGGGCGAGTATTGTCTTATTTACGCTAATAGCGGCGACATAAGTAGGTAGGCTACCTATAGCGCCGGCGCCGCCCTTACGACGTATAGGGGTACCGGCGATCGTATACTAGGTACCGGGATGTTTAACCTCGTTAACCTTACTAAAAAGGCGGACGTTAGCGTCGTCGAAGGCGCGCGCTAGGGCCTAGCTACGGGCGAGGCGGCCGTTGTCGTTATCGTCGTCGTCGTCCTCGTCGTCGAGTAGGTAGTCGAGGAGAGCCTCGCGGGCCTCGTAAACCTTATTAAAGAGGGGCATATAACGGCGATCTAGGAGGATATAGGTGTCGTTGTTCTTAGTATAGCGCTAGCAGCGCGTACCGGATTTCTAGTAAGATTCTAAAAAAAATGAACGCGGTTAGCCGTATATATAGTAGGAAGGCGACGCCGTAGCGGCGGCGCGTCTCTTATGTAGAGAACTTACCATCCTAGAAGTAATACATAAATTTCGCACACTTTATATAAGTTGCGATGTTCTCGATAGGGGTACTAGGGGGGCCGAAGTCGTAGTCGACCGTATAGCCGAACGCGTATACATCGCTAGCGCGGCCCTAGCGTAACGTACCGTTTCCGCGGACCGGATTAACGCGGGTAATGTTAAGAACATTAGCGAGAGTATGCTTACGGGTAGTGCTATAGCCAGGGTACTTATAGGTAGCCGCTATGTCGGGGTAATCGCTATTCGAAGTTATCGCGGCGGTTACGTTACGACGGTGCTACGTAGTAGGTTAGCGCGATTCCGCATCTAGGTATAATTAGCCTAAACTTATAGATAAAACGGAAGGATGGCGCTAGCGTAGCGGATGATCTGTAGCGGTATACTAGAAGCGCGGCGTAGATTGCTGTCCGTATAGTGTAGAAGGAAAGAAAGTTTACGCCTAACGCCGAATATAAACAACCGCGGTTGTTATAATTAGCCTATATGCGAATCCCTTCCCCGTATTCCGCGAAGCCGCTAAGCCGGCGTCGTACTACGAGAACTCCTTATTCCTAGCGAAGGAATGCGATAGAGGAGCGGAATAGAATTTCTACTAAAT